>JADLZN010007832.1:0-459097 GCA_018155175.1 Sinocyclocheilus anophthalmus
ACATACGCACCGCTCAGATAGATAGAATAGATAGATATATAGATATAACAGACAGACCGATAGATAGACATATAAGACAGCCAGATCCGACAGACAGACAGACCAATAGATTAGATAGGATATCCAGCAGACAGACGGACAGCACTCGACAGACAGACAGACAGATAGACATACAGACAGACGACAGACAGACAGACAATAGATAGATATATCGGATAGAATCATCATAGATCAGCTAGAATAGAAGACAGACAGATAGACTATAGATCGACAGTATAGAGACAGATATGCTATGAAGATAATAGATAGATAGATAGATAGATAGGATACGTAAGACATAGGGATGGCAAATACATTAAACAGAACAGACACTCCTGAGATCAGGTTGTCCTAAAGAATTGGCAACCAAAAATGTGTAATTTTAGGAGAAATGACGTATAGAGGCCTGCAGGACGATGACCCCAAAGCACCAAATATAGAGAGAAAATGGCTTAAATCCAAAGTAACATTTGTGGTATGACGTAAAAATAGTCCACAGACATTCTTCATTTAATTTAGAGCACATCTGTGTTTGTTTAAAACTTTATGCACTTTATTTATTCTACAGACACCAATAGAAGATATTTTGAAAAATGTCTGTTTTTGTCCTTACATCAATACAAGGTCCATGGGATCCAACATTGTAAATTTCGCATACAGGCTAAAGTGGCCCATGCTTCCCTGTTTAAGCATGCTTGTTACCAAGTTACAACACTAACCAAATTAACCAACCAGTGTTCCCCTCTCTGAAAATGCTACGGCTCCCATAGCTCACATTTTGTTACAAACACACTGGCTGGAGATCAAGTAACATAAATTAGCCAATTCTGTGGTTGACCTTTGAAACGCTTAACAGTCAGCCTGTCAACATTTGTTTCAGCCTCGGTTTGAGTTCCCTCTGTATCTCAAGGATGGGAAAAGCTTGTGCAGCTGATTTGTACACCATAATGTGCATGTATACTTTTGTTGTTTGTTGGTGGTATATTACTGGGTGCGTGACCGTCTAATGTCATCCACACCACATCTAGAACTAGCTCTAGATCGATGAAATGGCAAAACTCCCATTACAAGGCAAGCCAGCTAACTCACTCCAGCGTTAGAACCACAAATATGAGGAAGAGGAGGCCTAAGTAGGAACTGTAACAGGGTATGTGGCATTGGGTGGGAAAGCGGGATATCGCGAGGTTGTCGCTGTGTCAGAGGGCACCAACCTAATACATTACAGGGGGTATCGGGAAACACCTCCGACCCCCTTAAGTTTGTCACTCTTGTGCTTATATGCAGCCAGTTGGCGAAAACCGTGCGAGTTAAGTTGGTTTTTCCGCATGAAAATGCACAACAGCCCCACCCATAGAGGACAGCCAAACACCATAATGTTGTGACTTACTTTGCAGATTTATTAAAAAAGAAAAATTGAAATATCAGATGGTCCTAAGTATTCAGACCCTTTGCTGTGCACTCATATATTTAACTCAGGTGCTGTCCCTTTCTTCTGATCATCCTTGAGATGGTAATACACCTTCATTTGAGTCCAGCTGTGATTGATTATACAGATTGGACTTGATTAGTAAAGCCACACACCTGTCTATATAAGACCTTACGGCTCACAGTGCATGTCAGAGCAAATGAGAATCATTAGTTCAAAGGAACTGCCTGAAGAGCTCAGATACAGATTTGTGGCAAGGCACAGATCTGGCCAAGTTTACAAAAAAAATTTCTGCTGCACTTAATGTTCCTAAAAGCACAGTGGCCTCCATAATCCTTAAAAAGAAGACGTTTGGGACGACCAGAACCCTTCCTAGATCTGGCCTTCCGGCCAAACTGAGCTATAGGGGGAGAAGAGCATTGGTGAGAGAGGTCAAGCAAAGAACCAAAGTAGGGTCACGTGTCTGACAGAACTCCGAGATGCATTCTAGATCGTGAGATGGGGAGAAGTTAGGTAAGAAGTCACCATCACTGCGCCCTCCACCAGTCGTGGCTTTATTTGGCCAGAGTGGGCCAACTCAAGCCCTCCCATCTAAGACACTAAACCCAGCATGGATTTGCTAAAAACACTTGAGGGAAACTGTCCTAACTGGTGAGAAATAAGATTCTTTGGTCTGATGAGACGAAGATAGAACTTTTTGCCTTAATTCTAAGCGGTATGTGTAGAGAAAACCAGTCACTGCTCATCTCCTGTCCAATACAGTCCCAACAGCGAAGCATGGTGATGGCAGCATCATGCTGTGGGGATGTTTTTCAGCTGCAGAGACAGGACGACTGGTTGCAATCGAGGGAAAGATGAATGCGGCCATGTACAGGGATATCCTGGACAAAAACCTTTTCCAGAGTGCTTAGGACCTCAGACTGGGCCGAAGGTTTCCCTTCCAACAAGACAATGACCCTAAGCACAGCTAAAATAACGAAGGAGTGGCCTCACAACAACTCTGTGACTGTTCTTGAAAAGCCCAGCCAGAGCCCTGACTTAAACCAAATTAAGCATCTCTGGAGAGACCTAAAAATGACTGTCCACCAACGTTGACCATCCAACCTGACAGAACTGGAGAAAATATGCAAGGAGGAATGGCAGAGGATCACCAAATCCAGGTTTGAAAAACTTGTTGCATCTTTCCCAAAAAAAAACTCATGGCTGTATTAGATCAAAAGGTTGCTTCTACTAAATACTTAGCAAAGGGTCTGAATACTTAGGACCATTTGATATTTCAGTTTTTCTTTTTTTAATAAATCTGCAAAATGTCAACAATTCTGTTTTTTTTTGTCAATATGGGGTGCTGTGAGTACATTAATGAGGAAAAAAAAATTAAAGATTTTAGCAAATGGCTGCAATATAGCAAAGAGTGAAAATTTAAGGGGGTCTGAATACTTCCTGTACCCACTGTATATAGATTGCCTAAACACACTTTTTCTATTTTATTTTAACACCAAAAGTTTTATTAAATAAAAAGTGGTTATTAATGTTACTCAAAACACCTTAAAAGTTTATTAATGGCATGTAAAAGTTTATGGATGAAAATATTTAAGGATGTCACTTTTGCTGGCCAGTAGGGGGCGCTGTTTAGCTATTGGATTGAGAGAGAAAAAAATGTGAATGAAAGAACTTTTCATTGCTGTTCTACACATTGTTTCCAGTTTAATCAGAGTAGCATTTTCAAAACCAAAGGTCATATAAATTTTGCTGCCAACTATTTGCTTTATAAATATAGGTTTATCTACAGATTAGTCCAAGAAAGCACTACCATCTTGATCCAAATGGGGTAAAACCCAAAATAGACCTCAACAGTATGGCATGAATAGCCTCAACTGTTCGTTAACCGATATGAATAGGGCGCATACAGAGCAGTCCAGACACCCAAACTCGGTGAATGTGTTACTGTGAAAAAATCTGTTACTTAGTAGGCTACTTGATAGAATAAGGATGCTTGAATCATTTAGTAAATAGTGTATTAATTTAATGTACACCTAGAGTGGATATGGAGTGTGTGATTACAGCACTTTCTTTAAACGGATACTCCACCCAAAATAAAATTTCTCTCATCATTACTCACTCATGCACTCCCAAATGTATATGACTTTCTCTCTTCTGTGGAACACAAATGGCAATTTTTTGAAAAATATGAGCCACATTGCAAGTGGATGGGTCCGTCAAAGTTGATGCTTCAAAAACCGAACATGACGGTAACCAATACAACTCCAGCTGATGAATCAGTGTCTTCTGAAGTTAAATGATAGGTGTGTATGAGAAAAACACTAATATTTTTAACTTTTTAAACTATATATCATCGCTTCTGGCTAGCTGTTAGCATGCTGTGAATATCAGCACATTGTGAAGTGTGACGTAACCATGTTGTGAAACTTACACAAGGAATGATGTGGAAGCTCAGAGAGCCTCACTTTCACAACGTTTTAAAGGGGTCATATTATGCTTTTTTTAAAGATCATTATTTTTGTGTATTTGGTGTAACAGAATATGTTGACATGCTTTAATGTTCCAAAAACACATTATTTTTCAAATACTGATTACAATTATGGTAGGTCCTCTATGCCCCGCCTCTCTCAAACCTAATGCTCGGTTTCTACAAAGTCCCTCCTTCCGCCAAGCGCAGTCTGCTCTGATTGGCCAGCTGACGCCGTGCTGGTGGTTGGCCGAACACCGCAAGCACTCTTCGGAACTGTAACGCCCCTTACCATCATCGCGAGCTTCATCTTTCAAAATAAATGTAAAGACAGTAAATAATGTCATTAGTTTTACCATCAGTTCAAGCCCGAAAGGGGAACAGAGTCGCGTGACAGACACAGTGATGAAGCTGGTATTGTGTGTGCAGTACACAAGCCACGGTTAAAACAGCTGAATCTACTGTGATGTGTCTCGCTCTCTCTCTCTCACTCTCTCTCTCACGCTCTCTCTCTCCCGAACACACACCACATGATGCTCAAACTCGCTTTGAACAGTCAACCAACGTCCAGCCATTAAAATGCATTGCTGTTCTGTTGTAATTAATCTTAAAGATTCCTAAATGCATCTACTTCCGGAAGGCCAAATAAAGTGCTTTTGCTTTCTCCTAGAAACACACAGCGTCTCCCTGACATGCTGCTTCAACACTAACTGTGGTTACTGAAACCACACCTTCTTTCTTTGCTGAACATTTGGGTGCATTATGCTAATATATCCACATAGTGACGTAGATATGTGGGGGCATGTTATAGTCCTTAACTTTGATAAAGAATATCTCTTTGGTTTGGTTTTGAGACTTTAGTCTTTGCAAGTTCAGGGATCTTATCTATGCACAATTATGGCATTATTTTAATGACAAATGTCAAGAGCACATTATTGTAGCGCGAAAGCACATTAATATAATGCGCGAGCGCGAATCTCTCCGCACAAAACCGGACACGCGTGCTCAGATACACGCTGCTCTCGCCTAGAGAGAGTGCACACACTTAAAACGTGTCTCTCCTCGCACTCAAACTGTCCTGTGCATCTCAAATCTCTCTGTGCTCATGCTCTAGCTATTAATTATTTCGTACCTGAATTAAACGGGCTGGTCAAATAGTTATTATTAAACGTTGTCAAAGGTTATCATTATGCACTTTTAAAAAGTATCTCAAAACAGGTTTGTTCACTAAAGGCCTTTCCTTGTTTTTTTTTATTGTTGTATTTTTGTTTTAACAAACTTGGTTATTGTAGCTACTTTGTTTTACTGTATCTCTTTTATGTTTGTATTTTGATCTTTTCGGCAAATGCACATATGCATCTCTTTGTAAAGTAGGCTACTTTGTATACACTGTTTTAAAAGGTGCTATATAAATAAAGCTTAAACCAATCAGACCTCCACGACTGACCGATGAAAACACGTGAAATCTAATTGGCAAGTGAACCCGGAATTCTTTTGACGATCAAAGATGGATCTTTTAATTTCTTTCCAGTTTAATAATATTTTGCAATGTTAATGAAATGCCTTTAGAAATGTCCATGAATTGGGTGCTTGGATGATTTGTACACATAAACTGGTTACACATCCAACTGGTTGGTTTCTGAGCAATTTATCTAAAAACAACATATAGCCTATGGCTCTAAAGACTTCATATAAAACATCAGTGTTATGTCATAATATGTCAGATACCTCAACTGAATTTAAAATCATTGCAATAAATTCTCAGTTGGTATTATGGCAATAATAAGTAGTCCTAACAACTCCTCAAATCAACATCAAATACAAAAATAGATGTAAATGATGCAAGAAATAATACAATAAATGCTCTAATAGCATCGCTGTTTGGACATTTATTGGGAGTTTAAAAAAAAAATGTATCCAGTTTTCAGTTCAGATTTTTTTTTCATGAAAATCCACTTAATATTAGCTACACATTCAATGGCACTCTCTTCTAAACAGTGAATATACAGTTATATGACAGTTACATGTAATTACATTGTCTGCAAATGCATTAAACCCACAGAATAGAATGTAGTAATGTTATGGCAAATGTGACAAATTCATTATAGTGTTATATTTGGTCTCCAAATCGTAAGTATCGGTTTAGGGAATAGTGCATCTGACCCATATCTAAATAGTTCGGTCTTAAATCAGAAGATTTAAGATGAAATCCTTCATGGCTTGCTATAGTAGTCAAGAATGATTCTCCGCATGAGCACAGAGAGTTTATAGTGCACCTGACGTTTGAGGTGCGAGAGAACACTTTTTAGTGCGCGCAACATCGCCTCTGTGCTAGAGCAGCGTGTATCGAGCGGCGGCGCCCGGTTTTTGGGCTAGAGCAAAAGAAATCCGCCGCTCGAGCATTATATTAATGTGCTTTTGCGCTACAATAATGTGCTCTCGACATTTGTCATTAAAATAACGCCATACACAATCAGCTTGTAACACTCCAAAGAGAAAGGAAAACTTGAAATCGCATCATATACCCCTTTAACCACAACGTGTAACATTGACATTATATGGACTCACACAGAGAGAGATTATTTATTTAATATTTGTCTGAAGATCATATCTGGAATGCATGAGGGAAATAAATGAGGAACATTTAATTCGGGTGGCTATCTCCTTTAAAAAATGGGTTGCCTAACATAGCGAAATCTCGTAAAATTTTGGCTGCAAAAAAAATCCATGTTTGGTAGTGGGGGTAATTGTGCTCACATAAAAGTCAAGTATTTCAAACAAAGCAGCTTTCTGTTCGCACAGCAGATTTGCCAGAATACACGAACTCCTTGCGAAATCTGCGAGAAAATCTTTTGCCTTCATGCAAATTTCCCCGAGTATCTTTAGCGGTTGAGGAAATTCCACACTGTAAAAAAATTCAGTAAAATTTACGGTAAAAAAACGTCAGCTGTGGTTGCCGGAATTTTACCGTATAAAATACGGTAGCAACGCTTTTAGGTTTTACGGTTTTAACTTAAATTTACAGTTAAATAGCGTATTTCATTAACTGATATAATGTTAATATACCAGCCTATTGAAGTTCTGAAATCTGTTTTGTACCTTTGTAATACACTGATTACCACCAAATGCAGGTGGTGATGATAAAATCACATGATGGACCAAAGCCCATCACAAGCAGCTTTTAAATAATAACATATAATGAAGGTGCACAGTGTCATTCACACAAACACTAACATGGTAACACACGATACTGAAATAATTCAGTAAACATTAATTTAACAACATTAGGTGTAACACACAACCCTAATATACAAAACTGATAAGAAACATAGTTATTTCAACAAAAAAACATCAAATTTTGTTATTTTGAATTCTGGGGATGTCAATTTACGGTTATTCACTGTAAATTATAGGTTTTTTTCCACTTCCAAAAACGGTATACTACCGTAAAATGAATGTCCAATACAGTTTTTCACCGTATATAGTAGGGGAATTTACCATTCACCATTTAACAGGTTTTTACTGTAGCATTTTTACAGTCTTTTACCGTTAAATTCACGGTCATTTTTTACAGTGCATGCTGCTCCAGTCCAGCTTTCTTGCTTGGTGACACGCAAAAGTTGACGCTTCAGTTTTTTCATTTGTGGCGAAGAAATATACCAGCTAACTTCACCATTTCGTGGAAAATGAGTTCATTAACAGACTACTACTTACTTTTTATAGAACTGTTGTATAAAAACATCACATCACTGAAAACCAGCAAGGCTGCCATCTATTTGTGGGCTATTTGGGCTTACTTTATAAACAGGGGCATTAAAAGAGTGCAAGGCAGAAATTAATAAACCGAAGAAACTGTCGCTCGACGGAACAAATCCTGCAGATAAACAAGTTTCTCCTGCCAGAGAAGCGTGCGGGGCGTCTGGAGCGTGTCGGACTCGGCTGCAGGTAACAACGCAGCCTTTATGTGCGCGCTGGAGGCGGAGGCAGCTCTGGGGCGGGGTGGCCCGGAGGATCCGGTTTCGCCGCTTCTCCGCTCACTGGCCACCGCATGCTGTTCCAGCACTGAGCGCGCTGTTCTGGAGACTCTGGACACTGAGACACGCTGTGACATCTCTTCTTCTCTGTGATGTTGGTAAGCCATATTCCTCACACTCGTGACAGCTGAGAAGCATTGGTGTTTCATATAATCATCCTGTCAGTCATTCTTAAATTCTGTTATGAACAGTTCTTGAATGGTAATATATATGAGAGAACACTTGGGCTAGCTGTAACATGAGGAAGTTGTTACAAGGATTGCATCTTAAGACATTTGAGTCCAAAGTCCAGTTAAATAAATGCTTGTTTTCTGTAGGTTTTATATGTTAGTTTCAATATGGTTTAAACCATCTTAAATGAGCATTTTTATTGTTCTTATTCTGTCCTCCGAACTAAAATAACAGAATCTTCATATATATATATATTAATATCTGTTAACAAATCAACACAATTAAATCACAGGCAACATTCAGACAAGTCGCAGTGAAGAAAAGTTGAACAGTGTCACATACAGGTGTAATATGTAACTTTTATTTTTTTGCTGTTTCATGTTTTGTGTTTCATAACTGCTTTCATTTATTTAGCTGTAAAGCATCTGAAGGCTGTTTAATGGCAGAGGTTCCATTACCCCATATAGTGAGACAACATGTTCCACTATAGGATCAGTAGCGTGGTAAATGAACTGTATCTTTCTTCTCGGGCAATAACGGTGGAAATGTGCAATTGCTTTTTGTAGCCAAGTGTATGTGACTAAACAGAAACTGACTTTCAAATATTGAATGTGCACTTGTATAGAGGAGTTAGTTTGTTCAGGCGAGTTATCTGAGCGCTGGAAGGAGCAAGATTTGAACAGTCTTGCAGATCATTCAGACATCTCAGGAACTTACCTAAGTGAAGTACATTCAAGTGTACTGTTCAGAAGTTTGGGGTTGGTAAGATTTTTGAAAATGTTTTTGTAGTCTTTTATGTGTTTATTTGATCAAAAATAAAGTAAAAACAGCAAATAATATTACAATTTAAAATAACAGTTTTCTATGTTCATTTATTTTAAAATGCAATTTATTCCTGTGACGCAAAGCTGACTTTTCAGCATAATTATCCCAGTCTTCAGTGTCACATGATCCTTCAGAAATCATTCTAATATGCAGATTTGCTGCTCAAGAAATATTTCTGATATAATGAATGCTGACAAACATATTCACTTTTGTTTCAGGATTCTTTGAAGAATAGAAAGTTCAAACTGATTTTTCAAAATATCATTATTAATGTCTGTAAGGACACTTTTAAACAATTTATTGCATCCTTGTTGAATAAAATTAATAGTTTCATTTAAAAAAAATCGTACAGACCTTTCGAACTGTAGTGTGTGTGTGTGTGCAGGGAAAATTATGTAACTGAGCGCCTTTTTTGACAAACATGATTTTCGCACACTAAAAAGTACACAGGCTTTCCTAGTAGTTGGTTAAATCAGGTTTGATTTTATCATTTGCTCTGAAAAGGAAATGCAACTTAAAACATCCTACAGAACTTCTCAAGAATTCCTTTGGATAAACACCGTTTTGCTTTTTAAGAGTTGGGCCGTCTGCCAAGCTGAATCTGAATACTGGGTGAATTCAGCTGCTCCATGTCTAGACCTCAAACTCCTTGAACAATGGCAGCTTTGAATCAAAACTCAATTTTAATTCCAGTCTCTGCTTATTTTGCCATACTGATGATGAGTTTGTATTAGTAATGCCTGCTCTCTGATTATTTCATTTTTTCCGTGCACTAATGCCCACTTTCTCTCATGCACACATTCAAGCTTATTAATATGATCAACTGTTTCCTTGTACCAAGCGCCAACTTTTTTTTTTTCTTATACAGAAGTCAATAGGGATCCAGGATGTTTGCTTTTGTATAGACCAATTTGGAGTAGACGTCACAGTTATGTCACTTGCAGCTGCGCGCTCATGGTGGTGGCAGAAAAACACTGGCAACAAGTGCAGGGAAATGGGTAAAATACATGGAATAAGAGAGAAAATGTATTGTTGTGCCTTTGGATGTCAGAATCAGAATGCAAATCATTTTTATAGAATACTGTCATCAAAGACGCCATTTGAAGCTAAAAGCAGACGTTTAAACAGACAGACTATGGATGAAAACTGCTATGATTACTCAACAGTAGGTCAAACAGTAGGTCTATATAATATTCACATATGCAGTTCATAGGGGACGTATTGTATATCAGCCCAACGGTTACAGCAAGAAATATTATTTAAACCTATTCATATTTTACATAATATTTATTTATATTATCTCACAATTCAGACTTTTTTTTCTCGAAAATGCAAGTTTATATCTCCTAGTTGGGACTTTATAACTTGATTTAACTCAACAATAGTGAGTTTGTCAATTCTGAGGGGAAAAAAGCCAGTAGTGTGGGTTTATAAACTCATGATTCTGAGCCGAGGGGAAAAGAGAGAATGACGAGTTGTTTTCCCTTATTAGAATTGTGAGATATAATCTCGGAATTGCCAGAAGTCCCAGAATTTTTAAATATATTCTACTTGAAAACTGTCATTGTCTGCCACCAGACAGGCCCCGCCCACAAAAACGTCATCACTGTTTCGTCAACACCGAATTGGTCAATATATATTGCGATATGACATAATATCAGAATTTTTACCAGATTACTTGAATCATAATTTTTTTTTTAAAGAATGAATAATTATAGAATTAGTGAGGTGATTTTTTTTGGAGAGGTATCGCAAAAAAAGAAAGAAAAGTAAATAAAGTAAAAATAAATTCAAAAATAATCAAATAAAAATAAATCATAAAAATGAATAGTTTTTACTCTAAAGATTGTTTTGTTTTTAAATTGTGATTTTTTTTTTTACGACTGGCAAGATTTAGGGAAAACTGAAATTTGCCCGTTTCATACATGATTTACTTTTGTGTGAATGAGGTGACACATTAAAACTGAACTGAAGTGAAAGTCTCATTGAGGGTTATTTACTGCCATGGACATTTAAGGTGTGGTCATTTTTATGCTGTCTGACAATTTATTTCAGTAGGATTTTTGTAGCGGGTTTAAGTTGGTCTTGGGGATTTGGTCTATAAGCATGTACCATTGGGCAGGTACCGTAATCATGAAGTAAACCAGCACTAATCATCCCCTGTTGTTCAAATGTGTTTGTATTATTGAGTGTTAAAAGACAAAAGTGGCTCTCCATCATACCTTTGCCGCATTGAATAACAGTTTCTGTGTGAGCTGTGCTTTATGCAATATTGACAATAGACAATGGGCTTTTTTTTGTCCATTAAATTGTATAAAAATGTACCCCACCTTTACTATCAATATGCAGGAAAATGAAACATAGAGTTAGACTAGTTTATCCCAGAACATTCTAGCAGATGCATAGCAATACTTTAGCATTGCGTTTTTGAGTTTAGCATGGGTAAAGGGCACAATATAGGTGTTTTTAATTGTTTCATTGGTCATATGCATTTTTTAGTGTTTGTAGTAAAGAGCTATTGACCCATATATGTCCTCTTCTGACCCTGTGTAGGGAGCTGTACCTGCTAGACTCGCGAGTGGTATGGGCGGCAGAAGAGGGATGGCTGGTATTTGACCTCACGGTCACCAGTAACCACTGGGTTATAAACCCAGGTCAGAACTTGGGACTGCAGCTCTCTCTGGAAACGGCACACGGTGAGTATCGTCAAATATTAAGATATACCTTTATAAAGCAACCTGCAAAACTACCATCCTAAACAGCCAAATGGCAGAGTAGCAATTTGGGATAGGGGGAAGTTCTTGCAAAAATTGCAGTTCTGTCATCATTTACTCATCCTCATGTCTTGTTCCAAACATTTCTTTCATTTTGGAACACATAAGTGATATCCCTTCAGAAACGTAAGGGGGCTCCAGTGTTGTTCTGGACACCAAATCAGTTAAAAGATTATTCAAACTATCTAACTCATGAGTAGAGTATTTGTCTTTTGGTCATCAAGCAACTCACTGTCGCCCTCTGCAGGTGAAAGAATGAACCCAAGGAGAGCAGGTCTGGTGGGCAGCCGTGGACCTCAGAATAAGCAGCCATTTATGGTGGCATTTTTGAAAGCGTCAGGAATCCATCTCCGCAGTGTTCGCTCAGCATCAGGAAACAAACAGAGGGGTCACCACCGCTCTAAAAAACCCAAACCGGGTGTTGCACCCAGTCAGGTGGCTTTGAAGACAGCTGAGTCTGCAGGTGACACTTTTTACTAACTTTTTGTTTTAGTTCATTGTTGTAATTTCATTTTCAGGCTTATGCATTTTTTATTTCTACAAGAAATATTTACCTTCATACTATCTAACCCTAATATCCACACAGTTTATTAACATGTTATTAACAAATGTGCTACATATTTATTTTTCCTTCTGTTCTATGCAGAGGGTGCCAGCGTAGACCCCAAACAGGGCTGCAAGAAGCATGAACTGTATGTCAGCTTCAGAGATCTGGGATGGCAGGTACCGTAATCAGCTTCCTGTTTCAGACTCCTCTTAATGCCTTTATCTCCTCTAAACCTTCTCATCTTTTTTGTGTTTCCAGGACTGGATCATTGCTCCAGAGGGTTACGCTGCATACTACTGTGAGGGAGAATGTGTGTTCCCCTTGAACTCTTTTATGAATGCCACAAACCATGCTATTGTACAGACACTGGTGAGTTCCACATTCATTTCCTCTGTTAAAAGAATAGTTAACCCAAAAATGAAAATTTAGTCAGGTTTAACTGACCCCTTTGTAATATCAAACTCATATGACTGTCTTTCTTATATGATGATATTTGAATGTTTCAACTGTTTGTCTATAAAAGGAAAGTCAATAAGGTCCAACATAAAAATTAATTGGTTATTCACTCTCAAATCTAATCTACTTATTGATCAACTCATCAACTGTACATAGAGCCCAAATGTCAATAACAGCAAACCTCACTGGTGAAAAATTTGTGATGGCATTCTAACTGTGTAGAAATTTGAGCTCTCAGTTCAGAGTTCAGAGTTTATGTACACATGTTCTGCAGTTGTTATAATTATAATGTTATAATTATGTTATAATGATATTATGTCAAATCATGTATTTCTGTGCTCTTTCTAGGTCCATTTCATAAACCCAGAAACAGTCCCGAAGCCCTGCTGTGCTCCAACGCAGTTACACGGAATCTCCGTTTTGTACTTCGATGACAGTTCCAACGTAATATTGAAAAAGTACCGCAACATGGTCGTCAGAGCCTGCGGATGCCACTAATCTGCCCTGGACAAAATAAGGGATGCAAATACTTCTAATTATCAAGAGCCCAGAGAGGAAAGAGACTCATTACTGGAGCAAAATTGGATTTCTGTCGGAGGAGTGTACATCCAAAGCATACATTTTTATTTAAAACTCAAAACTGCTGGAACTCTATGAGGTTGACCACAGCTGAGTCAAGTGTGTGGTGTTCTGGCTTTCATTTCTGCACAGAGAGCCAAGTTTGAAATATCAAAGAGGACATGAGCAGATAAAAAGAGAAAGAGCCGGCCTTAGAGGTTTAACCAGACTGATCTTAACATTTAAGCACATTGCTTTATGGAGATTTCATTACAAAAACCACTTGTATGATGGCATGATTTCTGTATGAAGTAATTCCTGGAAAATTCCTGCCATGACTGAATTTATCAGAAAGTCTGAGACCACTAGTAAAAATGCTTCTATTGTGGATTTTTTTATTTAATTTTTTTCTATTAACAACTAAGCATAACAATGGGAGTTGAAAGTTGAGTAAGAATAAAGGCATGCATATGAGCTTGTTGATCTTATGTGCTTCAGTGGATACATTCAGAATCGTCAAGGGGTCATATGATTTGATTTCAAGTTTTCCTTTCTCTTTTTTAGTGTTACAAGCTGATTGTGCATAGAGAAGATCCCTGAAGTTGCAAAGACTACAGTCTCAAAACCAAAGAGATATTCTTAATAAAATTAAGACTCGTCCACGCCCTCCTAAAACACCTCGTTCTACAATCTAACCTCACTGTTTGGAATATTGCATAATGCGCCCAAATGTGCACGTAAAGAAAGAAGGTGTGGTTTCAGTAACAGCATTTAGTGTTGAAGCAGCATGTCAGGGAGAATTTGTGTGTTTCTAGGCGAAAGCAAAAGTACTTTTTTTTGGCCTTCCGAAAGTAGATGCATTTGGGAATTTTTAAGATTACTTACAACAGAACAGCAATTTTTTTTATGGACGACCGTTTCGTGAACCTAGGGAGGAGGTAATTCTGACTTTGCTATGACATTCTTGCGCTTCTGAATCAGCTACTGTAAGTAAGTTTTGTTATTAGTTTAAGTATTTGCTATAGACTGTTCAAATGCGGAATTTTGCGCATCATGTGTGTGTGTGTATGTGTGTGGTGTGTGAGAGAGAGCGAGAGAGAATACGGTCACATCCCAGTGGAGTCAGCTGTCCTAACCGTTGCTTGTGTACTGCAAACACATACCAGCTTCATTACTGTGTCTGTCACGCGACTCTTTTCCCCTTTCAGGCTTGAACTGATGGTAAAACTAATGACATTATTAACTGTCTTTATATTTACTTTGAAAGCTGAAGCTCGCGATTTTGTTAAGGGGCGTTACATTTCCGACGAGTGTTTGCGTTGTTCGGCCAATCACAATGCATTGGGTCAGGTGGCAAATCAGAGCAGACTGCGCTTGTCTGAAGGAGGAACTTTGTAGAAAACGAAGCGTTTGAAGAGGCGGGGCATAGAGGTTACAATTATGTACAGTATGTGAAAAATAATGTGTTTTTTGAACATTAAAGCATGTCAACATATTCTTTTACACCAAATACACAAAATAATGATTTTTTTAAAAAGCATCATATGACCCCTTTAATATCTATGTTTGATTTTACCTCATAATGTGCCTTTGTTTAAAATTCTGGTTATTTCCAGGTTTAAATTAGATGATGAATCACAGAATTTCCATGTGGTTGCGGATTTTTAGACCCCACTGTATTTTGCACAAGATGTGAAATAGACATGCAAATGATGGGTGTCTGTTACAGTGAGTCACAGCAATGGTTTTTAATTTCACTCTTTCAGGACACTCAACAAACCCTTACACAGATTTTCAGCACTCGATTAAACAGGACTGCAGAAAATATGCAACTCAATTTTGCCTTCACTTTGGTTTTGTCACATACAGGAAAGAACACTTGTTTCCTCTCAGCAGTTATCAATCATTATTACAGTAAAGCGCATTCATTTGTTTCCATCCTTATTCTGCCGTAGATGGATCCAGTTTTATGCAAGATTATATCCTCCTCCCTTAATGCTAAACCAAAAATATTAGCAAATTATCATGGAATATCTTGTTTTAGCTAATCAAAAGAGCTATTAGCACTATGCTAAGCTAGTATGCTAGGCTGTTATCTTGCTAACTGAAAGCTAACTGAAAACAAAGAAAAGGAAATCCTTAACTTTTCCATGTTTATAGATACTGTACTATAATGTCATATGTAATTTAAAACACAGTAACATTTATTTTCATAATTAAGACTAAATAAAGCAAATCATTTCTAATCAGACAACATAGTGTACACATAAAAAGTGGGATGGAATCATTCTTGGGTCCATTGAGGATCTTTCAGACCTTCTAAAAGAGGTTGAAACACAAAAACACACCTTGTGACAACTTATTGATGAATTATGTGTGCTCACACAGGATTTACACACACACATACTATGTGTATACACACCATTAATTGAATGAACTTGGGTGTGCAGATTTTTGTTTGTTTGTGTGTGTGTGTTTGTGGTGTGTGTGTGTTACGCGTTTTGTACAAATGAGGAATAAATTTTGTATAATGACAAAGGTAAGACATAGGTATTACAAGGAGAAGGTGACTTTTTGGGACATTACCCCATGTCCCTACTTTTCAAACGCTTATAAATCACACAGAATGGATTGTATTGAAAATCTGAAATAGCACAAAGTCTCCTGGTAAGGGGGTAGGTTTAGGTGTAGGGTTGGTAAAGGGCAATAGAATATAAGGTCTGTACAGTATAAAAACCATTCTATTGTTTTTGGTCCCCACTTTCACAAATGTAAACCCTGAGTGTGTGTGTGTGGTGTGTGTGTGTGTGTGGTGGTTGTGGTGAGATACTCATCCAAGAGGTCAGTGCTGCAGTATGAGTCCACCTGCTAAAGAGGAGCAGGTGCCATAGATTTTGGCAGACAAAAATGTGAACCGTACAGCTGTTCCCAATAACATCGATATAATACAATAGCTGTGCGTTAAAGAGACACTCAGTGGTGGAAAAGATGGCCTTCAAAACCAGATGTTTGGAGAATTGGAAAACGTATACATTGTGTTTCTTAATGTTGTGCAGAAAATGTTTTATCGTTATGAAAATTGCAATTCCAAAAAATCACAAAGTGACCACTTCCAATTAATTAAACAATGCAAATGCAAATACTCTATGAAATAAGATGTTCTGCATTGTTTTATGGGAGGATTTCTACTTATGTGGTGGACCTGAGAATGTTAATGATCAACTCTTTAGGCATTAGGCATTACATAGACTCTCTTGTTCAGAAAAGAATGCTAGCGTATTGCATACAGCTTTTTCTGGTTTACTGTCTATTACAAAATAAGAGTGTAAAACTACCATATGCATTATGCAAATCATTAAACAGTAATAGCTACATTATGTGTTACATGCCCTCATTATATTGCATGTTTAATTTAGCAAGTGGCTTCTAGTTATCTTGTGAGGTCACACACATCTGGGGCATCAAAGCAGCAGTCATTAAGATGAATGGAAATGATAACAGGTTTATTATAAACATCTGTGGGTACTACTATACAGTATACTATAATATATAATATAATATATATATATATATATATATATATATCTGTGTGGTGTGTGTGGGTGTGTGTGTGGTGTGTGTATTTAATTTATAATGTATATTTAAATGTATACTAGTATTAATAATATTATAAATTATTTATGATTCTTTATATTCCCATTCTATAAACATCTTATTGGAAAAATATATATGTGTACACCCCTGAGTCAAGAAATTAGGTCATAAATATTAATATATGCTAAGTTTATTTTGTCAGCTTTTAGAAGTACAGTATAAGTTTCCACCAGGGTAACAGACATGAAGCCCAGTGTCAAAAAGTTTAATATCAGACATTGTTCAGTGTATTTAGGATGTTCTTGATACCAATGCATGTGCATACAGGAAATTATAGACTGCAAAACAAAAATAACTGTAATATCTCATTTTGTTGTTGTTAGTTGTTGTAAGAATGTTGTAAGGCGGTCTGATATGTATTTTGTGACATAACTACACTGTAAAAAATACAATTGCATATTTTCCAGTTTACGAAACCTTTTGAGTCTCCAATACTAAAAGATGCTATTTTCTTGAAACTACATAAAACCCTTGTCAGACAATACCCCAACAAAATTACCCCAAATGTTGTCCCAACTAGTCAAACACAGTTGACTGAACAAAGAATTTCATATTGTTGAAAATGCATTGCAGCATGAATAAATTATGCAGTTACTGTTATAGGATTATTGTTTTGCTGTTTGCGGACTTCATTTAAATTTTTTTGTTGTTGTTTTATCATTATTGGTAGTTATTTGTTGTACTGTGATGTAAATGGTTGTCACCATTCTTGAGGTTAGTGTGTCTAGTTTTGAGGCCTAGAGTAGGTTTAAACACTCGTGTCTATTTTCTGGGTATCTTAGTCTTGTAAGTTGTTTTACGAACAAAGACAATGTTGTCTACATGTTAGACTAAGTTATCCATTAAGGTTTGTCATTTGTAAACAAACATAAATTTGATAATGTGATGACTTTTTACACTTTTTTTTTTTTTCATCCAGGCAACAGAAAAAAAGAATTTGCCTCAATGACAGTAATTGTGTTTCCAGTCGCTGTGACACAATTTTTCAATTAGCAAAATAAGACAATCAGCTTTGCATGAACAAACCAATTTACATTGACTAAACAAAGTATCTTTACTGAGCAGAACTAAAAAACTATTGTTGAGGGAACTCAAAAGTCTTACTGCATCAAGTTTCCTTAAAATGTTACGTTTTTTCAACTATTTATTTTTTACAGTGTACTGTTCAAAAGTTTTGGGGTCTGTAAGATGTTTTTTTAAGTCTCTTATACTCAACTATGCTGCATTGATTTGATCACAAATAGTAATATTGTGAAATATGTTTTTTAATATATTAATATTGTATGATGTTTTTTATTATAATATTTAAACATGTTAAATCATTCCATGTGGTGGCAAAACTAAATTTTCAGCAGCCAATACTCCAGTCTTCCTTAACGTCAGTCGTCCCATGAGCCTTCATAAATATTTGAATTATTCTAATATGCTGATATGGTGATCAAGAAACATTTCTAAAAAAAAATGTTGTGCTGCTTAGAATTTTTGTGGAAACCCTGATACATTTTGCAGGATTCTTCGATGAATAGAAAGTGTAAAAGAAAAGTTTGTATTTTAAATAGATTTTATTTGTAGCAATGTAAAAATAATGTACTGCCACTTTTTACCAATTTAATGCATAGAATATTGTCATTAAAAATATTTATTTAAAAAAATAATAATCTCATTGCCCCCAAACCTTTGAACGGTAGTGTAATTGATTTAGTAACATTGCAGTTACTATGTACATAAATTTATTTTAAAAATATGGTATTTACAATGTTCAAAGACTTATGTACAATAAAAAAACCCAAAAAAACCCAGTGTTTTAACTGTAATTCTGAGGGAAAAAAACACTTTTTTTTGTAATTATACAGTATATGATTTAGTTTAGCTGCTCAGTCTTCGGTGTGATGTACCTTGGAAACTTCCCTGAGTTCAGGAACTGTGAAGTGTCTCTTTCTTGATTTATGTTTTTTTCTGCAGGGTGGGATTGATTTCGGCATGATACTTTGGGACCATGTGATCTCCGCCCACTTCAGCTAGGCTCTGATTGGCAGGCTGAGATGAAGAGGTGGGCATATGCGTTAGTGCCAGGCACACGTCACCCACCTTTAGTTGGCGGCATTGTAGTCTGCAGGTTTGACTTGTATGTTGAGGGTTACATGAGGACCAGCCATGCCCGCAGACGAAGAAGGGCAGCCCTTCACTCACTTCCAGAGACAACTGCAGAGAAAATGTAAATACTTTAAAGGCATAGTTCTCCTGAAAATGACAAATGTGTCATGATTTATTCCGTATGTCCTTCAATTTAATACAAAGTTCTGTCATGAAACTCTAGATGGTGCAGGTTGATAGGTTTTAACTCAATCTGATATAATCACATTATTATTCACATGTTGCAGCCGACTGGTTTTAGTTGCATCAGCAGCCAATGAGCTGCTGCTCAACATTCCAATACTTGGCGAGTGTTTGCTTAGTAGTTTGCAGCATGCTTCAGAAACCCTCCACTTCCCCAGCTCCACCTGTATAGATCTGCTACAGGGCAATTTCATGAATGTTATATATGGGGGTAATTTCATCTTTGTTATATGTGCAGCAGCAATATTTCTTACATATTCACAGCAGCATGTCTGTGGACTGTGCAGCAGCAGCATAGCAGATCTATTCTGCCAAAACCAAATACATTAACATTGCCATGTACTGTATATTACCATGCTAAACTCTCTGAGAATTGTCATGACAGAACTGTGTTCAAAACACAAAAAGAGCCTAGACAGGACACAAATTCTTTTGTGTTTTGCAGACGGTCTGAATGGTAAGACTTAATTATTCCTTTAAAGTCCAATATGCAGCATATCAGGAGTATCTTCTTTCCATGTGTGTGCTTACCTGTGAATGGTCATGCTCAATCTCCACATGTAAACATGAGAGCGTTGGCGTGTGTGAAGGTGTCAACTTCAACACAGTGAAACGCCTCAGCGTCAGCTCTGGATGTAATTGAGCACACCGCTCCAAATCCTCCATCCTTAAATCCTCTACCCGCTTCAGTCGACCACCTTCAAGCTCCACCAAAGAGCCTTCTGCAAAGCGACGGAGAACCCGCAGGGCAGAAGAGGAGGATTTAGAGGGTGTGCTAGAGTTCCTTTGGTGATTGTGTTTTTCTGCTTCTTCTCTCCGGACCAGCAGGGGGAGCTCCTCTCTGGTTTGCTTTTCACTTTCCCGCTTTGATTCTTCAGGTACAGCGTGAGTAGAGTGCTTCAAATCGAGCTGCGGGTGATGGTTGTACTTAATATTGTGTTTAAAATATTCTTTATTAAAATCTGTATGTAACAGAGAACCTAGAAGTGGGTTGTTTTTCACATAATGCCGCTCATGATCTCTTTTGGAGCAGATTCGCTGATTTTGCGGTTCGTGGTACCAATGTGAATATCTCGGTCTCTCTTTTTGCATGCAAAATTTGACTTCCTCAGTTGGAATATCTCTTCTTAGAGTATCCCTAACAACCCCTCTATAAAAATATGAAGCTGATAATGGGTCGATTTGTGGACTATCCAGCTTTCTGAAACCTTTGACAAGTCCATGTCCTACTTCGGGAGTTAAATAACTCCAGTATGAAGTACCCCTTCCAAGACTGTGCAGCATGTTTGGGTCAGTGACAAGTACATTTGATGAAGGTGGTAGATATCTCCTACTAGTAGAGTTCAGACTCTGTGAAGGGTGGATCTGATTTGCTCCTATAACACAAGAGAGGTCTGGGGTCGTGACAGAGCCTAAATCACACCTGTAAGAATACAAGTTAAATCCATCTGTGACAACATCAGGTGTGGATTCCCGTACTTGTCTAGATCTTCTGAATATTACATCCTGATTCCAAAAGGGAGAAGGGGTTTTAAAAATGGGTTCGGATGACTGTTCATTTGGTACAGAATCCCATTTTTCTAAGACTGAGGAGGAACTCGTATTTTTTGCCATGAGCACAACAAAGATCGTGCAGTATCACATTTGACATAAATGCTGTGCTGTCCTCTTCTTTCTCTGTTTAAAACTACTTGTTTAATAGTTGTGGCGAAATTTCAATAACATTGCATTATTTATGGTGGGAATTTGCTTATGGGGAAGAATGAGACCATTTGAGATGTTTTCAGAAAACACTGTGAAGGTATTTTGAGGGCATCAGCACTTGCTGGACGATTAGAGTATAGCTGAGGACACAAGGGTCTAATAGTTCTTTGAGTAGCTGTGATGGGTAAAATTATTTAGGATTCAAAGGAGACTTGTGGAGTCACACTGACTGCACTGTTGGGTGGTTCCAGAGCTAAGAATTTCTGAAAAAGAAAAAAAAAAGAGTAAATTAGCTTATGTTGTGGTAGATCTGTTTGTAGTGAAACTCATCTTTAGGCAGCAATTACAATGTTTAATTCTTAAACTCACACACACCCACACCACACACGACACCACACGGTGTGTTTTTTATGGGTTATTGGGGACTCTCCATAGGTGTAATGGTTTTTTATACTGTACAAACCGTATATTCTATTGCCCTACACCAACCCTACCCCTAGACCTACCCCTCACAGGAAACTTTCTGCATTTTTAGATTTAAAAAAAAAACGAATTCTGAATTATTTATAAGCCTTTTGAATTACAGGGACACTGAAAATGTCCTCATAAATCATCTTCTCATTGTAATACCTATGTCATACCCTTGTCATTATACACATTTGTGTCCTCATAACCACATAACCATGCACACTCACCACACACACACACACACCACACACCACACACACAGAGTCTCACACGCACACACACACACACACAACCCTGTTTTTCATTTTTCCATCATGTTTCATTTCATAGATTCAATGGTTTTTAAACTGTACAAACTGTATATTCTATCCCCTTACCCTAAACCTGCCCCTCACACAAAACACACTGCGATTTAGATTTTAAACAACACTTCATTTTCTGCTGTTTTTTTGACATTGACACAGTGTAGGATACACATTGTATTTTCAGACCCTAAAACTCATTTAGAGCATATTCGCATTTAATATTGTGTTTTCTAATTTATTTTTTCATGATCCTTTATTTTAAATTGATTTAACATTTAACATTTAACTAACCAACTGGGCACCACTAAATAGAAACTTTTGATTGTGGAATAAATACATATTGGGTGACAATTACACATGCAAATAAGTTATTTCTACAATTGAAATATTGTAATGCTCCTTTTGTGTAATTCTGCATACACACCAATAGGTGTCAGTATAAAGTCTAAGACCAGTGTTGTATCAGCCAATTAAACAAACCAAAATGCCTTTAAATTCAACATAATATCAAAATTGCCTCTTAATTCACGTTGCTGGTCTTATTATTTACGTTTCATCAGTCCACGTTATTTCAAATCAAAAAAATGTCTTCTGGTAACTTATGTCACCAAAGTGTGGACACCTCAAAAGTGAAAATTTACAAGGTCCTGTATGTCAAAGAATGGGTAACTACAATTTTGTAATGCCGCCCTCCAAACACCTGACTCCATAGTATGTAATGGCAAACTTGTCGCGTTTCACTCAGAAATAAACCAGATTACTGAAAAAAATGAGCATTTCATGTTAATTTTATGCAAAACTATAACATAATATTGTTTTCCATAACTATCATTCCTTTAACTGCCTATATCATTTTATTTCTAGTGTAACCCTGCAGAAATGGAGCTCTATACTTTCTAAATGTCTCTTCGCTAACAATTTGATAGCTTAATGGTACACTAATAACAGCATCCAGTGCCAGACGACCTGCCTCACTCCAGCTTTTAGTCTACAAACTTTAGTCTGCCTCCGTGTCAGGGCATTTCTATGGCAACACATTTTCCATAATAATTTTTTTTCCCCATAATAACAGTGCAGTGACTGTCACAAGGGTCAAGAGTAAAATAAATATGGCAAGTATAGGAGAGGTTACAAAAACACACCGTTTTGGAATGAAATGAATTAAGAACAACCAGATATTTGTTTGATCTCATTTCTGAATGGGATACAGCTATATTATATAATATTTCTTTCGATTTTGAACCCAAATTTAGTGTTAGACTTGCGAAAATGTTCAAATCCCATGCTGTCAGAAAGACATCATACTCATCACACATTATCACCTGAGGTATGAACTGTAGAAAGAGGTATTTACCTATTCAAATTCCCCAGCTGTTTATTCAAATGAAATGACTAATGCTGTCATCCAGTATTTATAGCTCTCAATCTACACATACATTTTTCAGGTAATGCTATATAGAACATTAACACTATTTGAATAAGTGATAGGCAAATACAAGAGTTGCTCATTTCTGTAGGACAGCGGATAGATTTTTTTTTAATGCAAAAAGTGAATATTTGTAATGGAATGTCATGATGCTAAAAATGAATTTGAGCATAAAGAACTGAACGATCTAAGAATTCGCCTCAGTTCTGCAGTCCATCTACAGCATGATTAATCTATTCTTGGCCAAACAGTTCAAGAGAAAATCTCAAATCAATTTTTTTTTCTCGGTGGTCTATATCTACAGCACATAACAACAATATACCTCGCATATTGTTAAAGAGGAGGAGGTTCTGTCGTAATATTGTACTGCTCTCTCTAAAGCTAAATATACGACTCTGCAGTTCTATGCAAATGAACTAATGTAGGCTGACTTATGAAAGCGAGTGTTATGAAATGAAAAATGAAAAAACTGTAACTTAAAATAGTAGTTTCAAAATAACATAACTTGTTCTTAAATACATTACTGCAAATTAAATAAGCATTTATGGAACAAAATTCTAAAGTGCACATTTTTGACTATATAAAATGAACTGTCAGATATAGAGAAGTGCCACTGCACACAACACATCAATAAAACAAACAAACAAACAAAAAAAAGACCTTACCTCCAGACACCCCTTGCTTAACATAACATAAAGGTCTGTGCTGATGAAATGCTGTGCATCCAGTTGTGATGCTGACTTGCATATAAACTCTCATTTTCATTCCTCCTACTCTCTCTCAGTTTCTCCCACTCTCCTCTCAACTCTGTCTGACGGCTGATGCTCTCTCTCTCTCTTTCTCTCCCACCGAGTTGCTCTTTTCAACATATTTTGTAGTGTATGTAGCTATAGAGTTGCTTTACACTATTATTTACACAAATTTAGAGAAATATACAAAATAACAGAATCGCAAAACATATTATATTTGTGTGAGTGGTGCTTGTCTGTGCAAAACTCACTGCCTAAAACCCGGTGTGTGGTCATATGGTTGCTAAGTTTTTCTGAGTTTATTTATGGTTGCTAGGATTTCTTGGTTGCTAGGGTGTTCTGGGTGGTTGGCCAGATGTTCCTGTGCAGTTGTTAAGGTATTTGTGTGGTTGTTAGCACATCGCTAAGCAGTTGTTAGGGCATTCTGGGCCATTGCCAGGGCATTGTAATGCGGTTGCTAAGTTGTATGTGATGGTTCCTGTGTTGCTATGCAATTGCTAGGGTAGAAGCCAGGGTGTTGTTAAGGTGTTCTGAGTTTTTAATACATATTGCATGTATAATTAATACATTTCAAAACAAGTGCTAGAATTTGTGGGTGGTATCTGTGTTGTTGGTGGTTGCCAGGGAATTCCTATGCAGTTGCTAGGGTGTTCTGGGTTGTTGCTGTGTCATTTGCTATGCATTTAATAAGGTGTTCTGACTTTTTTTTTAGCACGTTGCAAACTTGTAATGCAGTTGCTTAGGTATATGCAAAGATGTTATTAAAGGGTTGGTTGCTGGCTGTGTTCTCAGTTTCTATACGGTTGCTAGGGTGTTCTGGGTCATTGGCAGGATGTTCCTATGCAGTTGTTAAGGTGTTCTATGTGGTTGTTCACACATTGCTAAGCAGTTCATTGGGCATTCTGGTGGGCTGTCAGGGCTTTGTAATGCGGTTGCTAAGGTGTTGTATATGATTGTTACTGTGTTAATATGCAGTTGCTAGGGTAGAATACAAGGCATTGTCATAAGGTTGCTAAGATGTTCTGAGTTACTGTAATGTTAATGACTTTCTAAAGAGCTGCTAGGATTTCTGGGTGGTATCTATGAAGTTCTGATTGGTTGGCAGAGTGTTGTGGTTGCCAGGGCATTGCTATGTAGTTGCTAAGGTGTTCTGAGTGGTTGTTAGAGATTTTTTGATTGGTTGCTAAGGTTTTGCATTTCATGCAAGGGTGTTGCTATACATTTGATAAGGTGTTTTGAGTGTTAATTGTTATGCAGTTGAAAGGTTAGAAACCAGGGTATTGTCATAAGGTTGCTAAGGAGTTAACAGTAATGCCTTTTTAATCAGTTGTTAGCATTTTTTCGGTGGTTTCTATGGTATTCTGAGTTGCTAGTGTGTTGTGGGTGGTTGCCAGGGCATTGCTATGCAGTTGCTAAGATGTTCTATGGTGTTTTGGAGTGTTGGAATGATGTTACTATGTGGTTGCTAAAGTGTGATTATGAGAGTAGATGCCAGAGTGTTGTTATGTGGTTGTTAAGGTATTCTGAGTGCTTAGTTGAGCTTTGCTTTGCTTTGATTTGTGGTTGATATGGTTTTGTGTCTTTTGTGTTGCTATGTAGTTGCCATGGTGTTGCTATGCAGTTGATAAAATGTTCTGACTGCTTCTTCTTCTTTTTTTTGCAATGATATGGTATTCTTAGCACTTGGCTAAGTGGGTGCTAGGGTTTAGTGTCTTAATCCAAGGTTGTTGCTATGCAGCTGATAGTGTTGTAAGTGCTTGTTGTTACATCTATATGCAGTTTATGGGGGTTTCCAGGATGTTGCTGTGGTTGTGGGGGCATTCTCTACAGTTGTTGTTATATTGCTATGCAGTTATTAAGGTGTTTTGAACAATTGTTCGCAGGTGTGCATGTGGTTGCTAGGATGTTCTTGTTGGTTACTCTTGTGTTGATATGGGGTAACAGGGTGTTCTGAGTGGTTGTTAGGGTGTTCTGGGTGGTTGCTAGTGTACCGAGTGGTTGGGTACACTGTAAAAAATGACAGTGAATTTAACGGTAAAAGACTGTAAAAATGCTACAGTAAAAACCTGTTAAATGGTTAACGGTAAATTCCCCTACTATATACGGTGAAAAACTGTACTGGACATTACATGTATTGGACATTAATTTTACGGTAGTATATTGTTTTTGGAAGTGAAAAAATACCGTATAATTTACAGTGAATAACGTAAATTGACATTCCCAGAATTCACTTTACATTTCAAATTTGATGTTTTTTTCTTGTTGAAATAACTATGTTTCTTAGTTTTTCTTATCAGTTTGTATTTACGCGGTTGTATGTTACATCATATGTTGTTAAATTAATGTTTATTGCATTATTTCAGTTTCATGTGTGTTACCATGATGGTGTTTAGTGTCTGTGTGAATGACACTGTGCACCTTCTATATATGCTATTATTTAAAAGCTGCTTGTGATGGGCTTTGGTTCATCATGTGACTTTCTCATCACCACCTGCATTGGGTGGTTATCAGTGTATTACAAAGGTACAAAACAGATTTCAGTATTTCAATAGGTTGGTATATTAACATTATATCAGTTAATGAAATTACGGTATTTAACTGTAAATTTAAGTTAAAACCGTAAAGCCTAAAATGTTGCTACCGTAAAATTCAGACAACCACAGCTGCCGATTTTTTACCGTATATTTTACGGAATTTTTTTTACAGTGTAGATGTTTACTGGACCAGTCAATAATTTCCAGGAAGTACATGTATTAATAAAAGTTGTATACACTGAATGCACTGTAAAAAAAAAAATGTAGTAAGTGTCCACCAAATGCATAAAGCGAGTGATGCAGAAATGACATATTTCACATTTAATAAAATTAGTGTGCATCAATTACATTCAAGATTAGGTCTATATAATTGTACATCAAAATATGATAGTATTTTATGCACAAAAGATCTCATGAAAGTACTCTTTCTTTTAACTGATGGGACTTTGTCCCTGTTTTTCCTAACTGGGTTGCATTTTACATTGTTTTTCACCCACCAAAATTGGACCCAAACAACAGTCAGACCTGTCAATATTATCAGGGTAACCCGTCTGCACTTTTGCTTTATTCTGTTTGCACTTGAAATGTTAGTTACATGCTGCGGCCACAAACACTGAAGTTATGCCCACACACAGTTGCAAGGATTCTCTGTCTGAGTCATATGAGAGCTCTATAACACCACACAGTCCTCCAAACACACACATTTCATGCTTGTCAGTCTGAATTTTAAAGACAGATGTGTGTGTGACATTTAGAGAGAACTAATGCTGATACAGTCATGTTTTCCACACATCCCACACACTCTTACAGCTGTGGTAAACTACTCTTCAGACGCTCAGAAGCTCAGCTGCACTTTTGAGGCTGTGTATCTTCTTAGGACAGTTGAAGCGCAGCTTCAAACATTAACCTCAATTCTGATTCTCTCAGCCTCACATAATATTGTCAACAGTGGTTAGGTAATGTTCAGATGAAACAACAATTATTCAGTTAATAATAAAACAAAGGTGTTTTTGTGTTTGGGTTTGTATTTCGCTATTTCCCAAATGTGTATCAATTAGATGCTGCATTGGTAACTTGAGTGATGCCACTGAAAGTTTCAGACATATTTTAGATATATAGTTTGTATGTGCGTCTTCAGCCTAACACTTACACAAGTGACCAGTTTTAACTGTAAATGTACCACATTGACAAGTGGCACAATATTAAGTGTTGTATTTTACATATAAAGTCTATGTACTTAGGCCAGTATAAAAGACAGCCTTTAAACTAAATAAATAAATAAATAAACACTCTGATCTGAGTGGTTTTGTTTAATTGCCACTAGATGGCGCTTTGCATGTAGTCTTAAAACTAGGCTAAGTGCACTAAAAAAATCCCCCAAACCTAAAAAAAAAAAATCTCTATTGTACCTACAAAACATGATCATATGCACTGCAGCTGAAAGTGGTCCAAATACAATTTTCTGCTAATATTATTATTATTAGTAGTATTGTTGTTGTTATTGTGATGTTTATATCTTATTACTTAAAAACCGTTTGTTTAATTTGCAGCTCTCCACACTCTCAAGCAAATGCATTACATATTCCATAATGGTACATATTCCATAATTATTTTTTTAACTTCTTTGAAACTAACTTATATATACTTAACTTGTATATGTTATACATTGACTCCTATTTTACTACTACCTAGAGTCTAGAGTCTCACACACACACACACACACGCACACACACACACACACACACATTTGTTTCACAGTATTAGTATTAGCCAGGACATCTCATAAACTTGAGTGTTTCTGAGTTTGTTTTTCATAAAAGGTTTTTCTATCAGGTTAATAATATTTTAAATTCCCTAACCCAACTGCTAAAAATAACACTTATAGAAACGTGATTTGGTTGTGAAGTCACTAGTCGGTTATCAACAGGTTTCATTATGTTAGTGAGGACATTTTTGAATACTGGGCACATTTTGGACCTCACAAGTTAAACTCGTAGACAAATACGTTTATATGTCATTTAAAATGAATAAATGTTTAGTGCACATGATCAGAAGTAACAAAAACATGGTTCTCCTTTCATGGAATGACCTGTAAGACACCAGGAGTGGAAGTGACAGAGCTGGCTTTAGTTTTCTTAGCACCTCCTCTCTCGTTACATAACCCCTCCCTACTTACTCTGTCTGATCCCATCTGTAAATTCTACTCTCATCCTACTGGCAAGGCTGGATTTGGTATGATCACTTCCCCTGGACCTTAGGTCTGGGTCTGAACAGAGAGACACGGCCACCGGCGCTGCTGCAGAGGAAGTGCACAACTAAATCTATAGCCTAAAGACTACAGAGAGAGAGAGACTGATGAGGACGAGCCGGGCGCGGGTTGGGGGGCGGCGGACCGAGAGAGAGAGAGAGAGAGAGAGAGAAGAGAGAGAGGGAGAGAGAGAGAGAGAGAGGATGAGAGAGATTCAGCATGGAGAGAGGACGAGAGAGAGAAGGATGAGGGAGATGCGAGAGAGAGAGGGAGGGGGGAGATGAGATGTGCTAGAGTCCAGTCTTGTTCTGGGACAGCAGACTGACTGAAGCTGCTGGTAGTTTTACAGCTGTGCATCTCTGTCACTCTGGAGTCATGAGCTCAAAGGGGACGAACCTCCACAACAAACGTCTGCCGTGTGAGTATTTCACCTTTAGTTGAATTATTTTGTTAATCTTCTTAAACTTGTCCTCACAACACAATTAACAGAAGAATCATTGTGTTATTAAAGAATATGTATAAGAAAGACTGGGGCTAGTAGTCACATTTTGACCCCAGTGAATATCTCTCATTGTTTGTTTATTTTTGATTATCATTTTTAAAAGATACAAACCTTAAAGTCTTGACAGCTATTGAACATTTCCATCTTCACAATCCAGTAAGTCAACTTTTCTCACTGCATGCCTCACTGTTATTAAACATGTCCACCTGTTACAGTAAAGTGATTATGAAACATACTGTACAACAGTACATTTTGTACTTATAGTACAAAATATTAAACCACCATAATTATATATTTATTACAAAAAACATTTAAAACACCTGTGATAACTTGCCTTGATCCGACATTTGTGATATAGCTGATTTTAGTTATTTTTTAATACATGCTGATATTTGAGTTTAAGTTTGATGGAATTCATAATAAAAATATTCTATTATTTTTTAAATCAACACACAAAGTTACTGCCAGATTGTTACTGCAGAAAAGCATTTGCATAATTGTACTTTGACTAAAGTAAACATTCACATATCTACATGTGTGAATGTGAGTCAAAACATATTACCATTTTCACTGGAGTATCAAGAAAACCATTAAATGCGCCTCCCTTATTTGTATTCATCACTTCCTTGGCTGAATAAGGAAAAATTATCTAAAACCGTCTGAGCTGTGGCTCTGTTTTATTTTAGTCTATCATAGTTTCCTGTGTAGACTCTAGGAATTTAATTTATAACCTCATTGTGGAAGGTTTGGCTTAGTTTTCTTAGTATTTTTTTAATGTTATGTAGAATTTCTATTTTTAAGGGGCTTTAATCATTGTTTTGACCAAACATTTAAATAGCCAGATTGACTTGAACCTGCCAAAGCTTAGAGAGCAAAGACTTACTTGGTTCTAGATTTGTTGTGTGTACCCTGACTGAAATCCCTCTAAATGGGATTGTTTTTCTGCCATTTTTAGCAGATGGACTGTGGGTACAATCTAAGTTCCCACACTCACTGGTCACACACACACACACACACACACTTTACAATATGAGTAAAAATGTCCATGGTGTCAAAGAGTGTAGAAGATGTCACCCAGATGTTTAAGATGGTGTTATTAAGGTTTTGTGGAATGACTCTACAGGAATTGTACTTGTTTGTCTTGGAATTTGCTAATTATCTCGGCTTGTGTGACTAATGATTATTATGATAATGTTTCTGATTTGTCAAAAGGCCACATGGTAAAATGGATTGAAGGTTTGGGACTACATAAAATGAAATACGAATAATACAATCCAATCAATTTGCTATCCAGACTGTTTGCATGTAAATCCTGTTTTTTTTTTCTAATTAGAATTCCAAAAATAACATTAGATATATAGAGGTATATATATATATCTCTATATATCTATATATATATATAAAACATATATATATTATACGTATATAGATATATAGTATATTATATATATCTATTTTTTTTTTCCCCTCATTCTGTTAACTTTTCCTAAACCTTTCATTAACTTTTTTACGGGATATAATTCAATCGTACTGGGATATTTGCTGAAATTGTTGGATGTTGTACAGCCCTACATATAAATTCTAAGGCTATAACTTTCATCAGTTCATAGTTCAATGTAAAAATATGCGGAAATCCAGAAAATCAAATGGCTGCAGATTATAACATGCAAAATGTGGAGAAATTTCACTGAAGTTACATCTGAGAAAAAGCACTGTCATTTTGGTGGGACAGGAATAGCGTGCTACAGTTCTTACTCCCTGTTTATACTTTCTCATGACTCATTATCATGTCATTCATCTTGAGGACTCTATTAGAAATTCCTTTCGTTGTACTACATGTCTTTGTGTAATTATTGGGAATATTAGTTCGCTGGAAAAGAAAGCTGAGTTTAGGGTGGCCTTATTAAAGATGCTGAATTAATTGCATCTAGGAAGTTAGTGTGTGTGAATGACTTCATTGTCAGATCGCTGGAGAGATTTGGGATGCTTCTGGGTTTTGTTTCCTTATTTCTAAAACTTGCATACCCACGCATTCCACACACACACACACACACACACACACAAAACTACTCCCACTATTAAAAATTCAGTCAGTTTAGGAAACCACAGATATGATTTGACACATGACAGGGGATTTCTGTTTTATACAGTAACTATTTATGCTTCTGTTATATTAACAGACTTTCAGAAACAATACTTAGACACTTAAATGTAATTAAGTGTATTATTTACACAATGGTAAGAAAATTAATAGGATGCCAATCAGGATTGAAGCAAAGAGCCAAAGTTAACAGATGTTAAGTTATTTTTTTTATTTAAACTGTGATAATATTAACGCATTTCTTCTTTTTCTTCTTCTTCTTTTTTAAGAAGCATATGTTTTAAAAGGAGACAAACCAGCTAATACTACAAAACATCATAGAAATCCTCAAATCCGTTGATGATACTTATTGATGTTTGTGCATTTGTTTTGATGTTTGCATTTGTTTTGATGATTTCAGCGGTTTCCATAGCTGTGGGTAGACCCTTGAGGGGGAAAAGATGGCAAGATTTAGAGAATCGATCAATGACTACAAGAACACATGTGTTACCATCCGATGCCGCTAGATCTGTGATGAAATCCACTCCTAGGTGTGACCAAGGGCGGTTGGGAATGGGCAGAGGAAGGAGCTTGCCAGATGGTAGGTGGCGTGGACTCTTGGAGATGGCACATTCGGAACAGCCATGAACGAACCTTCTCACATCCCTGGCCATGTTGGGCCACCAGAAGCGATCTTTTAGCAGCGAGATGGTGCTGTTGGCCCCTGGGTGGCCAGTGCCCAGAGAGGTGTGAATGGAATGAATTAGGGAAGTGCGCTGTGCTCTGGTGATGTATTGCACTCCTGGTGGGCAACCCGGCGGAGTGGGCGTGGAAGCATTGGTGGAGGTGACTGGGTTATCCTTCCATTGGATGGGGCTTACGAAGATTTCCTTGGGGATAATGGATTCTGGTTCCTCACTGACCTCTTCAGGAGCATGAAGACGAGATAGAGCGTCCACTTTCACATTCTTGGGACCAGGACGATAGGAAATGGTGACGTTGAATCTCGTAAAAAAGAAAGCCCATCTTGCCTGATGAGGATTGAGTCTCTTGGCGTCTCGCAAATATTGCAGGTTCTTATGGTCAGTGAGGATGCGGAATGGGTGATGTGCTCTCTCTAACCAATGCCTCCATTCCTCTAGGGCTAGTTTGATAGCCAGGAGCTCCCTGTTGCCGATGTCATAATTTCTCTCCTCCGGGTTGAGTTTGCGTGAGAAGAAAGCACATGGATGGAGTTTAGCTGGAGTCCCCTGCTGCTGGGAAAGTACGGCTCTCACTGCTGTAGTGGAAGCGTCCACTTCTACCACAAACGGTTTGTTGGGGTCTGGATGGATGAGGAGCGAGGCAGAAGTGAAGGCTTTCTTAAGTACTTCAAAGGCCTCCGTGGTCGCTGGTGACCAGGACAGAGACTTGGGCTTATTCTGAAGCATACTAGTAAGAGGACTGGTTATGGAACTGTAGTGATAGATGAATCTTCTATAGAAGTTCGCGAATCCCAGGAAGCGTTGAACTTCCTTGACCGTGGTTGGAACAGGCCAGTTTCAGATGGCATTAACCTTCCTCTCGTCCATCTGGATACCACCGTCATCGATGACATAGCCAAGGAAATGGACTGAGAACTGATGGAAGGAACACTTCTCGGCTTTGAGGAACAGATGAAATTCTCTCAGGCGTTTTAAGACCTCCTCAACGTGGTGGCGATGTTCGGCCATGCTCCGGGAGTAAATCAGTATGTCATCAATGTAGACCAGAACGAATCTGTGCAGATACTCCTGGAGTACCTCGTGCATGAAATCCTGAAATACGGAGGGGGCGTTTACCAGTCCATACGGCATGACAAGATATTCATAGTGTCCGGTAGGGGTCACAAAGGCGGTCTTCCACTCGTTCCCCTCACGTATCCGGATGAGGTTGTACGTGCTGTTGAGGTCTAACTTGGTGAAGACGGTGGCTCCGCGGAGATGTTCTAAAGTCGCTGGAACGAGGGGAAGTGGATATCGGAACTTCACTGTGCCTTTATTTAGAGCTTGGTAGTCGATGCAGGGCCTCAAATCTCCGTCCTTCTTGGCCACGAAGAAAAAGCTGGAAGCAGCAGGGGACGTGGAAGGGCGGCTGTAACCTTGCTGTAAAGCCTCTTCAATGTACTCCTCCATGGCCTTCTGTTCAGGGAGTGACAAGGGGTAAATTCTTCCATGGGGCACTGGCTCACCCGGAATCAGATCTATGGCACAGTCCCATGGCCGGTGCGGAGGTAACTGGGAGGCTTTCTTCATGCAGAATACGTCACTGAAGGGGGCATAACAGGCTGGGATGTCGACTGACTGTTTATCAACTGGGCTTTCTATGGAGGTGGAGCAGAGTGGGAGGGCCTCGGAGTGCAGGGGTGATGGCTGAGGAAGATGAGGAAAACAGTCAGGAAAGCAGGTACTGCCCCACTTCAGGACCTCACCAATTCTCCAGGAGATGGTAGGGTCGTGTTGCACCAACCAAGGGCGCCCCAAGATCACATCAGCGGTGGATTCCTCCAGAACCAGGAGATGGAGTGTTTCTTCGTGCAACTGGCCAACTTGCAAGAGTAGTGGACCCACGCTGTGGCGTACATGCCTTCGGCTGAGAGGTTTTCCAGTTATCGATTGGACTTGGTAGGTGGTCTTGGTGGTCGTCGTTGGGAGATTGAGTTGGCGGCAGAGATTCCCGGAGATGAAGTACCCGGCTGAGCCAGAGTCGAGGAGGGCATGAATTGGAAAGGAGATACCGGAGGCAGTAAGTTTTACAACAGTGGTGAGGGGCTGCATATTAACTATTGATGGCTTAATAACACTCACCATAGGCCGTGGCGGGCGAATAGGGCATGCCGCGATTACATGCCCTCCAGCTCCACAGTATAAACATAAGCTCTGGCTCAGCCGTCTCTGCCGCTCCCAAGGGGAAAGACGAGCGCCGTCCACTAGCCTGGGTTCACAACCTGGTTCTGGAGGGCTGATGGTGTCTGGCCGACGAAGGAGTGGAGTGTATGGTGGAAGTTGCTGTTCCGCAATGTAAGATTGCATACGAGTAGCGCAGCGGATGGATAATTGTATAAACCATTCCAAGCCATAGGAATCATCGTAGGGTGTGAGCTGAAGTTGCACCTTCGGCTCCAGTTCTTGCTGGTAGGTGGTCAGAAGGGCGCATTCATTCCAGCCGCTGGCTGCTGCGAGGGTTCTGAACTTTAGGGCATAATCGTTGATGGACAGAGACCCTTGACAGAGATGATATAACTGGTCACAGACAGAGGTATCACCAATAGGTCTACCAAATACTTCTCGGAAATGTGCAAGAAAATTATCAAGGGATTGAGTTACAGTACCGGCCATGGGACCGGTAAGTACTGTCGTGGAAGAGGAAGCAGCGTTGGTGACGGGCGTGAAAGGTGGTGTGACAATGGCCGGGGTGAGTATTCGTTTGAGGGCATCCATGCGATCTCCTGGAACGGGTCGGATGCACTCATCTTGCTGATCCTTTGCGGTCCGGTCTTCTGTTACGGAAGGAGACTCACACAGAGGATTAGAAAAATAGCAATAACGTTTATTATCAACACTGAGTGCAGGAGGTTCGGGTAGGTGAGTAATAGTGCTGAATATAGTCCTTTAAGGGAGAGGAGGAGAGTAACCCTGTCACTGGTCCTCCAGGAGATCATGGAATCGGGGATAGGGGACAGCACACACCTCCACTGATGGGTACACGGAGCTTTCACGGAGTGGATGACTGGAACGTACTGGGGAATGGAACACAGGAGAACACAATGGAGCGAACACAGGAGGTAAGTATATCAAGAAGGTAAGTCTTTCGATGTATCTCACGGATAGAATAGAGAGGGAGTCCACTTCGTAGAAATGAGACTGGACACTGGAGTGGCGTGAAGTGTGTGCTTATGAATGGTGGCTGATGATGATTGCCAAGTAGTGACAGGTGCGTGTGATCAGTATTCAGGTGAAGGTGTTCGCTGTGATTGGGAGGTGGCTGAGCCTGGCCGATCCGTGACAAATATATTTTGTCTACAACATTTTAATGAGCCTAGTGAAAGTTTATGGACTATATAAATATATTAAAAATGCATTTACATTTTAATACATTTCCTGCTTTTGATAGTACCATAATAGTAATAATATATTTACAATTCAGCTGTAAGTTCATTTAAATGTATAATTGTGATTAAAGGAAGTTAATTGAACATATTTAAAAATTGTGACTTAACAGTGGATATTTTATTAATGTTTTCTTCTGATAGGTTGTACCTTGGTACGTCTTCCATGGTATAATGAAATTGACTATAATGAGTAATAGGATTACTAAAATACTAAAATATGACCTCACCTCATGTGTACTTGCTTAAGTCAGAGATGCTATTTAAAAAGTTTTTGCAATGATATATAAGTGTACAGACGGGACAGGAAATGTTGATGTGAAAAGGGGGAAACAGAATCAGGAAAACCTTACCAGACTGAAAGTATGGTCACCCTCATGCACACAGCTCAGTGAGTCAGTGGATCTTTGTTCACCACTAGTCCATGGCTCCAAGAGAAGCATGTTGTCTCTTATTATCTGTTTGGAAACATCTACGGGTACCTTTAACGTCACCCTTGACATAATGTGAACTAACTGCAAAATGACTACTGTTACTCTGAGCACAGTGTGGCATGCTTCTGTCTGCAGTTTGATGGATGGCATTGTGAAAGCGCAGCAGGTCAGAGATCAGTAAAGCAGGGAAACGCTAACCAAAAGCGGCAGATGCAAATGACCTGACAAATCATGGCATTGGTAGACATGACATCTTTTATAACAGACCTGTGACATCATCACATTGTGCTATGTGTTACATAACCATGATGACCCATGGAGTACACGGATATGATAACAGCCTTAGATCAGCTGTTTTCCATGTAAGACACATACTGTAGGTGGGCCTTTAATAAATTGCTTTGCAGTTCATCAGTATTATTACTTGTTGAATAAATGTATTCATTGTTGTTATACATATAGATCCTGGATATGTATTTAAGTACCCTATGGAGTTTTGTGGCTATGTTTTTAGCATTGAGGCTAACATACTTATGGTTGCATATTCTTTATAGTTGACAAAATAAAGCAGAAAGCCGAAGGGAAATCTGAGGGTGTGTGTTACATTGAGCTTATCATGTCTAATGGGTTTTCTTAAAACCTGTTGAAGAAAACAGAGAACTAGTTTCAAAAACTGTTGTGTAAAATCCATGCTAACAGCTATGACAAAAACACTTGTTCACCAAAGCGAATCTTCAATTTTGTTGCTGTTCTGTTATGTCAAGGACGCTAGCAGAACGATGACACAATCAGTTTACACAATTAAATGCTGTTTTAATGAAAATTTGTTTCCTTCATATTTTTTTATATATATTAGAACCGTTTTATAAATGCAAGAAGGCAGTCAAGGCCATACTAAACTATGAATATGGCCTTAGAATTATATACTGCCAAGCAAGCACTTTTAATGTGTTTTGATCAATGTTTATGTGAATAAGTAATCAAGCCTTTTTGGCATTTTGGCGGAATGTATTTTCAATGGAGGGACAGGAGACTCTCAGTCTCAGGTGTCATTAAAAACATCTTCATTTATGTATTGAAGAAGAACAAAAGTCTGAATGTAGGTCTGAATGACATGAGGGTGAGTAAATTATAGAATTGTCATTTTTTGGGTGAAGTAATCCCTTAAGAGTTTGTAATTACAGCTGAATACCACATCCTTCATCCAAGGTCTTCATTCCTTTTGGTTTGTGGGTTTGAAATCCCCATTTCTTTCAAAACCACCAGAATTGTAATTTTTGATCCAAAGTTACCATATTTGTTGACAAAAGCGGGTATACCATTTTTCAATGGGAGAAACCAGTATCTGTATTTAAGTTATGGTTTCTTAGTAAATCAGGCTTTTGCTCTCTAGTCCCTGAGGTTTAACACATGAACTTTTAACTCATTCATCTGGAAAGTTAATTTCCCATGTCCTGCTTTCAAACTGAGTTCAGAGGGATGTGGTGGACTGGTTTAGGTTGTTATTTAGTCTGCAGTGCTTCTGAAAGTCGCCTGCAATGCTTCTGAAAGAAAAATGTTAGTGTTTTGGGTGAGATGCCTGGAAGAGGTTGATGTGTGGTTAAAGCATTCCTACCGTGGTAAGTAATTAAACAAACCTATGACTATATATACAAACTGAATACATTCCTGTGAATGAGAGGCCAAGATCTGTTAAAATCAAGACCTACATGACGGGTTTATTTGTGTCTGAAAGCGTTGGGACAGTTGGCATGAGTCTGAGAGGGCCTGTATGGATGCTGTGCCTTTTCCGGTACCCTGCTGGATCATGATCCCAGAACGCTTTAGTGTGAGAACCACTGTGACAAAAAAAGCTGGGGGTACGCTGGAAACAGAGCTTTGCCTTGCACGGAGGGAATGACAAATCAGTTCTTACAGACAATCCGCCTTTCTTCTGCTTTGATCTAACAAGTCTTGCTCACCCCTTCTGGCCTACTGTGGTGTGAATGGACAACACAGTTTGAAAAAGGGGGAAGCGAGAAAAAGATGAGGCTGAGAGAGCAAGAGAAAAATAGTGTGATCTCATCCTCATGTGGTTGTTTACTTGCCTTATGAATGATCTTTTTGGATAAATTGGGCCAGGGTCAGAAAGCCTCATGATGGAGTCATTCACTTGAAATCAATCACTGATTCAGTCCTATTAGAAAACACTGACTGATCAATTATGGAACATACTGTACATGACTCATATTTTCCAACCTGCTGGACCCAATACAACTCTTCTTTTCCCACCTAATGCCAGTGTGATGTACCTTGATCAATATCACTCCATGTTCGTTCGCTTAGGCCAGAGGAGAACTGGTGCCCCAACTGAGTCTGGTTTCTCCCAAGGTTTTTTTTTTCTTCTCGTGGCTGGAATGTGGCTGATTTATTTTACAAATAAAGGGCATGGGAACATTTGCATACTTTCTCCCGCTTCTCATACTGCTCTACAACAAATCTGACACTATCCACTACTGTGTTGTTGCCAAAAAGCTCTAACCAACCGTCAATCAAAATTAGTTATAGATAGTTGATGCTAGGTTAGGAGTGTTCCTACATGGTTGCTAGGGTGTATTAGGTGGTTATTAGGTTGTTTCTATGTAGTTGCTAAGGTTTCGGGGGTGTTTTTTTTTGCATGGTGGTTTCTAAGGCAAGGGAAGCTGACTTGGAGGGAAGCCTTCCTGCAGAGTTGAACTACAAACCGAAAAATTAAAAATAAATCTAATCAAGGTATTCATGATTCACTTATAAATAACAGGCATGTGTGTTGGAACTCCAAAGAAGTGTGTTTTTGGTTGTGAGGGAAAGATAACCTTGCTCAACTTCCCAAAGAACCCAGCGTTAAGGTATGTTCACCCAAAAATTTAAATTACCCCATAATTTACTCACCCGGGGGGTGCTCGGAGAGTCGATCCTAGGGGTCTTTCTTCTGTGCTCTTCTTTCAGATGAATACAATCGTAGTTATATTTAAAAATGTCCTGGTTCTTCCAAGCTTCAATGGCAGTGAATGGGTGATATTCAATAGTCCAATAGAAGTCCTATAAACTGCGTCCATCCATCATAAAAAAAAGTGCCCCACATGGCCCAGGGGTTATAAGTCGTCCTGAAGCGTAATCATCTGCATTTTTTGTATAGAAAGACATCCCTATTTCAAACTTTGATCAACCATAGCCTTTGGGGCACTAGGAGGGCTGGTTCGTGGGGGCTGGGGACGGGGTGCATACCCTGACAGTGGCATTATGCATGAACGTATATGACGTCATGCAGTGTCATACTCATAAAAAAGTTTCCGAACTTATAACAAACCCTGACTTAGTTTATTTATCAACTGCCATGAAATAGCATTAGACATCTCCTTTAAAGTATATTATTTCGGAAATAGGTACTCTTTTGAAGGGATGGCTGACGCGAAACTGACGTTTCGACACAGTGTCGAGATCCTGAAGCGCAGATGTTTCGAAACACTGCTCCGAAGTGTGATCCGAAACACCCATGTCACATGACTAAGGCACGTGATGGAATGGAATGATGAGCACAACATATATGTTATAATTCGTCAATTCGCTTAACTGATTTGTTGTCAATGCTGTTTCAGAGCAATAATTGAAAATGACCACTAGGTGTCACCGTAGAGACTGGTGTCAAATTGTTTCGAAGCCTCGGCACATTTGCTTCGACTGTTTCAATGTTTCATGAAGCCTCCCTCTGCCCACCACTACTCTTTTGTCACAGCTACTCTAGCTGAGAAGATGAAGAAGATAATGTCAAAAGTCTTTAATCTAAATGAGGTATCATTCATGTCCATAGAACAGTGTTTGCCTTAGCACACACCAAAAATAAAATAGAATACGACATGAACAGGATGTAGTTATTGCAGCCTACAAATTTATATGTGACCCACAGGTCAGGAACACTCATGAGCTCCGCCAGTCCTGTCAGCTGACCTGAATAAACACTATGCCCACTGCAATGGCATTTTGCTAAGTGCGACAGTGGGCAGCAAAATTTTGTTTTCTAAGGACAATAGCTTAGTCAAATCCCATTTTCCCTGACTTGCTCCTTTCTCGATCAGGTCAGAGAAAATGGCATTTGACTGGAAGGGAATGCCAGAGAATAAAACACACACTGTAGCTGCACCCCTGAGCAAAGCACTTAACCCTGTGTTATTTCAGGAGCACCAAGTCATCATTTTATTTTCACACACGTGCACACACGCAAATATGCGTATGGCAGATGTCAAGGACCTAGTCATAGCACCATGGTTATGCAATATCCATTCATAGCAAGTCTGTTGAGTTTTAAGTGCCTCAACCTTCTCAACCTTTTATATAAACACTGGTGTATGTTTTTAAATATTAAACTTGGACAAGGTCATGGAAAAATGGAAGAGGAGATCCCTGCAGAGTTCAAAGAGGCGAGTTTAAGATTATGTGTTGAATGATTTGACATTTGGATATTAGAATGCCACTGTAGGTGAAGGCTTTATTTCAGTCCTACTGTGTTCCTGCTAATATCTTAGTTTGTCTCTGCAGGATTAACAAAATGTTCTTCTGATACAACACAATATAGTGGACATGAAATGAAAATTTTCACAATTTTCACATGCATCTGTTTTCTAAATGCATGTTATTGATGTTTCATCCATGTGTAAGGTATGTTTAATTTTGTATTCATTATAACCCTTAAGTGGCAGTGCCTTCCCATAGTATGGGCATAATATGGACAAAAGTATCAAAAGTATTGGGACACCTGACCATTATACCAACCATTTGAGCATATGTGAGTTCAGGTACTGATGTTGGATGAGACGGCCTGGCTCGCAATCTCCGTTCCAGCTCATCCCAAAGGTGTTTGATGGGGTTGAGGTCAGGGCTCTGTGCAGGCCAGTCAAGTTCTTCTACAAAACTCATTCAACCATGTCTTTATGGATCATGCTTTGTGCACTGGGGCATAGTCATGCTGGAATAGAAAAGGGCCTTCCCCAAACTGTTCTCACAATGTTGGAAGCACAGCATTGTTCAAAATGTCTTGGTATGCCGAAGCATTAAAGGGTCATAAACTATATTTTTAATTTTTATTTTTTAATGTTCTCTGAGGTTCACTTATAATCTTAGTGTGATTTTACATAAAAAACATCATAATTTAGAAGTAATAGGCCATTTTCTATCATGTTTTTGAGCCTCTCTGCAGAAATGTCTGTTTTTATAGGCGGGGGTGCATTCAAGACTCTTAAGTAAATGCCCACTGCTATGATTGGCTGACAGTTTTGCTTATTAAAATAACAGATGGACACTGCTGTGACGTACTCTGAAAACAAAATTGTCAACCACCATTTGGGTTTAACAATTTATACATACTCATGTTTTTAATCTCAAAACAGTCTGGAACCAGAACAATAGTTTAAAAACACTGTTACTCACACTTCTGTGTTGCGACATTACTGTTGGATCCACTCTAGTCATTCTCCGTTCTGCGCGAGCAACACGCAACGCTATTAACAACAGAACCGCCTATATAATCGGGGGGGGAGCTAGCCTTTCTACACTGGATGTGCCAACGGATTTGTTCACAAACAATCCCTAACGTAACGGATGTCCCGCTCTATTTTTGACGATTTAAGGCATTTGCGTCGGCTTCTGACATGAAGATAAATTGATTCAGCGTTGGTGAGCGGAACAGCCCCTCGTGTCGCAATGTGAGACATGTTAGGATCACGAACAATGCAATTCAAAGACTATTTTTCACAACTGACACTATACAGTGTCTTGTAATTTTATAATGTCATCTGTATGGTTCTGTTGATGGAGTAATCCTGTGTTTGCGTCTCTCTAGTATTTCCTCTCCTCCTACTACAAGTGCGTATCAGTGGGCGGGGCTAAACAGGCAGTGATGTAGAAGCAGGCATTGATCTTCTCCTGCGGAGGCAGTGTTTAGCCACACTATTACATCATAAAGTGGCACATTCCAAAACGATGTTTCCTGGGTTTGGTTTCAATAAAAGCTGTTTTTAAACTAACGAGAAAGTTTTGAGTTCTGAAACTTACAGGATGTTTTTAATTGTACATTGACCTGTTATATATCAAAAGATCAAGAGATTTTTTTTTCTCAGTTCATGACCCCTTTAAGATTTCCCTTCAATGGAAGTAAGGGGCCGAGCCCAACCACTGAAAACCATCCCCATAGCATTATCCCTCCTCCACCAAACTTTAAAACTGGCACAATGCAGTCAGGCAGGTAAACTTCTCCTGGCATCTGCCAAACCCAGACCTGCAAATCACCTTAACAGAGAAGTGTGATTCGTCATTCCACAGAACAGGTTTCCACTGCTCCAGAGCCCAGTGGTTTTATACACCTGTGGCACTGGGTCCGATTGAAACACCTGAATGCAATAATTAAGCAGTGTGTCCCAAAACTTTTGTTCATATAGTGTGAATACGCACACATACAAAATACACATACAAGATTTGTTAAGCATGAAACAATGGTACAATAACAATACTCTGAAATTTTCACTTTAATTATTTTTGCTCAAACATGTTGCCAAATACTTTGTCTATGTCTATTTGAGTGAGCTTTTAAAATCTGTTTTGCTTGAAAAAAACCCATAAAAATGTACAGTTGTTTGGCAAATAAACTATTTAAAGACGTAAGTTGCATGCGTAATCCTGACACTTTTTATTATGTAAGCTTTATGTTGCCCCTCAAATAACAAGGGCATTGATGACTTTGATATTTATGTTTGTTCAATCAATTAATTGAAATTGACAGTTTGCAAACTTTTTAAATTATAAATTGCAACAAATCTGTGTTAATGCTCTCATTCTTGCTCGTCAAAAGATAAACCTGCTTACACACACTGTGCTGAGTCACACAGGACTGTCAGATGGAAACATAAATGGGACATCCAGCTTCCCCTTTGCCCTTTCTGGCTGTGGTGGTCAGCTAGTGCAGTTCTTATTAGTTATTCAGAGTGATGGCGCTGTGGCCCCTGGATGCCTCACATCTTCCTCGCTGCCATCCAGCAGGCGAGAGAGAATGACCCTATCTAAACCTTACACAACTGCCTAAAGTGGCAGTTTGCCTGTCAAATGTGATGACTCATGAATTCTTTAAACGGAAATAAAAAGGAAATGCAGTCATCACAGTCTTACCCAGGCACTCCATAGTGCAAAAACTTTTTGCTACCCTAAGATAATAATGTAGATAGTAAAGAGATTTTAATTTTAATTTTATTTATTTTTTTGTTATTGTTCTTTTTGGAAGTGTTAAAAACAGTTAGTTCACCCAAAAATTAAAAATCTTTCATCGTTTACTCACCATTTCATTGTATGCACAAAACGCATAAAAAAAAAAAAATGTCTTTGAAAGTGTTCCACAATAGAAAGAAATGCATATAGGTTTGGAACGACGTGAAAGATTTGCTCAAACATGGGTGGCGGATGATATATACACTGTCTATAATATAAACAAGAGTTGGCAGATTGTTTTGGAAAGTTACTCATAAATATTAATGAATGTATATCTTCCAACACACTATAGATATGGTTCATAAACACTGTACTAGATGCCTGGTCTGTTTTAAAGTTGTCCTGGTTCTTTAACCTTATAAAGCCTGTATCATATTTGATACGCATATTTCTAAGGCCACTATAAACACGATCAAAACATGGAAAAAAACTGTTGTGCATAATCTATACATGACTGATTGATATGTATTATTTTGATACTTTTTAGCAACTAAAAGGCCTTTTAGTATAATTCAAAAAAAAATTCTAAAAATGTCCACCTTGATATATCTATATATATATAAAGGTGGCCATTTTTATAATTATCAGTATTCTTTATATATATATAGAAAGAATACTGTATAAAGAAAGTCTGCTATAACGGTTAATTTATATAAGCTGATATCTTACCTAGCTATTAGAACGTTTTGGCCATTTAAATATTAGCAACTGCATCAAACTATATATTTTTGCAACATATTTTTGTAATATACAGTGATCAGGCATAACATTATGACCACTGACAGGTGAAGTGAGTAAGACTGATTATCTTTTCATCACGCCACCTGTTAGTGGGTGGGATATATTAGGCAGCAAGTGAACATTTTGTCCTATGTGTTAGAAGCAGGAAAAATGGGCAGGCGTAAGGATTTGAGTGTTTGACAAGGACCAAATTGTGATGGCTAGACGACTTGGTCAGAGCATCTCCAAAACTGCAGCTCTTGTGGGGTGTTTCCAGGCTGCAGTGGTCAGTATCTATCAAAAGTGGTTCTGATGGAAAGGTGTCAGAATACACAGTGCATCGCAGTTTGTTGTGTATGGGGCTGCATAGCCGCAGACCAGTCAGGGTGCCCATGCTGACCCCTGTCCACCGCCGAAACTCCAACTGTGGGCACGTGAGCATCAGAACTGGACCACTCAGCAATGGAAGAAGGTGGCCTGGTCTGATGAATCATGTTTTCTTTTACATCACGTGGAGGCAGTGTGATGCTTTGGGCAACGTTCTGCTGGGAAACCTTGGGTCCTGCCATCCATGTGGATTTTACTTTGACACATACCACCTACCTAAGCATTGTTGGAAGACCATGTACAGCCTTTCATGGAAACTGTATTCCCTGGTGGCTGTGGCCTCTTTCAGCAGGATAATGCGTCCTGTCACAAAGCAAAAATGTGCTGAACAAACAAGTCCGATCCATGGAGGACCACCTCGCAACTTGTTAATGCTAATGTCTTGGTGCCAGATACCACAGCACACCTTCAGGGGTCTAGTGGAGTCCAAGACTCGATGGGTCAGGATAGTTTTGGCAGCAAAAGTGGGACCAACACAATATTAGGAAGGTGGTCATAATGTTATGCCTAATCAGTGTATATTGCCAAAAGAGTAAGCTGTATCATGGAGAAACTTAGTGGGCCCCCTTCATCACATGGCCTGGGACAATGTTCACATTTATCCCTCTCGGATGATGGCCCTGTTCTACAGCACGTCTGATAGCAGCTGAAAATGCGATCAGCTCTCCCAGCACACACCAGACAATCTTTACATTATTCCTATTTTAGACCAGGTTTAAAAGGCAGATCCAATTTTTTCAGGCTCAGCCTGTGCCTTCTAATTATGGTTGAATTGTGGGACGCTGTCTCTGTGAGTCTGGATATATTAATGACTTGTGAAAGGAAAAGAATGCCATTCTCTAACACGTCATAGCCGTGGTGCAAGCTTTAGGGCTGTTATTTCAGTTGAGCTGATGTGAGCTCCTGTGTCACTTCTCAAGGACAGTGAAACACAAATGTTAGGCTGAACATGTCATACTGGCAACCATAATTAGCTTGATTGTTGCTTGCGTGTACTGTAAAGAGATTCTGTGTAATGAAAAAATACACAAGGAATGTGGACTTCTAATATACTGCCTCTATTAAGTGATTATATTACTGTACTGCATCTGATGAAAGCTGAAATGAAGTCAGTCAGCATTACTCAGAACTGGTTGTTCATGTTTTTATTGGGTAAGTTCCTGGGGTCAGGTAGATGGCTGGTCGATGACTCATATCGTCTATTTGGAGATCCTTGTGTATGAGCTACCACATTGAGATGTCTCTGTATATAGACCAATGACTAACATCTCTGCTTCCAGGCCAAAGGTCAATTTTCTTTGTCAGCCGATATTGCTTGCATAAATTACCGTCATACATAGGCTATGTTTGCCTGTTTTTTGGTAAAACATTTTCAAATATATGTTTATTATAAATATATGTTATCAAAAAATGACATCTTATTGACTACTACCCATTCAATAAAGCATTGTGGCAGTACCATGGTTTCAAGATGTCAATATATGTGTTTACATGACACTCCATGACAAGTTACTTGAAAGAATACTGTGATATTACAAATGAAACTGTTTCAGAGTGACTACTTTTAGTGTCTTTTTAAACCATTTTTTCCTTCTGAAAATGTTGAAATCACTCTGGGGACAAAATGTTAGTGATTTTGTCCCAATACAACTAAAGCTCAATCAGAAACACACACAAACGAACATGTTTATATGGCGTCCTATACTTAATTATCTTAAGAGCCTAATACACATACCGCCTATAAAATGAGTCTTAAGTAAAGAAGGTTTATCAGCCCTGTGACTAATCAACCATAGGCCTACTGAACAAACAGATACAAGGTGTTCATATAATATCACTAAAACTTTCTCATATATTCCACAAATGTGTGTTTATTTGGTCTTAGTGCAGTATTTAGTAAAGCATGTTCTCTTTCAAATCTTTTTGCTTTTATCTTCTCTTTTCATTCTGCCACTCTTATTTGTTACAGTATTGGCTAAAGTATACAGTGCTCAAGATGTTTAATTTAGAGAAACAACAAAAACTTTGGGTTAGGGTTATATATTAATGTAAGGAGGCACAAACTGAAAACATTTAGTGAGTAAAGAGATTTCAAGTGTAATTTATGCCCCCTGTTGGTGGAATTATTATTATAATTTAATTTTTTTTAGGGGTTGTAGAGTGCAGCTTGTCCGTTATTCGACTAGAACTAACTAACTGTTGTATAAAAGTGTTCAAATGCAATTTGAGCAAATATTCTGTTAATGGGTGTTGATATGAAGTGTGACTTAAGTGACTGTCTCTGTTGTTGCTGGTAGTGGAGACAGAGCATGCGCAGAGAGTCCAGGATGCAGAGTCGGCCCAGCAAATGAGGATGAGAGAGAGACAACGATTCTTTGAGGAGGTCTTTCAACACGACGTGGATGTCTACCTTTCCTCTGCACACCTGCAGATAGATTATAAGAGACGTGAGTTTGAACACACACATACAGTAAATGGGTGACTCTTTTCATGTTTATAAATAATATGATATAACAATTTAACTGTGTCAAAATGTTACATTTTGCCAGAACTTCGTAATTGTACTTAAAAACTTATTTAAAACTATGACAAACTATTGATACATTTATTATTTATTTATTTATATATTTTTTGGAAAATTAAAAAAAATAATCTTATGAACTCATTTTGGAAAAAAAAATGTTTATATATATATGTCATTGCTACACATGCCAAGTATTTCAGAGAGAGGGGATAGAGAGAAAAGAAAGAAAAAAAAAAGAAAAGTGACAATGGAATATAATTAAATAAAACACTGACAGCAAGCTAACTTGTTGTATTAGCTCCGAATTGTCATTACCATCACACATCATCAATATTAATAGATCAATATCACAGATTATTATAGCAAAATCCATTTGTTCGATATGATCTTTATTCTAAGATATGCGATGAAATAGATGAAACAAGCAAACACATGCAAGATTATAAGTAGACAAATACACCACATTCACCTCCAATAATTGTCTTTTTATCTAAAATGCTGTGTTCGACCCTCTTATTGCAGCTCCCTTAGGAAGTATTTCATCAATGGAGGTGAACGTCGATATGCTAGAACAGATGGACCTGATGGACATCTCTGATCAGGAGGCCTTGGATGTCTTCTTCAGTGCCAGCGGAGAGGAAGGATCACTGACGTCCTCTCTTCCAGGTACATACTCCAAATCAGTCTAAATGGCCATTCACTTTAATTGTGCATCAACAAGTTTTCATAGGTTGCTAGTTGGTGTTCCTGCTTTGACTGCAGTATCTGATCAGGTGGCAGGTAATATGGGATCCACTATCCCATATGGTAATTGCACAAAGTAATAACTCAACTGAACTTTATTGCATTGCCAACGGTCTCTGTTGCTCATTTCTGGTCACTTTACCGGCAATTTAAAAATTTACGTTGTTTCCCAACCATGCACAACATTTCCTGTAGAATGCAAAGTGGTCATTTTTTCTGTCTTCACTCAAAGCTAAAACCTGCTCAAAGTGGTAAAGCTACTGCCAGTAAGATATATACACAGTTGTGGTCGAAACTTTACTTACACTTTGCAGTATCTGCAAAATGTTAATTATTTGACCAAAATAAGAGGGATCATGCAAAATGCATGCTATTTTTTATTTAGTATTTACCTGAATAAGATATTTCACATAAAAGATGTTTACATATAGTCCACAAGAGAAAATAATAGTTGAATTTATAAAAATGACCCTTACATACGCTTGATTCTTAATACCGTGTTACCTGTATGATCCACAGATGTGTGGTTTTTTTATAGTTGTTCATGAGTCCCTTGTTTGTCCTGAACAGTTAAACTGCCCACTGTTCTTCAGACAAATTCTTTGGTTTTCCAGCATCTTTTGCTTATTTGAACCCTTTCAACAATGACTGTATGGTTTTGAGATCCATCTTTTCACACCGAGGACAACTGAGGGACTCAAATGCTCACTGATGCTCCAGAAGGAAACACAATGCATTAAGAGCCTAGAGGTGAACCAGTTGAATTTGAAGTCAGGTAAATTCAGCAATTTTTTTTGTCTTGTGGACTAAATGTAATCATCTTTTATGTGAAATATCTTATTCAGGTCAATACTAAATAAAAAACGATAACATGCATTTTGTATGATCCCTCATTTAAATAGTTAACATTTACCCCTGAACTTAACTGTCAGTGGGGCATGAGATCAGATCATAAGAAAACACGAATGACTGTTCACATGTACAAATTCATGCCGTGAGAGTGTTAATTAGCATACAGAGCTAAAGAATGTGACACAACAAATATAGCAACCTTGGATGTGTTCAGACTAGCATGACAGCCACAAAACAATATCAGTCATTTTCAATGAGTGATAGAGACCACCACTGACAATAGCTGGATTTTATTCACATGAACAGTGTGATGCAGTGAGCACTGAAGTGCTGACAGTGATTTGCCTGATACCACTGGACACTGCAGTCAAGCTGAAATGTCTACTAGCAAGCACGATTTCTTTCTCAAACCAGTTAAGTGCAAACCCCATCCCACAGCCAATTTCACTAGTCAGTTCATTCATGCTGTCACCTGTCATGAAACGTTCAGACTATAGAAAAATCATGGATTAATCCACTAATAAGTGGATGCATGAGTCGCAACAAACAATAATGTTGACTATCAGGATGAGCTACTAACGCTAAATTAAGGTTAAGGTTTAGGTTAGGGGTTAGAATTTGTTTTAGCGATGTGCATGCAATCAGCACAATGACTGACATGACCAGGATTTTAAATTAACACTCACCAACCTGTCAAATGCAGGTGAAAACCCCCATGGCCATACATTGGGTCATACATTGAAAGCTTTTAATTCAATGATTCCGAATCAGATTTAATAATAAATATACTGATGTCTAAGCAGTGATTTCTGTTCATAATCTCATTTATTTCTGATGTTGGCCATTTAAATGTCACTGTGTATCTGATGAAATTCAATTCAAGAAACATAAATAACAACTACTTCATTATAGTTGAGATGTTTTTTAGTCATGTCTGGGTGTTTAAATACTGGCTCCCAGCAAAGGCACTGCCATTGAGATGAACTGGAACTGATTGACAGAGGTTTCTTTAGAATCGGCTGTCAGGTGGGGTTTTGTGCTTAACTGGTTTGGAGAAAAACAAAATCAAGACAGTAATTTAAACACTGTTAGTGTGAAAAGAGCTTAAGGCTTTCTCAAAGACAGGTGTGATTTCTCAGGAGACCTATTTCAGTAACGTTTGTCAGGTAGAATGAACATTTTCTACGTGGTCTTGTGTAAAAAAAATAGCTTAGAGCACTTTAACACTGTTGTTAAAGACAAAAAAGATTTTCTAGTAAAAACCCTTTTATTGTTAAACATTTTCCAGGGAAGTGTCATAAGACACACATAAGACTGTCACATAAGACAGTCACTCGTTATATGTTGAAGCCATGTGGTTGAGATCTAAGCATCACCAGCCAGTCATTAAGTCTTCTACACTGAGAAATGTCTTGTATATAAAATGGCTTAGCGAACAATCGTTTCCAATTGAATGAAATAAAACGTCTTCTCCAGCTCTTGGCCACACTGACATAGAAGAGGATGAACTGCGGAAAAGTGACGTGTCCTTGAGAATTGCTGACCCTTGTGAGATCAAATCCCGTATGTTGTCCACTTCCTCCAACTCCACCTGTGACAGTCAGGCCTCCAATGAGGATGGATCGAACACTCCTATCGTTCAATCAGATGATGAAGACGTGCAGGAAGATAGCTTGTTACGAACAGGAGCATCCACAGCCAACAATGCCACAAAAGAGCAGTCTGCCCTCTCATTATAAACTGCCTTCTCATTAATTACTGATGGTTTGGGAAGTGTAACATGTCTAGGTTGAGACTCTTTCATGGGTGGGTTGACCGGTTTTAGCCATAAATCAATCTACCAAAGACCTTCATGAAGGCTTGTGAAATTCAACTCATTCAAGGCCACTATTACTCCACACTGAGAGCGTCACGCTTTGACAGACCTGCAATTTTGTAATGTCATTTGCGTCTTACCAACATTTTACTGTATCTTTTGCTGTTCTTTGGAAATATAGGTTTAGAAATACCTACACACCACCAATATTTTGCAATGCTCTTTACAAAGATTGATGCTGCTCTGTAGAGAGACTACATTGAATTAAGGTAGTGAGTCTCATGAACATTTCCAAAAGGAAACAAAACATGAAATTATAATTTGCTTAAAGAAAATGAAGCTTCTTCTGTACATGATTAAAGGGATTTTACTTACTCTCATGACATTTGTTCATTTTCAAAACACAAATGTAGATTTTTTTTTAAAGAAATCTGAGAGGTTTCTGTCTCTCAATTGAAAGCACACGCAAAAAGGCATTGTAAGACTAATCCATATGAATTGAGTGGTTTAATTCAAGTCTTGATCTTTTCATATAATAAACAGATTTAATTTAGGGGTCTGTTTGACTTTGTCAGTTGACTTTTTATGATAAAAAAAAGTACATAGTGTGAATCAAATAAGGTTAACAAGGAAGCTGAAATGTTCGTGCATTGCACAGCAGAACAAACCCCTAAGTGTTTGGCAGACACTTTTATTTAAAAAATTTTATAAAATGCATACCTTCAATGCAGTGTAAATTCATGTATTCCCTGGTAATCAAACCCATAATCTTGGTGTTGTTAACACTAAGGTCATGCTCTACTACTTTTTTCTTTTATTTGACCATTTAAATCAATGCAGAAACCAATACAACAAATACTAGCATGGTGTATTAATAAAGTATTAAATTAAAGTTTGTAAATGTTTTGTTAAATTCATGAGAATGTGATTTTGTTCATGAGAATTTAAAAGGAAAACGTGTTTAATTGTTATTTAAAAAATGTCACAATGAAAAAAATCTTAATGAGCATTAGTTTTCTTGTACTTATTTGCTTTTATTTACAGGACAATAGACAATAAAGTAGGGGTGAGATAATGGGAATGGGCTCATGATAGCCCAGAATTAAACCTTTTAAAAATTAAGCCCATGAGCTCTCCGACATGTCTTGACTTGTGAGCATTTGCACAACCCACTGTTTCACAGCACTAACAGGCTTAATTTGCTTTATAGGCAAAAACAAATCATTTCTTTTGATTTGGGGTGAAATGTGACCCATTGTTGACAGTTTTTGTGAGGTTGACCTTAAAACTGGATGTGTCGGGTTCGTATTTCAAGAACATCAGATATGTAGTATTCTTTTTTTTTAAATCACGTGTTGGGAGTACGTCTTCCCTTCTGATGTCCACAGCACCCTATGCTTTGCTATCTAAATAAAGCCAACTGCCAGCTAAAGACTAATGGTGAAAATGAAACGGTTTATTTCCAAAATTTTAGTCAACAAGAAACTGACTGAAAAATGTGCGGGTCTGAGGTTAATACTCTTTAATCTCTTTAAACGTTGGAGGCATGGGAACACAAGGCGAAGGAAATCAATTGCAGTAAGATTTATTAAGAAGATAAACAAAGAACTAACACAGGAAACATACAGAAACAAAGACTGACACTGAACCACAGGTAAACACCAGGTAACAAGGATAAAGTGATAAGGGGGAGGAGTCAATGAATCACAATAGCAACACACTAGGGTAACCAAGGGAACAAACAAGAGGGACAAGGCAACAAGATCTAAACGGGAGTGAATACAGAAACAAAGAGGAACAGAAAAACGACAAAATAGTCCATAGGCGCGTTTCCATTACAGATTTGCGCAAAACTTTGGCGATATTTTCTGAATGTCGATAAAAAAAGTATTGCGAAATGACGGCGTTTCCATTAACCAATGTTATGCGGCTAAAACGTAACCTTTTGCCTCTCGCGATAAGTCATGGCAACGGATTTTGGTGGGATTTTGACGGATTTTGGCTATATTTATTCAAAGGAGGCTTATGCATGTATCTTTACAGAAGCAGCAAAGAGAGCCGCTTCAGAAACGTGCGTGGCACGCCTGGAATAAACCATAGACTGTATAAAAACATTAACACAAGCATTGAGTGGCCATAATCAGCTTCAGTGGCCGTATCAGAGCCACACTGCACCGCAGACGTGTGCAATGTAAATTGTCTAAGTATTAATAGTAGGGAAAGCCCCTTATACTGGAGCGCGGCCACGTGTGAAGTGTTTCTTGGAGGTTATAGTACATTGAAGAATGATCATATGACTTTTTACATATGCCATGTGACCTGTAAATGCGAAAAAGCCGTTTCCATTGCAGTTTTGCGAATTAATCCTTTTTCGCATTGCCTGAAAAACCACCTCATGCGAGAGTAAAAACTTTTTTGCGATATATGGCCGTTTTTGCGAAATTGACGCGTTTCCATTAGGCGTATTTTCAATTCACAATTTCAATTTGTGCAATTTGAGGGGTAATGGAAACGCGCCTCATGACTGACACAAAAACAGGGGGAACACAGACTGGTTATCGTGACAGTAGTGAAGTCATCAAAATTGTTATAAATGCAATTACAGTATAACAATTAAAATGTAAACATAGCATTGGTAATTTGTCCTGCATTAGTTTTTGATTAGTTTCAAATTAATTATGAAATGAAAAAAAATTGCAGTTACTGATTAACTAGTAGAGGACTAATGAATATGTTATTACTTATTTATTTGTGAATCAGAGTTTCTTGTTAGTTAATAGCAGTCACTAGAATGGAAGTCGTGGCCTAATAGTTAGAGAGTCGGACTTGTAACTCAAAGGTTGCGGGTTCGAGTCTCATACCGGCAGGGATTGTAGGTGGGGGGAGTGAATGTACAGCGCTCTCTCCCACCTTCAATACCACAACTGAGGTGCCCTTGAGCAAGGCACTGAACCCCCAACTGCTCCCCGGGCACCGCAGAAAAATCAAATGGCTGCCCACTGCTCCGGGTGTGTGTTCACTGCTGTGTGTGTGCACTTTGGATGGGATAAATGCAGAGCACTAATTCCGAGTATGGGTCACCATACTTGGCCTCACGTCTCTTCACTTCACATTAATATTGTATTACTCATTTGTTCCAGTGTAGTTATTGATTAATAAGAATAGTCACAAAAGAATAAATCACAAAATTTTTCATTGTGACTCTAATGTGTGAAGTTCTTGAAATGCACTACATTTTTGCAACATGCTGCTATGGTAGTGCTCAGACATTTGCAGAATCTGTGGAATTCACTTAACAAACTCCAAACATTACCACATGATTGTAAACTCACCACAGACTGCACATTTAGGCCTGTAAAAATGACAGGCAAGCAAGTGTACTTGTGAAAAGCGATAGTAAGTTCCTGAACTACAGACTGTTAATGTGATTGCTACAGGAATGTAGTGCGGTGTCATTCAAGCAAATGTTATTCAAAGACAAACAAAAAAGAAAAGGCTAAAAATATGTCTGAGCTGCCAAAATGGTATTTTGACATTTTATAGTTGATAATATAAAGGGTTGGGCTTACTTTTGAGAGGATTTTTGCATCTTATAAAACATTAAATTTGTGGTATATCAATAGAGTACAGAAATATCAATGAGTATATTAGATAGCAACTTGTCTTTTGAAAATCATATTTCCCATGTTATAAAAACAGTGTTCTTCCATTTTAGAAACATTGCCAAGTTACGAAATGTTACCTGTTTGCAGAAAAGCTAGTTCATGCATTCATTACTTCTAGACTGGACTATTGTAATGCACTGCTAGGTGGTTGTTCTGCATCTTCAATAAACAAGCTACAGGTAGTCCAAAATGCAGCGGCTAGAGTCCTTACCAGTTTAAGAAAATATGATCATATTACCCCAATTTTACAGTCTCTGCTCTGGCTACCTATTAAGTTCTGTATCAGTTACAAAATATTATTACTTACCTATAAGTCCCTTAATCGGTTAGCTCCTGCGTACCTAACTAGTCTTCTACCATGCTACAATCCATCACGCTCCCCAAGGTCGCAAAACTCTGGACTTTTGGGAGTACCTAGGAGAGCTATACTATCTTCCCTACAAGGGTAGGTCTAATAGCACGCTGGAGTATCTTCCGCTTTTGCTCCAAACGTCTGCGCAATATTAAGCCTTCCTCGACGAAAAGAGACGTGTTGCGTGCGAGTCCACCCACGTTCGTACCACTCACTTCCTCTTCTAGTTTAATCTAGATTGAAGACACATCTCTTTGGCCAAGCATTCAAATAATGCATCTCATAATCTTGTACTGCAGTTATATCAGATTAAATGCTCAGTATTATTCTTTAACTTGGGTTAAACAAATAATATTTTGCTTGGTTGGAACAGCAGCTACGCTAATTATGTCTCTATTTGTTTCTCTGTTTTTGCCATGGGATTGACATCCCGTAATAACTAGGATTTACACAATCTTCAGTCTGGATCCAGAACACCTGTAAAGAGATGATGCCAACCCCTCGGAGGACCTCAGATGATGCCAACCCTGAATCAACATACAGAACTACCAAATATTGTTATAAGTTTGATTGCATCAGTGGTAACATACATCTTTTGGATGCTTCTCCTTCAGTCATTTTGCAATGACTGGAGCCTTTAGCCAGGAGGTTGTGTCATCAGATGGTTACCAACGATCCTGAAGTGTTTCGACCCTTAACCATCACACTCTCCTGTTGGCGGGTCAGCAGTGGTGGCCAGCCACTACTCACTCCCTCCTGGCTGCCAGCTCAACTCCTTCCTCCTGCTCCAAATCCAACAAGAGGCTCTCTCTGCTGCCTCCACCAGTCTTCTCACTGCCTTCTTTCTCTCAGCCCCCCTCAGTCCAACGTCTATCATCAGCTTCCAGGCTGTCTGGGCTGGGAAGCCCCTGCATCCCACCTTGACTGGGTACAACCATGTCTGCCAGCCTTTGTCCCTGCAGTCCTGCACCAGGTTTTCATAACGTTTAGACTTCCTTTCAAATGCCTCCACAACCGCCAGAGAAGCTGTGGGCCCTTCTTGTACACCCTATAGGGTATACTGCTGGGGCCTGGGGCTGAAGCCGCTCGTGCCTTTTTAACCACTTACTGGATTTCCTTCCAGGTTGGTTCATTGATGTTGAGCATAATGGTGGGGGGGCTCTGCCATATCAATTTCCGGATTTTCATCTAGGGGAAGATGGCAGTTTGGGTCACTATGCGTCTCCTTGAGAAATGCCCACCTCCTCTTTAGGGCTATTCAGACTCCCAGATTTAGCTTCTCCCAGTAGAGACCTGGTGAAGTTGTAGGGATCCTTTATGAACTGGGCCCTCCGCTTCTCCTTCTCTTTGGTCCGTTTCATCATCCTTTCCGCCCTTCTTAGTCTCCTAAGGCACTCCCAAAGCCAGCTTGTGAGTTCCTTTACCCCTTCCATTTCCTCCATGCTGCTTGCTTTTTTACCTCTTGTTAAGGCTCTTGATTTCTTTACTTAGGTTGTAAATTTCCCTCTCTCTTCTGTTCAGTTGCTTCCCAGCCTTGATATTGCCCTGCCTCTCTATCGTGCCAAATCTTTCCTTTGCTAGATTATACGTGATCTCCGTGAGGGTATTCACTTTCTGCTCAGCTGTGCCCGCTGACGTGACTTCAAGGATTCTGTTCAAGTCCTCATCGAAGCTGGCCCACTCCTTGATATCCGACATCTTTGGCCACCTAATCCTCTCCTTCATGGGTTCAGGCTGTGGTATGGCTTATGTGGAAATGCTCCCTTGGGGTGTAGGTGACTGAGGTGCTGAGAAATCTCCAGCGCTGTGGGGTGCTTCCTGGCTGGAGGTTTCCTGCGTCTCACCAGATTCTAGATCTGCGAGCTGCACCTGTGTCTCCTCCCTCCCACACTTAGTCTTGGCCTGGTGTATTTTGAGGCCCCTTAAGTTCTTGCAGATCTTAACGCAGGAGCACTTTACCTCTGGTGCCTTCCCAGTTATGGTGGCTTGAGTGAGTCTCCTGTGTGTCCTTGTTCCTGGCCTGGCCATAACCATTTAATCCGTCCTGTTGAGTCTCTCATTACCCCCCCTCTCGGGAGACTCTGGGGGTATTGCTCATGTGTGGCTTCTGTAGGTTGCGTGGTTGTCATCCAGACTTTCCTGGAAGTCTCTGGGTGTCCAGAGGTTCAGTGGTAACATACATCTTTGAATGCTTCTCCTTCAGTCATTTTGCAATGACTGGAGCCTTTAGCCAAGATGTTGTGTCATCAGATTGTTACTGATATAGCCAATATAATATATACAGTGGGTACGGAAAGTATTCAGACCCCCTTAAATTTTTCACTCTTTTTAATATTGCAGCCATTTGCTAAAATCAATTAAGTTAATTTTTTTCCTCATTAATGTACACACATCAGCCCATATTGACAGAAAAACACAGAATTGTTGACATTATTTTTGCAGATTTTCTTAAAAAAAAAAAACTGAAATATCACCTGGTCCTAAGTATTTCAGACCCTTGCTGTGACACTCATATATTTAACTCAGGTGCTGTCCATTTCTCCTGATCATCCTTGAGATGGTTCTACACTTCATTTGAGTCCAGCTGTGTTTGAATACTTAGGACTTGATTAGGAAAGCCGCACACACCTGTCTATATAAGCTTACAGCTCACAGTGCATGTCAGAGCAAATGAGGATCATGATGTCAAAGGAACTGCCTGAAGAGCTCATAGACAGAATTGTGGCAAGGCACAGATATGGCCAAGGTTACAAAAAAAATTTCTGCTGCACTTAAGGTTCCTAATAGCACAGTGGCCTCCATAATCCTTAAATGGAAGACGTTTGGGACGACCATAACCCTTCCTAGAGCTGGCCGTCTGGTAAAACTGAGCTATCGGGGGAGAAGAGAATTTGTGAGAGAGGTAAAGAAGAACCCAAAATCACTGTGGCTGAGCTCCAGAGATGAAGTCGATATTCTCTGTCCCGTTCGAGTGCGGCGACCTTATCCCACTCTTGTCTTGATTCCTCCATACGTCCCTCTTCCTGTAACGTACATCGTCTGCTGGCTATGAGTTACTGCCGTGCCTTCTTTGTACCGTCTGCATCGGGGCACACCGCACTCCGGTATCTACGCCTCGAGGCCTCTTTTAGCCTCGCATTATGGCAGAGTGGTCCACGGCAGCTCTACTCAGTGCAAACACATGCAGTCCTCATGGAGACTCCAAGATGGTTGAGAAATAAGATTCTCTGGTCTGATGAGACCATGATAGAACTTTTTGGCCTTAATTCTAGCGGTATGTGTGGAGAAAACCAGGCATTGCTCATCACCTGTCCAATACAGTCCAAAAAGTGAAGCATGGTGGTGGCAGCATAATGCTTTGGGGGTGTTTTTCAGCTGCAGGGACCGGACGACTGGTTGCAATCGAGGGAAAGATGAATGCGGCCCAGTCATGGATATCCTGGACGCAAACCTTCTCCAGAGTGCTCAGGACCTCAGACTGGGCTGAAGGTTTACCTTCCAACAAGACAATGACCCTAAGCACACAGCTAAAATAACGAAGGAGTGGCTTCAAAACAACTCTGTGACTGTTCTTGAATGGCCCAGCCAGAGCCCTGACTTAAACCCAATTGAGCATCTCTGGAGAGACCTAAAAATGGATGTCCACCAACGTTTACCATCCAACCTGACAGAACTGGAGAGGATCTTCAAGGAGGAATGGCAGAGGATCCCCAAATCCATGTGGGAAAAACTTGTTGCATCTTTCCCAAAAAGAATCATGGCTGTATTAGATCAAAAGGGTGCTTCGACTAAATACTGAGCCAAGGGTCTGAATACTTAGGACCATGTGATATTTTTTTTTTTTATAAATCTGCAAAAATGTCAACAATTCTGTGTTTTTCTGTCAATATGGGGTGCTGTGTGTACATTAATGAGGAAAAAAAATTAACTTAAATGATTTTAGCAAATGGCTGCAATTTAACAAAGAGTGAAAAATGTAAGGGGGTCTGAATACTTTCCGTACCCACTGTATATATCAATATACCAATATATCATATAATAATTGCTGTTAATAGTGTTCATCATCTGTTTGATTACATCTTTAATTGATTTTTCCTACATTTCTGCCATATGTACAATTTGTATCGTGAAAAGCGCTACAAATAGAAATAAATAGAAATAGAAATATAAGTAGAACCTTAAATGTGTGAGTTTAGGGCAATATACAACCCTTTTGTCCAAGCTACAAAATGTCATTTGCATCCATTTTTTGGTTTCACAAATTGGGCCCTGAACAGGCTTGACATCAGTAAACACAGCATACATGTTGACTTCAGAAAACTTGGAATACAGTGCAAAAGTTGTATAGGCTTTTCGTTGATGCTTTTTTGGAGTTTGACAGGTACGGTCAGTATTTGGTGCTGTATTTATTTTTTTGTGAATTATTCTTCTTGAAGCAAAATAAATGTGGTTTCCTCTCTGGATGGTAATGCAGATGTTTCAGGTGTGGTCGCAGTTATGTGTGACCTATGAACTGGTGATTGACTGACACCTGGTTGGGCTTGAGTGACTGCTTCTGCAGTTCATACACTACAATTTGGATTCGGATGTAATCTGAATCCATGTTGATATATAACAATGGATAAATGTACTACAAAAATCTCCAGTAAAAATATCTGAAATCCTTAAATAAAATTACTTTTTTAAAAACTGTATTCTTCTTAACTGTCAGGGTTCTGTCACTTTGGTTTAGTTTATTCATGGTTTTGTGACAGAGCACTGACACTCCCGCCATGTCTTGTTTTCATGGGAGCATTCGGCTTCAAGTGTTCTCAAGTCGTGCGCTCTCTTGTCTGTGTGCCCTGTTTCCTTGTTTCATGTTGGAGCATGGTGTTTGGATCCCGGCGCTCATGTCTTGTTCTAGTTTCGGTTTTATGTCGGGGTTTGGACACTCGCGCTCCATGCTCTGTCTTGCTGTGGAGCGTGCGGTCTCGAGATCACTCGGGCCGTACGCTCTTCTGTCCGTGTGTGTTGTGTTCTGTTTAGCACGCGGTTCGTTATCGGTCGCATGCTTTCATGTTATTTTTTGTCTCGTGCTGTGTAGCGCACTGCTTGTGTTTTCATGGGCTGTGTGCTTTCATGTTGTCATGTTTTGTGTGAACACACGGCTCATGTATGTTCTCATTAGCTGTGGTTTCTTGTCTTGTCTTTTACATGGCTGGTGATTTGTTTTGCTGGCTATTTGCTTGTGTTTTTGTTTTGTGTGAGCACATGGCTTTTCTTGTTTTTTTTCTGCGTGCCATGTGCTCTCATGTCTATTGTCTAACCCCGCCTACCTTGTTACCTGATTATTGTTTATTTTCCCCGCCTGTCATCCCTTTTTACCCTCTTTGGTTTTGCTCCCTATTTATTGTCCTTGTGTTTGCAGTCTTGTGCCAGTTCATCGTCGAATGTTCTCGTGTCAACCCTAGATGTTTCCTTCCCTTCCCTTCCCTGCCTTGTCCTGTCCTGCCCAGCCTTGCTAATGCCAGCCGTTGTTCCCCCCACGGTTTTTTTTGTTGTTGTTTTGTTTTATTTTATTATTATTAAAGAGCCCATTCTCTGCACCATTGAGTCCTCACATCCCTACATCCCCAACCCTGACATTAACCTGCCGTCATTTTTTACTTTTGACAACATTTTGTGAGATGAAATAAAAATAAATGAAATGTATTCTTTTAAGGTATATCTTCTGAAAATGTTATTTTACACAATCGTAAGTCTTACATAAGTTTAAAAAAAAATTATAATGTAAGAATGTTTCGATATTTCTACTGGAAAACAACTGATTAAAAATACAGTTTTTTTTTGTGGTTTAACTCTCCTTTTATGTCTCTCTCTCCCCCTACAGAAACATGTGTAATCCGCTCCTCTCTCTCTCTCGCTCTCCCTCTCTCTCTCTCTCTCTCTCTATAATGTCTTAATGTGTACACTGCATACTGGTACTATATAACTAATACTGCCCCAGGGTGTAGTTACCTGTGTTTCTGCACTACACAGGTATGATTGTGTTCTCAGTCCAAGGCAGAAGCAGGTCTGAGTGTGAGAGTTCATGAGATTCCAGTGTTAATGCTTTCTACTTCATATTATGAACTGAAATTATCACGGCTACAATGATGTTCATCTACTTGGTGCTTACGGTAAGTACAGTTTGTACTGTTGTCACAGTTATTCAATAGGTTAATTCAAGATTCAGTGAAATCTTAAATCAAAATATCTTTTTATTTTGTTGCTGGTTTGGTGTAAGTTACTTTTTACATTGTTTTGCAAAGGAAAGTAATAGTAAAAATGCGCTATTGTTACCTTGAGAAGTAATTTCTACCGTAACAGTTCTCAATTCAGTCATATTGAATATTTTTGGACATTTAAAAAATAAATACAATTAAAATCTAACTAAATTTAATTAAAACCATTGATTCATTGTCAATTTCTCTGTAATTGTTTTGATATTGTGATATTGGGACCTCGATCTTAATCAGTAATCTGTGCAGTAAAGATATAATTAATATAATTATTATTAATAATAGAAGAATGCTCTAATTATTATTATTAGACATTTAATGGAAGTCTGTGCTTTTATATGTGTATTCCTGTAACATGAGTGCCCATAGAGTTCTTTTTCTGGGGGTCAGTTGAGAAAAACAGTAACAAGGAGAGTCTAGTATATAGCCTTTCCCAAACCAGTTTCACAACTTTGAATTCGGTAAACATACAGTGCAAGTTCAAAAAGTAGGCAAAAAAAAGAAGTGTCCTTTGACCATGCTTTTATGACAGAAATAACTAAAAATGATCTGATTGTTAATGATTGAATGGCATTTTCAATGGTAAAACAAAGCTGTTGCATCATGTTCACATCATTTAGGTGATGTGATTTAGAAAAATTTATTTTAGCTATAGGCTTTTTTTGCTCTTAATTTATGTAAAATGTTTAAATCCATACCGTAAATAACACACACTGTTTATGTTAAAGGGAACTATCTGTCTGTGCAGCACAGAGCCTCTCAGACGCCATAAAATATCCTGGGTTATAGACTCGTTTGACATTGTGGAGGAACACCTGGGGCCTTTCCCTTATGATCTGGGCCAGGTAAATATAATTTCTCTAAAATAATGTTCTGCGTATTGGTATTAAATAAAAGCAAATTGATTGGGGTAGTATCAGGGCCGTAGCTGGGGTTTGCGGGGCCCCGGTGTAAGTTGTACCCGTGGGCCCTATTTGAAATTGTGTAAATAGAACAAATATATAAATTGGGGCTGGTAATTTAACGCATTAATTAACTAGGCGCGGTCACTTTAAGAGACAATACATCCAATATAATGATACACATCTGATTTCTTTCTCAACATTTTACTTTACACTTAAGACATAATCAACAGTTTTTTGAGGATACTCGCAAAGACGGGTATTTCTAAATAATTTTGTATGTATTTGTCCATTCAAGCGCAAGAAGAGGCAAAACTCAAGTCGGTGTTCAAGGGCTGTGAGACGCGGCTCTATGTGTGCGTGCGGGTGCTGAATTAAGCTTTTCGCATCTTTTTGTGCTTGCATGTTTAAACTGTGAAGGTGTATTTTTTCATTCAAGCGCAAGAAGACTCAATTCGGTGTTTGCACGCGGTCTGAGACACGGCTCTCTGTGTGCACACCGACCACAATGCGCGAGTACTCAGTTGAGTTCTTTCGCGTCTTGTGCATGAATGATTTAAAATCGAATTGAAATTTAATTTAAATGATTTAAAATTTTAAAAAGTAAAATTCATTTGGCAAGGACAGCAGTGGTCTGTCAACTGTCCTGAACACTTTTATGCTGGCCGTCAGGTCATTCAGTTGAATTCTCCATCCTCCGGCTGCCCCCCCCCCCCCCCCAATCCCCCACTCCTGGTGTATATTCTTTTGGTTATAGATCTGGTCTGGCTACTGCCTTGGCTGGGCATCAATTCTCCATTTGGACCTCCTTTCAAATTCTGTGTGTGAATTTGAATTAAATTTGCTCGTAAACAATTCAGAGGATGTTGAATTAGAATTTGAATTGGAATAACAGGAAGACATATACATGTTTAAAAGTTTGGGGTTGTTAGAATTTTTCTTTTCTTTTCTTTCTTTTTTTCCATTCCTTAATTTTTTTCTTTTCTATCGTTAATAAAAAGTAAGATAAAGACTTTACAATGTTACAAAACATTTCTGTTTCATGTCAACAAATTTTTTTTAATAAGAATTTATAAAAACTTAATAAATTAAATATTTTTGGAACTTTTCATTCCTCAATAATTTTTAAAAAAGATCATGTACACTGAGCTTGAAATATAGAAAAATCAGGTCTTAAATTAATTGATTGCATTTTAAATTAAATGTATTAAAATTTATTAACAATTTGTATTATCTTTATTACTGGTTGTATTTTAAAATATATTAAAATAGAAACTTTAAAAATGTATATTGTAATATTTCACAATATTACTGTTTTAGTGTATTTTTGATCAAATAATGCAGGACAGTATGCTTGAAATTTATTATGAAAAACTACATGAAATTCCTTGCTTAAAAAGTATCAGTTAAATGGCAAATTAGTAAGTAGTTATCCTTACTGCAACAAGGTGACAATGTTATAAAATTGCCTTCGAGAACATTTCTTCCCCCAAATTCTAGATTAAACTGGACCGTAGCTATTTAGTGGAGTTCATGCTAAAAGGTAAAGGTGTGGATGAAGACCCAATGGGTGTCCTGTCAATCAATCCAAAAACAGGATTCATTAAAGTCCACCGGAAAGTCTACTATGAGCAGTACAGCATTCTGATGGTAAGTGGAATTAGATGGTAATATGAAGGGCATAAGTTTGAAATTAATTTAATCATCCCTTCAAAGCTGACTTTTCAAGCAAGAAATAAGTCCAACTTGGCCATAGATACACAACTAGGCATGGAGGTCAACATATTGGACATCAACAATTTTCCATACTAATATTTATATATATTTTTCTTGTGTTTGTATTCTTTAATTATTGCACTGTCCATGGATGGCTATGGCAAATATGTGATCTGTTTACTTCACTGAGATTTTAAAGGCATAAGTTTATTTTGCACTCATTTATTTTCATACTCACATTTATTTAATTGCAAACCCTTATTACTTACTTTCTTCTGTGGAAATTTTTTTTTTTAAGTACTGGTTGCTTTTTTCCATACAATTACAAAAAAATGGAGATTTCAAAATTGAAACAAAAGTTAAAAAATGAGCACCATGGAAGTAATGTTAAGGTTGTCTATATGACTTGTTTAATATATATTTGAAGATTTTTCGTGCCATATCAAGCTTTGTGTGACAAAAATATATTCATTATTATTATTATTCATTGAAAATATTCATATCCCTAAGATAAGTAAGAGTGTCTTATTTATGAAGATCAGATCTTTTCAGTGAATTGCTGAATATGAAAAACATTGAGTGATTCAGACTGCGTCCATTCTCAAGTTCAAATGACTATTTTAATGATTCAGTCAGAGCAGTTAACAGCTTATAAATTTATATTTGTAGATTTGATAGATGCTTTTAATATTACATGACTTACAGTTAATGATTTTTTGAACTGTATTCAAAGTAAACATTTAATCAGTTTTCACAAATTTCATTAACTAATAATCAAATCAACCTTAGCTTTGCATGTACTATTGTCACGATCATGGAATTTTAGTTTGTTGTCTTTCCTCATGTTTTCCTGTTTTGACCTAGTTTTCCCTCGTGTCTGATTAATTCATTCTGTTCACACGTGTCTAGTTTATAATCTTAATTTGCCTGTGTATTTAAGTACCTGTCTGTTTGTCGGATCTCATCTATGTTTTCAAGTGTGCCAAGCTTTCCTCTTGTGGATTTACCGTCTGTGTGGAATATTAAAGATAATTTTACCTTCATCATCTTTGTGAGTGTTTTGAGTGCACCTGAGTGTGACAGAAGATCCGACCCAAACAAGAAGTTTAGCGGCAGCAGTCTTTCCACGTTGTTTCCAAAAGTCTTTAATTTTTGTTAGGGAGTCACCACACTTTCCTCACTCCTGTGGAGCAGGAGGAACTTTCCCTCGACGACCACACCAGACTATTCCTGGACATTTAACACCACCTCTTCATCAGTCCTCACCACCACCTCCGCTGTCCCCTGTCAGCCCCTCAGCCCACTATCTGTGATGTGGGTTGGCAGAGGCGCTGCCAGTCTCCATCTGCGTTTTGGCTGAAAGATCCCTATGCTCGCTGCCGCCTCCGAGTCGCAAGCCTCTGCCTTGGCATCGACCCAGAGGATCCACCATGGCTCCTAGCTTCCTCCTCTCCGCCGTGGCCCGTCAGTCCACCTGCTCCGCCGGGCTCCCTCATCCCTCCGGCTCTGCCTTGGTCAGTCGTCGACCCGCCATCCCCTCAGGACTCCAATCCTCCTATTCATCCGCCTGCTTTCCTGCCCTTCCCCAACCCCTGTTACCATCCCAACTCCGCCCCTTTGTTCGCCTCCTAAGTCCCCTCCGTCCATCCTTTGTTGTTTTTGTTACAGCGCGAAGTCGTGACTGGCCGGAGGGGGAGTACTGTCACGATCATGGACTTTTAGTTTGTTGTCTTCCCTCATGTTTCCCTTGACCTAGTTTTCCCTCGTGTCTGATTAGTTCATTCTGTTCACCTGTGTCTAGTTTATTATCTTAATTTGAGGCTATTAAGTTCCGGTTGTTTGTCGGATCTTGTCTATGTTTTCAAGTGTGCCAAGCCTTCCTCTTGTGGATTTACCTTCTGTGTTGATAATTAAAGATAATCTTACCTACATCATCTTTGCGAGTGTTTTGAGTGCACCTGAGTGTGACAACTATATGTTTGAGGAAGTGCTTTTGCATTATTTTTGAAGCATAATCAGTCCCTATTCAATGTAATTGTATGGAAAAGAGTGACTAGTACATTACTTAGATTTTCTCATTTTGTTTTCCACAGGTGAAAAAGTCATATCGATTTGGAACAACACGAGGATGAGCAAATAATAGATTTTTATTTCATGATAACTATTCCTTAAAGGAATTAATTAACGTTTTGATATTGTCTTTTTGAAGGTGGTTTTATTGTAGGTGTATTATCAATTGATAAGAACGCACCAGGTACTCCGAATTCCACCATTGACTACAAAATTACTTCTGTCACTCCAACAACTAAAAATGTGGAATTCTACATGCAAGAAAGTGGTGCAATATCTTTTTAAAGGATGCTTTGATTATGAGGTAAAAAGCCCAATGAAGGCATAATTCGCAAGTACAGAAATTATTAGTCAATGCATATATTTATAATTTGTTGTTATTTGCACAGTGAATAACATAATGAATGGCCTATATCATATATGCATGCCGGTGTCATGCTAGGATTGGGATATTGCAGTAACAAGACACGAGCCATCATGATTGTGCCTGACAGATCAACAGGCATCACAGTCCAGTTTCAGTGAAATGTGAAAACATGTCTTTAAAGTATCTTGATATTTGCCAGGTGATTTAATGTTAGTGTGTACATTATTTTGAGTATGTATGTGAAGAGTCTAACCAGTTCTCATTTCAGGTTGCTAATAAATACACTATAATAGTTGAAGCAAAAGTCTGTGGAGTTGTAAAGCTGTCAAGCACAGTGACCATAATTGTCAACCTTCAGGGCAAACGGTTAGTGTAAAAGGGGTTAGTTCACCCCCCTCCAAAAACAATAATTGTCATCTACTCACCCTCATGTTGTTCCAAACCTGTATGAGTTTCTTTCTTTTGTTGAACACAAAAGATCATATTTCGAAGAATGTTGGTAACCAAACAGTTGTTGGTAGCCATTGACTTCAATAGTACTTTTTTTCCCCCATACTATGGAAGTCAATGGCTACCAGCAACTCTTTGTTTACCAACACTCTTCCAAATATCTTCTTTCGTGTTCAAAAAAAAAGAAAGAAACTCATACAGCTTTGGAACAACATGAGGGTGAGTAAAGACAGATTTTTCATTTTTGGGTTAATTATTTTTACATTTTCACACTCATCCAGGGTTCAGCTAATGTGTTGGAAGGGATAAATGGTACTTCACCTCTCAAAATACATACACGCGTCTCACTGCTGCATGGAGGGTCAGGTACTCCATACAAGGGGATAAAGGTGGCCACTTCTCCATCTACCCTGATCCAGTCACCAATGATGGAATCCTCACAGTGGTTAAGGTTTGTTTACACACACTAGGCAATTCTGTGAATGTCATGCTATGTTCACATCTCATTATAAAGAAAAAATAAATTCAGGGATATTGAGTAATTTATAGGTCATTAGTAGAATAAGATGTAGCAAGATGCCCAACAGTTGCCCCATTGGTCAGCTTACACTCCCCGTCGTATTTTTCTCTTGACCACAGATTGCACAAAAAAAAGGGAAGGGATAAATGGTACTTCACCTCTCAAAATACATACAGCTGATGCTGACACGCGTCTCACTGCTGCATGGAGGGTCAGGTACTCCATACAAGGGGACAAAAAAAGATTGTAAAATATTTATTTTTAGGTTTGATCTTGGCGGACTAGATCTGCTACGCTGGTACAGAGCAAGTAGAATTGCTTTTGCCAAATGCTCGGATCATAAAATTTAAAGGAAGCATGCTGCTGCTGCTGTTGGAGAAATGAAGATCCTCCATTGCAGATCTAGGCTGGTTGTGCTGGGAAAGAGGGGGCTAAGATGAGGATACGAATAGCACGCAGACACAGCGTTCATTGAATACGTCCTGCTTATACAAGTAAACAATAATGAGTATGTGAATCTGATGGACTGGGAACATGAAATTGAATAAACCAATTAGAACTGGGACCTGAGCAGCATGTTGGTACTAGTGTTATTATGTTTACATTTAAAACTTACTGTAATTCATGGGGTTATTACTCAGTAATTTATGCAAGTTAGATGTACATTTCAGATGTCTTTGCTATTCATTAAAATCTATAGACTAATTGGGTGAAATCATTCAGTTTGAAGTGTTGCTATTATGACATATGTTCAGTAAAAATGCCTGTAAGTCATGGAATAAATTTACCTGGTATACTGATATTGTGTGTATGTTTTTTTTATGCAATTCTTTGCCAGCTCTTAGACTTTGAAGAAAAAGCAGAACAAAAACTCACCATCTTTGTAGAGAACGAAGAGTCTTATTTCTCTTGTGAGGTTAAAGAGAGATCTGCAGATGGGCTCTGGACAATCATCACAAATCAACAAAAACCATCCTCTAGGGATATTACCATTACAGTGGAAGATGCCAATGACCCTCCGTTCTTCCTAGATCCAGTAAGAAAAATAATTTTGGAAGAAAATGGTGTTGTTGGAGCTTTTGTGGACAAAGTGACAGCAGTCAATCCTGACACTGGACGTCGCCACAAACTTGAGTACGTGTTCAATCATCAGAATCATTTGGCTCCAAGAACTTTCTGGACAATGAAGCCATAGTTAAAATGTGCCCTGTAGTTGCATTCTATTAATTAAAATAAAAAAACATTTGGCATTTATTTAAAAGAAATATAGTACAAACAGTTTTCAAGCTAAATATTTCATAAAGGGAAGTTTGTTCCCTGGTTTTAGATGATACAACAATAGATATATTGATGCCAATGTAATGAACTAACCTGTGGTTACTCTACTAGGGACCACTGTTTGACAGCTGAAGTTAATTCCTCTTTTAAATATCTAACCTTGAAACCAATTGCTTAAAAGTTACTGAAAAATCATATGCTTGATATTTTGTATCTAATATAATATAACCAGGATACAATGCTTAGAACTGCAGTAATGACACACACAAGACTTGGCAATGAATGCCAAAATGAACCAGGCTTAAATAGAGTGAGCAGACAGGGTTAAGGAGACAAAAGTGCAAACAATGAGTGCTGATGAGTCCGGGCAAAGGATTATTGTAAACGAAGTCCAATGTGATAAGAGGAATGTGGTGGTTATCAGATCGTGACAGAGCCAGTATATTTGTTAATAATAAACTATTTATTTCCCCCCCCATCTGGTATTCTATCGAACAGGATCCTGCAGGCTGGTTCAGAGTAGACAAAACAACTGGGGAAATCTTTGTAAAAGAGTCTTTGGACAGAGAGTCAAGTCATGTGACCAATGGAACTTATACAGTCACTGTCCTTGTGACAGAGAAGGGTAATACATCATTTTATGCATTTGGCTTGCAAATAAACTGGTAACAACTACATTCATCCATCCTCCCATGTTCCAAACTGCTTGCCTTATGTAGGGTCTCAGGGATGCTAGAGCCTATTCCAGCATCTTGAGCTATAGAAAGAGCCAATACCTACATAGTTTGCTAAAGCTATCAGCTCTATAGAAGTATTATTTTTTTAATTTTCATCATTTAATTGACTGATTTTTCACACCAGATGACCATCCTCCAATGACAAGCACTGCTATGATTCAGATCTACATTGAAGAAAAAAACGACAATGTCCCCATTTTAAAGGAGAGCATGATTTCTGTCTGTCAGTCTGATAAAGTGTCACGTGCAGAGATCACAGCCTTTGACCTCAATGGAGATCCGTACAGCGGCCCGTTCAGTTTTGAAATAGTAGGAGATCATAAGGAAGAATGGAGCTTTGACCCCAGTCATGCTTTATATAGAACCTTATATAGTCTTCTCAACATTAGATTAGCCTTTTACTAAACTCTGATACAAAACATAGTCATCAATCACCTTTCATCTTTTTTGCTTTGTCTTTTAGGTAGCATAGTGCATTTGGTGAAGGATAAAAGTGTTCATACCAGTCTGTACACACTGATTGTGAAAATCTCTGATAAACAGGGCAGGTTTGTCCTCCAGAACCTCTCTGTTGCTGTGTGTGATTGTGTGGTTTCACCAAACTGTCTGACGCAGCGTATCATACAGCAAAGTGTGGGAAGTGGCATGATAGGAATTTCCATCCTTTCCGCGCTCATGATTTTGGGTGAGCACAGGATTCTGTTAAATTCCCTACAAAATGATTTGATAAAGACATTTCCTATCCTGTGTTGTCCTACTATTATTGGGGCAGTAGGACAGTTAAGTAACATATATATATTTTTTAAATATTTCATAAATTTCAAAAATTAAGTTATTTTGATGTGACCAAATTAAGTAGTTCCCTTTCAGTTGGTCACTCTCGACGTCATGTCAGTGACCGACGAATTGGGATCTCGCTTAGAGAGACCAATCCACTTCGAGTGGAAACTAAACGAGCCAATGCACATTGGCATGTGATGATTGCATCTAGCTGCCGCTGATCACAGCATGAGCATAAAAAGGCAGCCGGTGCAACGCATACCATCTTTCGCTTCGGAGTCGAGCAGTCACATCGTTCTGCTCCTGACTACTCGACTGAGAGAAGAAGACTGAACGAGTTCAGCGCACTCTTTGGAGCTCTTGGTGTTGGCGGTACGGTGCTTCAATGGTGGTGGTTTCCCGTGTCGAATGGGTTGCACACATCAGGCTGCATTAACCCCTGTTTGTGTTACAGGTGGCCATCTCCCCTGTGCACTTCAGCATGCTGAAAGAGCTTTTTTCCTTAAAAGAGCATTCATAGGTGCATCTTTTTAAAGCCGATGCTGCGTCTGGTAAACTATATGTTGCGTCTGGCAAACTCGACGTTGCGTCTTTGTAAAGACAACGTTGCATCTTGCTACAGACAACGTATCACTCGTGCGTTTCTGGTTGTGGTCATTACCTGGTGTCGGATGATGTCCAGATCGCTGCTGCACTCAAAACCTGTCGTGCATTCAGCATGCCTGAGGTGGCCTTCCGTGATGATTCATGTTCTCAACTGCGGGAAGATGACCATCTCGATTGCTGGCCAAGCGCGTTACCTCAAAAGGGGCGAATCGCCGTTGCCTTCTGCTCGATCTATTTCTCGTCAGGTCAGTGGACTACTTCGGGGCAGTAGCATGGGTGGTCTGAGGGTAACGGTGATGGCAAACCCTCCAGGGAACCAACCCTCAGGGGACCATCGCTCCTCTTGCACTCCGCAACCAGTTGAGCTGCCAACGGAACGTGTTGGGCCCTCTACAAGGAGCGTACCAGCAGTATCCTTCGTTGTTCCTCCCGACGATCGGATGTAGATCAGCATCCGAGGGTGAGCCAGAGCTTTCTGGAGAGGAAGATTCGGCTTCGCTGCTCTCCTCCGGGACCGTAGCAATGCCTGAATCGTATCCAGAAATGACGCTATGCTTTCCCGGCTCCGGAGGGGTAGGGCTCGAGTGTAAATCTCCACCGTGTCCCCGACCCTGAGCTGCTAACGGACTTATTGGCCCTCTACAAGGAGCGTACCAGCCGTATCCTTTGGTGCTCCTCCCGACGACCGGATGTCGGTCGCTGCATCGGAGGGTGAGCTAGGCTTTGGAGATGAGGATTCGGCTGCGCTGCCGCCCTCCGGGACTGTAGCAATGCCTGAATCGGATCCAGAAATGACGGCTATGCTTTCCCGGGCTGCCGTGAGGGTAGGGCTCAAGTGGAAATCTCCACCGTGTCCCGAGCCCTCAAGGTTGGACGATTGGTTCTTCGGGGTGGCCCGCGCTGGTTCTCAGTGCCCCACTCCGGTGCCATTCTTCCTGGAGGTGCATGAGGGGGCTTACCAGGTCGTGGAAGGCACCTTTTTCCACCGGAAACTGACCTGCTAGCTCCTTCTCCCTCACCACCCTCGACATTGGTGCAGCTAGGGGTATACGGGGGTCCCCCTGGTGGAGCGGTCGGTTGCAATGCAGTTGTGTCCTCATACCGCATGCAGCAAATTAGCTCAAAAGGGAAATAAATTACAGTTAATTATGATTAATTACAATTATTTATATCAGCTGCCAGTAGTAACTGTAGCAGAATTAAATTGCAAGTTCCATCAACGCTAGGAAGATTTTTCCGTAGCCACAGAAAATACTTTCATACAGTATTAATGCATTAGAGCATATAGTAAGGATCAAAATCGTAAAGGGACATTAATTTGCAAGGTAGAATCAGAAACTCATGTAATTTGTGCACACGAGTTTTATTAACTAAACACTAACGCAAACTAGTCTAACAAACAAACGATCACTCATACATGGGAAAGGGCAAATGAGGCTTGATGGATGAAGCCATCAGGAAAAACAAGAGAATGAAGCTATGAAAAAAGTCAGCTAACCACCTGAGTGAAACCATCAGTGCCGTTTTAGAATGGGGTCTACAGCTTATACTAACTCTGTTTCGTTGGTCACAATCACGTTCTTCCGTGTTTGAAGAGTGATGAACTGCAAAGATGTTCTGACTCGATGGTGATTGGGAGTTTCTTCCCAGTTGAAAGTGAAAAAGAGCTAAGAGAGACATCGCGATGAATGTAAAGTCAAGGCCACCTGCAGATCTTAGGGGTTGCAGAAGCATTCTAGCTCCATCCTCATCTTCTCAGAGTCTAACAGAACCGCAGACTGACTGAGGCGGGTCATTGATGTGAGAGCTTTATCTCCTATTGAGTCACACCTTCGGGAGGTTCACAGAGCCCCATGGTGGCTTTCACTTTGGAGGAAAGTGACAACTCTTTGTCTTCACAAGCATGGATTTGGGCTATTTAATTGCCCCCCCCCAAAATTTGGGGGGTGTTGATGCACAAACTGGTAAAGATTCTTAGAACATGAATATATTGCCTATGTACCAACATATAATATACACTCTCGTTTAGATCATCAAAAGACAAATTCATAGATACTAAACATGGTAAGATTACATATAGTGAAGATTACATGAACGAGTGGTTCTATCATAAGCATGCATAAAGCAGTATGCAATTCAAAAGACAATATACAAGAACAGTAAAAACTTACACAATGACCTGAAGTATATGTGTGTTCATTCAAAGAAAGGTTAATTAATTAGAGAAGAGTCCATTTTTGCTGTGCATTATGTGTCTTTCCTTTGGAAAATGTAGTGAGGGAGAACTCTCAACATGCCATTAAGTCGTAAAATGTATCTGATCTGGCTGAGGTGTCCTGGTTGCCATGGTAACCAGGGGCCTGGTGTCGTTCCCAGACATGCTGACACCCAGTATGTTTATTGGGTGAGGCGTCTGTGATTATTTGTTAATCTAATGAATAATTGATTTGTTAATCAAATGAAAAATGGTGTGTCTGAATGGTCCAGACACTACACCGCCTCCACCCACAGGGCCAAACAGTGCCTCCCTCCCGGTCTTTCCGGTACTCGTCTGGTCTGTCCTGCGATGCTTATGTGGCCTGTGGAGAAGCTGCCTCTGCATTACACGCTACGGCGTTACTGCAGGTTCTTTATGCTAAAGCACTGAGGGACCTGCACAAGGGTGGTCACGATCCAGATGTTCTGAAAGAGCTCTGAACCGCAACTGACCTCCCGCTCCAAGCGACGAAGGTCACTGCAGAAGAGCAAGAGGCCCTGGGACGTGCGACCCAAAGAGAGAGGAAACTGCTCTTTGGGGGATGGTGAATGCACCTCTCCCTCCCCCGGAGGAGGGCCGAGTAGAGAATCTGGTTTCCAAAAATCTCGATCGAAGATTTTCTCTGTCTCTGGGTCCCAAGAGGGCATGGAGAGTCGTGGACGGACCAACACCGGACCACACTCATCCTCATCTCTTGCCAGCAGGCAGCAGCGGGCAGTTCGAGAGCGTCATCAAAGGCCCTACTCACGCACCCTCTGCCAAACCGTGGAACCAGGTAGGCGTTGCACCGCACACTCAGACCCCACTTCGGTCTGCCCAACTGACGGGGTCCCTGCGTTCCACCTCGCTGCCCCACCACAGGTACGTCGGTGGTCCCGCTGGTCCAGCTTGTACGGTGTCTGGGTGCCTGGCTACCCAAATCGCTGGCTCCTGTGAACCATCAGACTCGGCTATGCAATTCAGTTTGCCCGGCGTCCCCCCAAGTTCAGTGGCATCCGCTTCACGTCAGTGAAGGCGGCTGATGCTCCTGTCTTGGGTGCGGAGATCGCAGTCCTACTGGCAAAGGATGGGATAGAGCCGGTCCCTCCAGCCGATATGAAGACAGGGTTTTACAGCCCTACTGTATTGTACACAAGATAGGCAGTGGTTTACGACCGATCTTGAACCTGTGTCTTGAAACGGGCCCTTCACCGGTTACCGTTCAAGATGCTGACACAGAAACATATCTTCGGGTGCATCCGTCCCCGAGATTGGTTTGCAGTGATTGACCTGAAGGACGCGTACTTTCATGTTTCGATCCTTCCGTGCCACAGGCCATTTCTGCGGTTTGCGTTCGAGGGATGTGCATTCCGTTACAAGGTCCTGCCCTTCGGGCTGTCCATGTTGCCCTGTGTCTTCACGAAAGTTACGGAGGCATCCCTTATTCCCATGAGAGAGCAGGGCGTTCGCATTCTCAACTACCTCGACGACTGGCTCATACTAGCTCAGTCTCAGAATCAGTTGTGCGAACACAGGGACTTGGTGCTCTCGCACCTCAGCCTGTTGGGAAAAGAGCAAACTCTCCCCGACACAGAGAATCTCTTTTCTCGGTATGGAGTTAGATTCGGTCGAGCACGCCTCATGCAGAACTCTCAGTCCGGTATTGAACTGCCAGATATGTTCAAGAGCAGGACCAGCGGATCCACTGAAAACCGTTTCAGAGGCTCCTGGGGCATATGGCACCTATGGCAGCAATGGTGGCAGTCACGCTGCTGAGGCTGCTTCATATGAGACCACTTCAACACTGGCTCCATGGCGGAGTCCCGAGGTGGGCGTGGCTATGCGGCACTCACCGGGTCCAAGTCACACCAGCCTGCTGCCAAACCTTCACCATGTGGTCAGACCTTGCGTTTCGCCGGGCAGGTGTGCCTCTAGAACAGGTTTCCAGGCATGCTGTGGTTTACACGGATACCTCCACCACTGACTGTGGGGCCACGTACAATGGGCACGCAGTGTCTGGGGTTTGGACGGGCCCCCAACTGCACTGGTACATCAACTGCCTAGTTGTTAGCAGTATGCCTTGCCTTGAACCGTCTCAGAGGGCGCTTATGAGGCAAGCACGTGCTGGTCTGCAAGGACAACACTGCGACCATTGTATACATCAACCGACAAGGTGGTCTATGCTCCCGTCGCTTGTCGCAACTCGCCCGCCACCTCCTCCTCTGGAGTCTGAGGCATCTGAGGTCGCTTAGTGCCATTTACATTCTGGGCCTGCACAACCGTGCAGCCGATGAGCTGTAATGAGCTGCGCTCCCTGGAGAGTGGAGACTCCATCCCCAGATGGTAAAAAAAAAAACCCCGCTGTGCAAGGTCAGGGAGGACGAGAAACAGGTCCTGTTGGTGGCGCCGTATTGGCCCACTCAGCCCCTCCCTGGCGATATTCCGCTGAGGAAGGATTTACTGACTCAGAGACGGGGCACCCTGTTGCACCCACGTCCAGACCTCTGGAAACTTCATGTCTGGTCCCTGGATGGGATGCTGAGGTTCTAGGTGACCTAACCCAGGAGGCAGTTGACACCACTTCGGCAAGAGCACTGTCTTCAAGACACGCTTACGCCTTGAAGTGAAACCTGTTCATCGAGTGGTGTCCTTCTCACCAAGAAGACCCCCGAATATGCCCGATCACAGTCGTGCTGTCCTTTTTGCAGCAAGAGTTGGAGCGAAGGCTGCGATTGCTGATAACCATGACCCCGTGGAAGGGAAGTTGGTAGGTAAGCATGACCTCATCATCAGGTTCCTTAGATGGGCCAGGAGGTTGAATCCTACCCGGCCCCCTCTCTATACCCTCTTGGGACCTATCTCTAGTGCTCACAGCACTACAGCACAGCCCATTTGGGCCTTTGTAGTCAGTTGAGCTGAAGTTTCTATCAATGAAAACTCTACTCCTCTTGCACTGCTTAATCAAGAGGGTGGGGACCTCAACGCATTTCAGTTGACGATTTCGTGTGGTGCCGGTATCCTCCTGTGTTCTCACCTTAAATGGGTAGAGGCACTGAGAGGCCCCAGTTTAGTAGAGACCTAAGTGGATCTCATATGTGTAAAGTCCATGGTATAGCTTTGAGCCCGTGTTTCCCCGGCAGACTTATGCCATTTCCAAGAGGGTTATAATCACTTCTAATCTTCCATATGCACCTAAACAGTTGTTCATATGTGTAAGAGCTTCCGAAACCTCCTTCGGGAAGGATGGGGCTTCCACAACGTTCCTGTTCCAAGTGGAACGGGTACGTTTTCCCAGTGTTATCCAATCTCACTGAGTGGGTAGTGTTACGACAACAGTGACTAATCTTCTTGTTGCGAGCCCCGCCTACACCAAAAAGGGGCGCAGGAGGCTCACACAGGGCACTGAAAGGGGCAGCATCCATGGCGCTTTGGAAGGGATCCCAATTCGTCGGTCAACGACGTGTCACGCCCCGTCGCCATGGCTGCTGTACCACCGCTGAGCGGCCGGGTCACCGGCTCGGCTCCTCAGAGAAAAATCATTTGCATGCCAATGTGCATTGGCTCATTTAGTTTACACTCGAAGTGGATTGGTCTCTCTAAGCGAGATCCCAATTCGTCAGTCACCGACGTGACGTCTCCGTTCCCTCCTTCAGGGAACGAGGGTTACATGTAACCAAGACGTTTCAAAACAACTAAGACTAAAAAGCACTCCCAAATCCCCAATTTTTTTTTTTTCATTTAAATGTTTAGTTTTGAAATATTTGTTGTATGCATTTATTTTTATTTAATTTCTTTTCTTAAATGGGTGTAGATAATATATATATCTATCTATATATATATATATATATAGCATTTATAGAGTTTTAGCTTTTAGTTTTAATATCTTTTTCTTATTTGTAAGTCGCTTTGGATAAACGCATCAGCTAAATGATTAAATGTAAATGTAAATAAACCCCCTGTATTTCCTGCAGTGTGTTCTGCCCAACAGCAAACTGGAGTCGAGCAAAAATACTATTTAAACAAAATTGTTTCTTTTAATTTATTATTTTGGGAGTGTTGTTTGCTTTTTTTAATCCTAACTGAATGAAACAAGTTTACACCTGAAATCATGATTTTTCATTAGGATTATACACAAATGTATGTGCACTAAGTTCTAATATGTTATTTTTAAGAAGTAAAAGCATCTTGAATCTGAAAGCTGCTTTTCCTTTTAGCATGTCTGTTGCTGTCTCTTACGGGACTGTGAAGTCTCTGGAGCAGGTAGACAATGTCCTAGAAGATACATGTGACATGGTGACCCATACTTGGAATTAGTGCTCTGCATTTATCCTATCCAAAGTACACACACACACACACACAGCAGTGAACACACACACACCATGAACACACCCGGAGCAGTGGGCAGCCATTTCATGCTGCAGCGCCCGGGGAGCAGTTGGGGGTTCGGTGCCTTGCTCAAGGGCACCTCAGTCGTGGTATTGAAGGTGGGGGAGAGCGCTGTACATTCACTCCCCCCACCCACAATTCCTGCCGGTACGAGACTCGAACCCACAACCTTTGGGTTACGAGTCCGACTCTCTAACCATTAGGCCTGACTTCCCTTAGGCCATACCCTTCCGCCTTCTAACATAGAGAAACCTGGCACTGGTTGTGTGGTAATACCTTACATTAAGATTTCTTATGAAAAGTTAAATGGCACTTTCACAGTGAAGTCTAATACAAAGATAACAAATGACAATGAAATGTTCTACTCTGTTATTTACATTCATAAAGGTCCCGACTATTCTACTGAAGAAAACATCTGTAAGTCACTCAAAGGACACAACTTTTATCAATTATGGGGTTCAACAGACAGCTGACTTTCAGAGGGTAAACATTTCTATTTGTTACATAATGAGGTCTTGGAAAAACTAAGAAATTCTTACAGAGCCACTGTCATTCTTTACACTACAAATCATTGTATTGTATTCATTTTATTTGTTGATTACAGGTATCTAGCAAAATTATAGCTGCTCAGAGTCTCCCAGTTCAAATCGATGAGTACTGGTCTAGAAACAGATCACAGTGCTATTCCAGTGAGGTAATACAGCAGCTCAATAGTTCATTTCTGAAATTGTCACAGTCAAATATCATTTGAAAGTAAAAGTGGAAGTTCAGAATTTACTGTACTGTCTTCTGTTCCAACAGACATGGATGTGGAAACGGTATCAGAGTGACAACCGCTACCAGGTAAATCTTTATCATTTTCTGACATGTTTAAACTTGTTACTGTTCAGTGAATCTTGTCAAATCTTAAAATCAGTAATATACAAGGTTATTCTTACACCCTTAGGGTTCAACATTTAGCAGGAGGAGCTCATAAAGAAGACAGAGTACCTATTTCATCAGCCGCTCATCTTTACAAAGCTTGCTCTCTCAGGTACGTTCGCCTTCAGTTTGATAAATTCAACATTTGTTAATTCATTCATTCATTGACTAAACACAATTCTTTCTCAACTTTCAGAGGCTGCATTCAATACAGTGCCGAGAAAATTAGTTGCTTGATTATGAACCTCAGCTTTACGCCCTTGAAGACAACTCTGATAATTGTGTAGACCTGGATCCCATAGACTTGCCTTTGAACCCCCCATTGGAGTTGATTTCCTCTTTCTCCCCTCACCTTCCTCTCATCGCAGCAGCTCTCCTTATAATCTTAGCGACCAGAAAATATTAAGCATTAAATTCCGGGCTTCTATATGTAGCCCAGGGACAATGTCAAAACCAGAAGTGATGAAGAATGGGACCAGATAGTCTAGTCTTCAGGAGGAAGATGTTTCACCTTCTTATTCAGGACCGACATTTTGAACAGAAGGCTAATTGTTGGAAACAAAATCAGTGGAGAGATTTAAAAAATGTCCTTCATAGATAAAAAAAAAACTGCTCAGTTTGATTGTGATTAGAATAATCTTTTTGTTCATATGTTGTTGTTATGTCTTAAATAGTGTGCAGTTGCGATGATAGACATCGTTTCTCTTGAATGCATGTGCAAAAATGAAAGCAGTTATTCAAACATGCAAACATTTACACACATTCGGTCAAACATTCGGTCACAGAAGGTTGAGAGCATATTTTTGCAACCGAAATTTCTTAATTGTCCTCTTATACAAATGGTCTCAATCTGCCACCCCCCCCCCCCCCCCCCCATTTGTTGAGTGCCGAATTCACCTTTTGAGTTTTATTTTGAGATATATTTCAAGCGCAAGTAAAATGCACCTGCAAAGAAAAGTTATTATTACTGTCAGGGTGTGGCGTCTGGTGTTCTCCCTCTCACCCCTAGAGGTCGCCATCTCCCATCCTCCCGGACTCCTTTTCCGTTACCTTGACTCCACACACCTGTGCACACACACACACACACACAGCTGTTCCTCATCCTGACTCCATCACCTTGACTCCACACACCTGTGCACACACTCACTCACACACAGCTGTGGCCCATCCTGAGCGCTATTTATGCGCCTTCCCCACGCCCCTCTGGGCGGATTAGTAATTGTTTGTACGGGACTGATGCCAGCCCTACGTGGCCGTATGGTGTCAGAGTCTTCTGTTCCTTGCCTGTGTCTCAGAGTTTTAGCTCTGTTTGTTTTCTGTTTTTACTTTGTTTTCCCAGCAGTTAAATAAAGCCTGCATTTGGACCCAAACCCATTGTTTGCACGGTGTGCTTTCCTGACCGCGCCATGACAATTACCTAAATTTCAGAATCTGCAATGATCTATATTTAATTCATGTTTACATATTTTAAAACATATAATGCAATTAAAATATTGTACTCAGGGTTACATAGAATTATATCTTTATTAATCTTTCCTTAGTTGTACTGCCTGTTTTGTGAGAGGATTGTATACCTTAACATTTGAAATTTAAATGCCTTTTTATCCTTACACAATTAAAATGTAGAAAAAAAAATCTACAAAAATGTGAAGGAAATCATGGAATAGTCCAAAAATTAATCATTTACCTGTAGCAATGTATTTTTGCCTTTGATCCAGTGATTGAAGTAGGAAAAACTTGGAGCCGATTTCTTACCTTATTTTCTTAATTAAAAGGTTTGCTTAGTGAATGTTTTCTTTTGAGATCTCTATAACCACACAACTGTCTTACCTAGGGCAGTCATGGCCTATAATGGTTAGAGAGTCTGACTTGTAACCCAAAGGTCACGTGTTTGAGACTCGGTACCGGCAGGGATTGTAGGTGTTTGACACAGTCGAATATTTCATCGTCTACTGCCATCATGCGCTTTATAAAAAATGAATACATGGACTCTAGTGCCATCGTGCTCAACTGTGTTTCAGACTAATGTGTTATAAACTCTTCTTCTGTCTCTCAACTATTTCTTCTTCACAACGATTGTCCACCATCATTTAGAGCTGTAGCGCCACCTAAAGCTCGAAGAGGTACTGCTGAACTTCACACCCACGGAGCAATGATCTGGCTACGCGAGACAGCATTGCATGGTAGAAAATAAAAATCCATTTTACGAACATTTCCTCAAGCGTCTTAGCGACGATGATGATGCGCACCCCCCCCCCCCCCCCCCCCCGCTGTTCTTAAGCGATTTCTTTGACCCCCATACCCAGGCTTTTCTTAACATTCAGGTAATACCCTGTGACTCGATGCTATGCAGTTTAGTTCTGGATGAATGTGCACATCGAACCCGTCCACTACGTGACTGACTCTTCTGCGTACAAAAATCACAAGTTCCCTGTCAGGAATCTGACGCGACGGGCACTCCCTTCCTTTCTTAAGCTACCTGAAATTTTATTGCACAACCCGCCCCAGCTGAAGTAAACCACAACACACTGTGCCCTTCATACTGGCCAATGCACCAAGAACGACCGCCAAAAAGCGGCGAGCTCGCGCGAACACCTATATAAGCCCGCCGCCTTTTGCCGGCATAGACTAGAATCTTCCGACTGAACTACCAGCACAGCAGATCTGAACAGTGAACATGACCTCGTACACAATGTCTCGTTCCCGTTTCTCAGGGAACCGAGGTTACGAAAGTAACCTGAGACGTTCCCTTTCGAAGACGGTTCATTTCGACATTGGGTCAGCAATCTGACGCAATGGGGACTGTATAGAACAATGCTGTGAGAATAGCGAAGAGAGCTCAGCCTCAGCGGAGCTGACAGTGCACTACACACCAAACACTCTTTAACCAATCACAGACGACCCCCTGACAGGCCCCCAGGTGATTAGATTTATATTCCTGCCCAGAGAACCAATCAGATCACTCAGAATCCAAACTCAGCCGCTTTGCTGAGAGACCACTAATGCCGTGGTTCTAAGATAGGACGTTATATGCAGTATGCATATATATAAGCATGTAATGCAAAGTATAATAATGCAGACACTGGATGTGAGCAGTGCAGCCGGGCACAACAATAACAGTATACACACTCAGTTAGCAGCCGTAGCCGGTACTAGTGCATAAATATAAGAGGCCATAAACAAGCTGGTGCACACCGCGAGTACAGAGACGAACTGCCGTCTTGTGCCTCGCTAACCCTTAAGGAGTAATACAGTGAAAGGGCGAAGCGCACGATAACACTATGTGTCACAAGCTCGCTCCAACGGCACTACGTGAGCACCACTGTCTGGGTACGGTGGTTTCCCCACCTCCGAATTCCAACTATATGACCTAGTCGAAACCATATAGAGTCAAGTGGCTAGAATCCGCATGTGGAAGCACAGGTCGAGCTCACCGACAAGACCTGTGAGGCCAAGGTGCACACATCCAAATTATAAAATCTGGCGAAGGTATTCAGCGAAGACCATCCAGCCGCCATACAAATGTCTACAAAAGGATGTTAGAAACGCCCTTAGTCCAAGCCCACGAGGAGGCGACCGCTCTCGTCGAATGAGCTTTAACGCCAATAGGGCTATCTATACCCTGGATAGAATAAGCCAAAGCAATCATATCGACTACCCAATGAGATAGCCACTGCTTAGAAAGAGGCTGCCCTTTAGTTCTGCCTCCAAAGCACACAAATAGCTGCTCAGATTGACATAACTGAGCCGTGCGGTCAACATAAACACGCAAAGCTCGTACCGAACATAGAACATGATGAGGGGCGGGGTCCAAGGAGGCTCTGGAGTGAAAGCAGAAAGCATCACCACTTGCGCTCTGAACGGCGTCGAGAGCGACTTGGGCACGTAGCCCAATCTTGGTTTAAGTCTGACATTACAATCACCTGGCCCAAACTGCATACAAGCAGCATTCACAGATAGGGCCTGTAAGTCCCCCACACGCTTGACCGAAGCAAGGGCGAGCAGCAGAGCGGTTTTAAGCGAGAGCTCCTTCAGACCAATAGACTGAAGCAGCTCAAAAGGCGGCAGAGCCAGTGCTCTCAGCACCAGAGCCAGATCCCAGGATGGCACAGTGGGAGGGCGAGATGGTCTCAGCCGTCTCGCACCTCTCAAAAATCTGATCACCAAATTGTGTTTACGAACCGATCGCCTATTGATATCAGCGTGAGAGGCTGAGATAGCGGCAACATAAACCTTGAGAGTGGAAGGCATACTGCCGCCATCCATTTGCTGTTGCAGAAAGCCCAGAATGTCAGACATGGGACAGTTCTCCGGGTCGCAGCCATTCGAATCACACTATTTAACCAAGACTGCCCATTTAAGAGCATACAAGCATATTAGTTGAGAGGGCTTTTTTTCTTTTTCTTCGTTCCTTTTTCTCTTTTTTTCTTTCTTTTTCCCCCCCCCCCCCCCCCCCTTTTTCTTTTTTTTTTCTTTTTTACATTATTTTTTTCTCTTTTACATCCGTAATCGTGTCCATCACGCGGCTAGATAATGAGCCTAGGTTTACTTGTTCCCACACACCATCCGCACATGCAGTTTCCACCATTCGGGGTTGGGGTTCCATATCAAACCGTCCACCTGAGAGAGGAGGTCCTTTTCCTTTTTTTCCCAACATGTATCGGCCAGAGTCTGCCGAGCGGGGAAACCGTCAGTATACTTTTTTTTTCAAGCAGGTCGGGAAACCCATGCAGCCTATTGAGCCAGATTACAGAAAAAGCGACTAGAATCACGTCACCCCTTCTCCTCTCTGATTTGCATGCCGCCACTTTTCTTTTTTTTTTTTTTTGTTTTTTTTTTGTTTTTTTTTTTCTTTTTTTTTTTTTTCTTTTGTCTTTTTTTTTTTTATGTTTTTTTTTTTTTTATTTTTTTTTATTCCTAGCCAAACTTCTGTCGCCAAGAGCATTGTGATGTGCGTCCGGCCAGGCGGAAGAACGCCGACAGGAGGGAGAAGAACATTGGGCAAGCAATCAGGGTTCTCCTCTGTTGCAAACAATCAACTTCCGACTTCCAGGACCGCCTCCCAAATCAGTCTCACCTGACCTAGAGGATTCATGCCTCTATTCTCCGTGATGGATCCTGTTCCTCTATGCCCTCCCCATACCTGCATGAGGAAGCTCTGCGAGCCGAGACAATAAAAAGGGTAAGCTACTACAGCTCGCAGTGTGATTTACGTATGCTGAAGCAGCGTCCTCTACAGAATCCGCTCCAGGAGCCCTCATTGCTTTGGAGCGTTTCAGAGCTTCTGAGAAGTGCTACGCGATGGCCCATCCACCCGGCACTCTAAGAGGCCCCGCTGCGAGGGAGACAAAGGTGCCCTTTGAGCCAGCCAGCCACTTCCCGTCCTTCAGCGCTGTCAGCGTGCAGCACAGATGCTGGCTGGGAGCACTACATATAACCCCACGATCCGTTCGAATTCGCCGGGGCTGTACTTTTTTGTCGGCTTTTAAGGCGAAGTCCCGTTGCCACGCGCCAGCATTTTAAGACACCAAAGTACTTGAAATGCAAGCTGCGAAATACACCTCTCCAGAGGCAACGGATGCCTTCTGTCCGCGATGTGGGCGTAGACGATCAGACGGCAGGGCTTTCTAGCAGGACGAGCCATCACTCCGCTTTCAGAGAGGCCCGACGAGGGCCCAGAGCGGGCGGCGCCGGTGACAGCACCCTTGACGCCGGCGGAATGCCCTGCATATAACCAAAGGACTTCTTCACCGTCGACTTAGTGAAAATCTCTGCATCAACCGGCCAGTGGGTGCGGACCGAATGGGCGCCACCTCACACATTAGATGACTTCGTATTGTTTTTTTTTTTTCCTTCTTTTCTTTTTTTATTTTTTTTTTTTTTTTTTTTTTTTTTTTGTTTTTGACTTTGTTTTTTCCCCTGCAGATCAGGAAGAGTAATGGGGCATTTTTTTTTTTTTTTTTTGTATTACCTTCCTCAGAGCGGCAGTTAGGCGGCCCGAGGAAAGGAACCATGAATCCAGCTTACTCTTAACTGGTTTGTCGGGGGACTTCCACTCCAGACCGAGATCCCTCACGGCCCTGGTGAAAATCCGGATGAGCTTGTCTTGAAATGCGGTGGGCCCCTCTACTTCAGAGTGCTCCTCTGGAGTGTGGGCCCAGTCCTTCTCGGAAGCTGTTAGAGACATCGCTTCACCAAAGTCGTCACCAGCGGCTCACTGGCGGCAGTGGGACGCTGCCGGGAGAAATCACCAAGTGCTATATTCCTCTGGGTCCTAAGTACCCGCACTGAGAACTCCTCGCAGTGCAGGCAGTCGGACCCGACGATTGCTGCCTCAGCATGGGTGAGACCTAGGCACAGGATGCAGTACTCATGGGTGTCTGGAGCATCGATGGGTCCCGAACACAGCGTGCAATAGCTTGACATGCTGGAACGCCAAGAGGGAAGTCCGTCTTCTTGCGTCTTCTCCACAGCTGTCTTGAAGTAGGATGCTTGATAGAGGAAGATTCTGAGTTCATGCCGCCAAGGCGGCACATTATATAGTGGTGAGGCTCCGCCCCTTTTTTGCCGTCTTGACTGGCATTGGCCAGTATGAAGTGCAACTTCACTGGCGTTGCTGACCACCCAATAAGATTTCAGCAGTATTAGAGTTATGAAAGAGCAAAAAAAAAAAAAGGGAGTCCCTGTCGCGTCAGATTCCTGACGCAATGTTGAAGTGAACCGTCTTCGAAAGGGAACTAGTACTCCACACAGCCGCTTAAAGGGATAGTACTTTGTTAGTAACTTTTATTACTGCAAAAAATGTGTATATATATTGGAGGGTTGATAGAGGAATATGGGTAACAAAACAGTTTTGGTTACCATGACTCTCGCCACATTGATAGTGCAACCAACGACTTGTGCCTTGAGGTTACTAAGTATTCCAGTCTAGTTACAACCCTCTCAAATACTGTCATACCTTGATATATATTTCATGCCCCTTAGTGTACCAATCACACTTGGTCATCAAAGTAACCCCACTATCACATGCACAACATCTTTTTCATCCTGTTATCCCCCCACTGATGATATTCTCAGTAATCATACAATATAGTCATTTACACTTTTTGTGCAACTTTATGTTTTACCATGCTATTACTTTTTTACATATGTATTAACACTTTTACAATTTTATGATTTTCCCAATACCTGCCAATGCACGTATGAAAGATGGCGGAAAATACTTTACTCTGTATAGTAGCTGAAAGTAAAAATGCGCATATTCGCGTGTCAGTTTGAATGGTGCGATGTGATATAAACAGAGGGAGCTAGGACTAACGGACACAATATCAAGCAACTTGGTAAAGCTACAGAATCCGTATGATAAAGTATTACTCCAGTAAAAGTACTCCTTTTTTTAATTTTACTCGAGTGAAAGTACAAAATAACTCGATTTTTTAATGTAATTATGTAAAAAAGTACTGCAATTTTATATAGGCTACTTAATTTAAATTTATATTAGCACATATTTTTTATAATCCTACTGCTCAAAATACCTGGGATTTTCCCAAAATAACCACTATATGGAGTCGAGATATATTTTTGTTGTTGATATGGACTACGTTGAGGAGAGTGGTGTAGTAATGTTCACTGTGAAGCTTACACTGCCGAGCTGTACCTGCAGAGAAAACAGATTTGCCAATCCTGGATTCTTCAGCGAGTAAGCAAAATGTGTTTTCAAGATGTTGTTTTAGCCAGAACATCACTATGTTAGTATATGGACATGAGAATAAGCCCTGAAGTTAGAAGAACATTTTAAGGCAAATATAATTTATTTTCATAATGATTTTTTTCTCTCAACCTGTCTGTGGTAGTACCAAACAACCCATGAGCGAAATGCCCCCATGGACACGCATCATTCCACTTTGAAGTAATTACTGTAGTTACCATGCTTCCTGCCAACGCACATCCTTTATTTTACCCCCTCAGATGCTAATCTATCTTAGCGATGGTTGCAATAAAAATATTTGGACGTTTATATCTAAACATTACCTACATTTAGCACCAGCAAAAAGACCTTGGTTAGCTAGACAGTTAGTATTAGCTAACAATATTTACTTATTTTCAGTGTGGTTATGAATAAACATTCATATCTGTACTCGGCTAGTTAATCAAAACAATATAAAAATGTATACTGTTGATAAACAATATAAAAACAGACGTCACATAGGGCTAAATGCGTAGCATTTTAATAAAACTGTTAACGTTACGGCAGCGGGGAATATGAACGTGCATGAGTTTTTTTTATTTAATCTGTGTTATTTTAATGTTCCGGGTTTTTTTTTACCTAAAACATAGAGAAACTGGTGTTGATGTGTCTGCATTCAAACATTTCAGTGAGCTTAAATAGATCACCCTTTACATCAGATTTAGTTCACAAACAACTGACAACTTTGACCTAAATATGATTTTCAGTTAAAATAATTAATCCTAAAATTCGACATTAAATTCCTTTTAGCAGCATCAGACGAGCCCTCTTTGTCCTTTATTTTTGACACACAAGATCTCCATTGGTCTTACTTCGCTGAATATCACCGTTCAGCCGGAGACTCGCACTAAGTTTGTTTGCACTCGAGAACAGCTGCTAAGCCGCGATCTCATTCATAACTCAGTTGATTAATAATTTAGATGCGTATTCGAACCGCATTTAAAAGGCCCGTTCATTAAAAGAAATGTCAGTTCGTTCATGAGATCAGACACGACCTGTCTGACTGTGTCGGAAGCCTATGGACCAATTGCGGTACCGGAATATCGACCCCCCCCCTCTACCATTAAATAGCGAACTATCTTGAAGCGTGAGGAACAGCCATTTTTAGTGCGTGTCCGCGAGAACCATAGTCGGAAGATTCTCGAGATGCCACTCATTCAGTTCCCACAAGCCCTGCAAAACGATCGTGCTACAAATGGCTGCCCACGCTCTTTAACAGGCCTACAGAAATACCCATAATGCACGTGAGAGTCACGCGCAAACGCGCAAAGGAATATCTCGACATCCTCGCCAGAAGATGGCCGGCCGCACAGCACGAATAATCAGATCCGTTAAATTGTTACAAAGCCCCCGCCTTCCATGGCCGCCTACAGCCATAAGGACCCTACAACATCCGCGTATAAAATGCCATTGTAAATTGATTATTAATTTGTTTGATTAGGGTTTATACATAATTTCCATGACAGAGTTCAAGATAAATACTTTAATCATACTACTGGAGCCCTAGCCTAGTTTACTAGGTTTCAAATGATTTAAACAGCAAGCACAAAATCTATGCCAAAGCTGGACATTCCTTCTGGATGCACTCAGATGTCCGAATTCACTACTTAATCCAATCCATTAGTAGAACTGAATGGTTGTGACCTAATGACTAGCGCGAATAAGTGAATGAAGGGTATAGGGGGGGCCATTTCGGAATGCCGCCATAGGAATATATAAAAAACATGGATGTAGGGTACCTGTGAAGTAACCCGTAAACTATCCGCAACGGGTTTTGAAGCATGACGTATGGTGTGAGCCAGCCCGCCTATTTGCGTGGTAAAGGTCGCCATAATTGGCATGCGCCGGTCAGGCGCGCGTCCACTCTCGCCGATAATTCTGTGAAACTGTGCCCATATAGACGGGGGCCGGGAGCCTGCCTGCTGCAAACACGCCCACCTAGCCTCGACGAGCGTTGCGGTTGACAGCAATCCACCTAGTCACTCTCAAGTGGCCACACCTTAATTATGACAGAACTTTAAGGGTCCTTAATTAATTTAAAGGCACTGAGTTATAACAAAAATTCCGCCCCCTCCACAGGTTAGTGTCATGGTTGAATGCGCCGACAAATTAGCTATATCCATGATAGCCCACTACGTACATGTCTGGAGACACTATAATTTGATGCTTGCATCTTACATTCTGACAAGCAACGTATTATATATTTTTTTAGAGTGTTTGCTCATCTGCTATACATCTATAGGACGATTCTTTTTAGATGTCAAATAGACGTCTATTAGATGTCTTTAAGATATTTGTGATTTAGAATGCATGTACAACTGACATCTGAAAGATGCCTGTCAGACGTTTATAGACAGCAGATGCTTTCCAGATCAAGAGATCTTTAACAGACATATTGCAGACGTACGTGTGCTATCTGGGATAGACCAAAATCATTTTTTGAACCAGTCTGTAAACATGTTTTTTCTGCTGCCTAACGTTGCCGGCCATTTTATCATGAGGGCCTTTCGCACGGCAGGAACCTTTTCATAGTACCAGAACTAATTGTGAAACTACCCAATTTTGGCGTTTTCGCACCGCCTGAACTTGGTGCGATTTTAGTACCGGACTGCCTATTTCTAGAACCAAATTAGCTCCTACTCCAGAGAAGGGTCTAACCAGCACAACTGGGGATACTTAGTCTAAGGTCTCTGCTTTTTTTTACTAATCGTGATTGAAAAGTAGACATGATGGACAAACCCGTACGAAAACACCCTCACCCACCATGATTTAAAACGCTGTGTAAACAAACTGCAAGCATCGTCAACTTATTTCGCCCATAGTATGGAGAACAGACCGATCATAGACATGGCTCACGAGGCTGACTGCAATTGAAGAGCATTGTAACAAATTTGTAGCACTAGCCACAGGTGTGTTGGAGGATTTCTTAATGTCCTCCTTTACCGTTCTCTTCCACCGCCTTTAATATAGTCGACTTTCCATGACTCACTAGTGACTAACCCACGAGACACAACCAAACACAGCGAATGATCACAGCCGTACAGCCATCCCCTGTGATTAATAACTGATAGTCTTTGATTTATGTTGTTGAACGCCGCTGCCTTAGAAAAGCGCTTACGCCCCCTTCCTAGATACACGACTCGCGATTTGCGAATGCAAACCCTTTTAAATGGTACTGGAAATAGTTTCGCACAAATCCGCCCAGAGTACTTTAGTACCGTACGTTTAGTTCTGGAACTAAAGCGGTGCGAAAGGGCCTATGGGGAGTCTATGGGATTGACTCCCTTTGCAGCCAGCCTCTAGCGGCCAGTCGATGAATTACAGTTTAAGCCACTTCCTTGTTGGCTTCACGAGAGAGAGCGAGAGGTTGCCGCTCGGTCGGAGCACGTGATATATTATAAGGAGTAACGATAAGTTTTATGAAATGTAATAAAGTAAAAAGTATGATCTTATGCTTTGGAATGTAGTGAAGTAATAGTAAAAGTTACTCAAAATAAAACTACTCCAGTAAAGTACAGATACTTGAAAAATGTACTTAAGTACAGTAACAAAGTAAAGCTACTCACTGTCCACCATTGGATATAAAACATCCAGTGTAGTCCAGCGAGTGTTGGGAACATGAGAACAGAAGTGTCGAAGGACACAACTTCTGGATGGACAGCAAATAAAAATACTCAAATAGTGGACATTATAGAAATATTGATTAACCCTACTGTTGCGCTGCCAAATATAGCGCTGTTAGTAAATATGTCCAGAGTTGATCTCAGACTTAAGAAAAAAACAAAACAAGACGTCTGTCCCAAAAGAGTTAATTCTCCAATTTATTTAGCAATAAAATGTGTTAGAACTAAACATATTTATAGATGGTTCTGATTCTATTTCAGGTCAAACACAAAAATCAAAGTAAGCAGATGTAAAACCTATGAATGTTGTCATATGCTCTGATTCATCTTCAGCTTTATCAAGCAAATTACGTGGACAGTCTAAATCAAGTAAAAATTTAATTTATGAGTGCAGAGTTCCTTTTAAACTTGCAAAAATCATCAATATGGGGATGATCCTGAGTTTTTTCAGTAGTATCTGCAATGGCAATTAAATGGTTGACAGATTGGCAAAACAAGCTGCTGATCACTCGGATGTAGACATTCAAGTAAAGAACATAAAAATAAAAATAGAATAATAAGAATAGAAAAAAATGGCAGCATAAGGAAACTAGGGGGAGACAATTTTATACCATATCTACTATACCATAGTCACTCATTTCCTCCAGTTTAAATCAGCCATTATTAAGAAGAACATAGAAACTTGAAACAGGATTGTTTATGTACTGTAATCAAGAAGAGTTGAGCATGTAACATTACATTGCAAGGCATATGAAGAAGAAATAAATTTTAGCTGGTTTGCCATCCACAATAAAACATCAAAAGAAGAAGCAGAAGTGTTGGAATCTGGAGTTTCATTTTATCTGTAAAATCAATTCTTAATAACAAGGACTATAAAACAACAAAGGCCGTTGGAAGAATTGTACACCTTTAATGAGAGAATTGAATCTCTAAGCGCAGTTCTTCAAATGGACTGAGGAGGGCAGCAATACGCCTTTGATGCGTCTAGTCTGCCGCAAATTCTGTAAGAAGAAGAAGAAACAGAAGCGGCAAATAGACGGAAGAGAGAAAAAAATCAAGATGGGACTTGTGTCTATTCAATCGTTTTTAATGAAGCGCATGACAGCAGTAGCTGAAGAAATATTTAACGCTCTCAAAGACAATATCATTGAATACGAGCAGGAGATAGAGCGCCTGAAGCAGGAGAATTGTTGTCTGAGGAGCGCACTTACTGAAACGCGCCATGGTCAGTCAAACATTCACTTTAAACTATTTTAATTTTCTCGGTCCGTGTAAATACCATGCTGTTTTAGGCATGAACAATGATAGTACTATGGAATTAATTGAAATACTTTGTACCACGTAACCATCATGCTATATGCATATCGGTCAGTCATTATAAGCTGTAACCTTATATTTATCAACGCCAAACCTTAAGTGTACTTAGCTCATATTGTAATGAGTGCCAATAATTATATAAATTTCATTTAAATGATAATTATTACTTTTTTTTTAATTGAACACTGTAAAGCCTGACATGTGAAATAATAGTAGGCTATAACCAGGGCTGCATTAAAGGGGTCATATGAAGCTGCTAAAAAGAACATTGTTGTGTATTTGGTGTAATGAAATGTGTTTATGCGGTTTAAAGTTTAAAAAACACATTATTTTCCACATACTGTACATTATTGTTTCTCCTCTATGCCCCGCCTTTCTGAAACGCGTCAATTTTTACAAAGCCACTGGCCAGCTATCCAGTGCGTTGTGATTGGCCGAATACCTCACGCATGACAGAAATGTTACTCACCATACTGTTGATGCCTTGTCCATCATCCAGTGGGGACATAATTACTGATTATAATGACTTATACTGTCTTTTTACGTGTTGCATCGCGTCGCGTAAACATAAAACTATGTCTGCGTTTGTGATCTGAGAAATGACAAACAACATGTGCTACACTACACTGCTCAAAACTCGCGTTTGAATCATCAGTTTTGGGCGGGTGGCCCCCCAAATCCTTTAAATGAAATGTACTTACAGACTGAGTCAGAACAGCCGGCATTGTAGTCTACTCTACCAGGATCATGAAACAGTCCTCCATAAAATGTGTTGGACACATCTTGATATTTGGGTTAAACTGTTCTGGAACAGTGTTGTAAATACAACTTAACCATTGATTTGTAGTCGTGTCCTCTTAAAAGTAGTTTCGCTTTCACAACGAAAAACACGGCGGCCTAGCGTGAGCGGAAGCCGAGACTTAGCGTGAGCTGAGGCCAGGCTAGAATGAGCAAAGGCGGCGGGGTCGAGAACGGCACGGCCGGCGGATCCGACGAATGAGCGGCAACCACATGTGATGACCCCGGGCTGGACTCCGCTTCGTCCACGGTGAAAGCCGATCCGGCGATCCACAGCACTAAGTTGATGTATTTCCTCCGCGACCATCCCAGATCAGCTCTAGGCATGACGGAGCGGATAATCGTCCTCTTTTGGAAGCCCAAACAAAGTATTTTCGCTTTCACAACGCAACAAGGCAACACCAAGACTACGGAAAGCGCGATACATTACACATTCTTTCTTTGCGTGAACATTTTGGCGGTGTTATGAAAATCTTCCCACATCGTGACATGTGGGGGCGTGTTAGAACGAGCCATTTTAGGTAGGCGTGGTTGACTCTTAAAGAGTCTTTCTTTTATAAAGAATATCTCTTTGGATGTGAGACTTTAGTCTTTGCAACTTTACAGATATTCTTTATTCAACCAAGCTTGTAACACTCCAAAGAGAAAGGAAAATTGAAATCGCATCATATAACCCCATTAACTTTTTTAAACTTTGGCATGGCTACATCCTGTTGTGAGACTGGAGTGCAGCAGTTATATTTGTCCGTCTAAAAATGTGCTGAATATGCTTTCTGTGTGAATGGCTTGGTTTTGGTTTTAACCTAACCAATATCTTCTCCGCATTGAGCTTCAATATTTCTCTAATATTTTGAATGCATAACACAGCAGCGGCGCATCTCCTGGACTAGACTAACAAAACATTAAAATGCAACAACGTCACTTACATCATTATCACCGCATCTCGTGCGCCACTGATGCACACCTAACATTCAAATGCAAATGTTTATTTTATATTCGACTAATATTCATTCTTTATTCTCAATCTCCTCATCACAGGCAGGCACATCACTCAATTCAGCATGTGTTCGTGTTTTTGTGTGCTGTCTGCGTCACTCATATCACCTGCCTATATCGTGCGCTATATCAAACAATTTTTCTATCATTATCGAAGAAGGTGTACCGTCGATAAATAGCGATACCGTTTTATTGCCCAGGCCTACTATTAACGTTCATTTAAGATACATATGACTGTGTTGACGAGGAGACATTTTGACACATAACTGCATTTGAACATTTAAGCACAAGGCGCGAAAAATAACTCCAGTTTAGACTGGTGCTGTACGAGCAGGTAGGGCTGGATTTACCTCTTTTTGTGACATAGGCAAAACAAATTTTTGGGCCTCCCTTCCCTATTAATATGTTAGGCCTTATACTATCACCTAAGCAAACAAAAATATTTCTTAATCATTGGAAACCGTTACAGTGTTTTCTATCACAATAAGCAATTGCGTTCAGTCAATAAAAATCAAATGTATTTATTAATTTGTTTGAGAACTGAGAAAGACCGTTCCATGTAAGCGTGGCATCGTGGCCACTTCGGGAGTGCATTATTTCTCCAATAATTTTAACGGCCTGGAGTCAAAACCACACATCAAGACATTGTTCAGATGATTTGTTTCAAGACATTTTACATGTTTCCGTCCTGAAATCTTGTGTGTTTTGAACTAATTTTTTGCGCACCTCATCCCAAACCTTCAGTTGCAAATTCCAAAACGTCATTTTAGAGCTAATAACAGAGGCTTGAGCCATTGATATGCAGCAATGCGGTTATTAGAGGAGGGAGAGACGAGAGAGATTAAAGGTGCAATAGGGATTGTCTTTTTTGACAATGAAACATTTTTTGCTATGCTGGTTGAAAGTCTCTTCAAATCCCGATAGCAATCATCAAGTTAAGTGGTCTAAATGTATTTATCTGTATTTATATATTCTGTGGAAGGTGTAGGACCAAGAAATGTTCGTTCAATCAAAACGCCCGGTCCGAGCATTTTAATTGGCTTTCATACCTGCCTGTCAATGTATGTATTTGCATACCTCTGCGCACCCTGTTCGCACAGACACGATACGTCATCAGCGCTTTCACGTACGCTGTGCAGACAGAGCGAGAATGGCAGACAAACATCAACACCCCGATTTTCCTTCCTGTTATTGTAGTACTTTTAAAGTTTTCTCACCGGTGATTGACACATGATGTAGCCCAGTGGTTCCCAATTCCAGTCCTCGCGCTATGCATATTTTGCATGTCTCTCTTAGTTAACACACCTGATTCGTACCAGCTCATTAGAAGAGAGCTACATGCATGAACTGTGTTCTGATTGACATGCTCCCTACACAGTGTTCTTTGCTCCCTACTCCCTGAGCAGGGGAAATCCGTTGACGTTTACTTCTTCGGAACATTCATTCACATATTTGCGCTGCGCAGCGTCTTCACACACAGACGAACCTTACTAGAGAAGTGTGAAGTGTGACATAATATACCTCTGTAAATAAATACAATTTAAATTCACATCTAGCACACTTTAATGCCCTTTGTATGGAACATACGTTCCCTTCAAACTGGAATCATGGCGGAATATCCGGTGATGTCCACTTCGCAGGGCACTTATGGTCGAATAGCACAAACGTCGCACGTGATAAGCGATACATCTAAAATGGACTGGAATTGGGAACTGCTGATGTAGCCTATTGTAGTAATGTTGTCTCTGGTGTTCTGGTCTGTGAGCATAAATGCGTTTAGGGGGCATGGCTTTGGACGGCGATTTGCAGGGTGGGTGGTACGTTCGTTTTCAGTGCTATCAGGCTAAAAGTTAGCATTTTCCAAGATTTCCTACTGCACCTTTAAGTGCATGTAAATACCTGCGTCTGTGCGTCTCTCAGCAGCGTTCAGCAGCAGTGTCTATTAATAGCGAATCTTTAAGTTAAACTGCTTCAAGAACCTCACTACTGAGAAATGTTATGTAGCTTTTCAGCTGTGAAACTATTTTATTGATAAATTTGCGGGCCAGCGCTGACAAGAAGTTTCTGTTTGAGTCTCCGCGTGAGTGTCCTGTGTGTGCGTCTGTGAGAGAGACTGGGAGAAATAAAGCGTGATTTCCGTAGCCTACATAAAAAAGGTGGAAGACGTGGAAATAGTTTGTCATTTTTACCCTATTTTTTGTTATTTATTTGCTCAATGTCTTCTGAGTTTTTTTTGGTTCTTTTATTGTTGTAGATGGCTCATAGTATAACAAAAATATTATATATCTCTTCATTGTGTTTGGGCCCCCCTGGACAAGCGAGCATAGGCACATGCCTAGAATGCCTATGTGTAAATCCGGCCATGCGAGCAGGTGCACGCCATGCGAATCAGGCCGTGACTGTCTTAATCCGCGCATTTGCCAAAATGAATTCTGCCCCACTGCTTAATGTCCCTTAACAGTTAAATTAGTTTTTAAACCACAAAGTTTAAAATGCGTTTAAATGAAAAGCTTAATCATGCCGCGCAAAACGATTGATAGGCTACATTTCTCAATCCCATATTTTATCTCTCAACCCATAAGCGAATGTACTTTTGTTCAAACACAAAAAGCAATATACATCTATCAAGTTGTTAACTTGTTAATCAAACTATCCTAAAATCTGTGGGGACGATGATGCTGTGATTTTATCTGCTCCATGTGCCCGGTCCACTTGCTTTAGTAAAATAACCTGATAGCTGGGGATTTTACTTACTAACTCATGTTTTCCCCTCTCTCCTCATTTTTTTTTTTTAGAATAGCCCCTCTCTCACTTTCTTTTTAGAATAGTTTACAATTTTACTTATAGAAGATTGTTCTTTGCATGTCCAAAGTTATGTTCCAGATTATGCCAGAACGAAGTGAAGAGAGGTGAATGCGGACATTGCAGCGATCACCTGATTGATACGTGGTGCACGGGTCGTTCAAAAGTAAAAATATAGAATAAATGCATTTGATTGGTAAACCAAATTCAAACGTGACATTTTAACCTCTAAAGGTAATGGATGGAATATATGGATAAGCTCCACTAAATAATAGTGCTAATAAGTGAGGGGTGAGGCTTTGGCAATCGGCGCTACCGATGACCAGTCAGTCTACTCCACAGCCAATCACGGGCCCCCTGCTTGTCCGGGCCCCAGGGCTTCAACCCCGCCTAGCCCAATGGTTAATGTGGCCCTGGCTATAACAGAAACAAAATAAGAAGCTCACCTCAGTTTTATTCAGTGCTCCAAACTGAGCAAAAAAATATGCTATTTATATTGCCAAAAAGATAAAGTTCTGTTCAAATTTGACATTTTTACAGTTTAACAGAAAAATAAATCAGTTTATCACTTTAAACCTCACAATATCTCTTAGTAAATTATTTAAATGTTTAGTTTTATGATCATAAAAAGTAGATTTAATATAAAATAAATAAAGTAGATTTAATTTTGTGGGCCAAAACGTAATGCAATGGAATAATAATACACCTTTCTCAAATACCTGTTGGATCATGTGTGTGTGTATTAACATGAAGGGGAAAAAAAGATATGGATTATCAAGTAAGTTGATTCAGTCTTGGAAATGTTCATCCTGGAATATTAGTAACAATATAAAAGTTATTCTTAATGCTTACTTTATCAAAATTATTAGATGTGTAACCGAAGGTGGACATTTTTTGGATCATTAAAATGTATTTTACCTGCTAAAAAAGTATGAACTATTAATCAGATGACAGGGAGCATGTAGCATGGTGTGGTTTAATTCCAGGCTGCAACACAGGTCAGATTGTGTAGAGGACTTGTCTGGTTCCCGTGGTCTTGTGCCGATGGCCGTCTAGTTGACGTGGTCTTCGCAGGGGATCTGTCTATAGGGCTCATCTAGTTTACATGATCTCAGCTGACATCAGGGCTGTAGAGGATGTCTCTAGGTGCTGATCCACCATCTGGTCTGGATACAGACTGGATCCGTATGGCTATGTTGACCTCGGAATAAGAATAAAACAGACTAATATAAGCGTAGATGCCATTCTTCTTACGATGTACAGGGCTCCAGACTAACTATTTTTACTAGGAGCACTGTAGCCCCTGACTGGAAATTTTTAGGAGCACAAGCAGAAAGTTTAGGGGGCACGCCTTAAATCAGCCTGCAATGCTGGCTAAATATGTCGTTCACATATTTTCCCCATTTTAACTGTATTACTGACAAATGCTTTGATAATAAATACTTAAATCATAGAAATTACAATGTGCAGTATTCTTGTAATTTCAGAGGGATATGAAAAAGAATATATGATATGAAAAAAATTACTATTGTTTTGCATTAATAAGTGCAGTTACTAATAACATTACACGTTCATTTCTTATTTCATGTTTATACACATTTGACAGTAAAGCACCAAGCTTGAGTTGGGAAGCTTACAATGTTTATTTTATTAACAACAGTAACGTGCAAAATCAAATTTTTTATGTAGAAAAGGTATATATTGTACACTCTTATTAAATGACCTTATTCTTATAATTCTTATATGGAACTATTGTGATGCTGTGTCCCGGCGCGACGAGACACAACCAATAAAACCCATTACAAACGAGAAATTTGTTGCATCCAGTGGGGACATAATTACGGATTATAATGACTTATACTGTCTTTTGTTGCGTTGCATCGCGCCGCGTAACCATAAAACCATGTCTGCATTGTGATCGGAGAAACGACAAACAACAAAACGCGTTTGAAAGCGTGGCCGGCATTCGACGAAGGGCGGCGGACGGGCGTGGCGGCAACCACAATGTGACGACCCCGGCTGGACTCCTCCGCTTCGTCCACGTTTGAAACCGATCCGCCGATCCCCAGCGCAAGTTGATGTATTTTCCCTCAGCGACCACCAGGATCAGCTCTAGGCCATTATGAAGGCGGATATCTACTAGGCTTGCCGTGATAGACGGTGTTGACGGTGATACCGGTGTTTAGCCGCAACACCGGTTACGTCACTTGCCCACCGCGTCACCGACCCCCACCGTCGTTTTGATTTTTTTATAGTAATAAAAATCATTTAGTTCAGTAAAAGAACAGACACTACAATTAAAAACTGAACGCGGCTGCTCAATGCAGTTGAACGACAGTTGCATCTCAGATCAGATTTCATTTCTCCAGTGAGTAGAGTGAGTCGAGCTGACTGACAAGATGATTTAGTTTCGAAACAAAATGCAAAAGCGCCTGTTTGGCAGTATTTTGGATTTTGAAAAGCCTGTTGATTTTGCCGTTTATCTAATGTGATTTTGGAAGTTTTTTTAAACATTAGTTTCTTATTTAATTGGTTCCACATTGTTTGCTGATTTTTACTTTATTTAAACTTTGTGTCATTTATTTATTTTATTTGACATCAAGGTGTATGCCGTGCCTCCAAGCTTTCTTACCTCTTTTGCTAATACACGTTCTACGTTTCTTATTTATTTGGTTATATTTTATACATGTTTACTTATTTCCAGTTTTGTATACTTATTTAAACTTTATGTAAGTTATTTTATTATTTTATATTAGGCATAGCCTGCCATATAGCATGGTGTATTCTTATTCGTTTTGTTAATAAAAGTTCTATATTTTATATATACGCTAAAGTGAGTTTAACGTTGTATTTTGTTGTTGCATTCAACCAACTGACGCCTAACTGCTGCTAATTCTAAAGTGAAAGTAAAATGCGCACGGCGCTTTTAAGCTATCTAAAAGAGAAGGAAAGCGATGAAAGAGGGAAAATTCAAACGAACTAAAAATGAGCAATTGCTTTATGCCGAATTGCCGCTATTTGAATGTGAAAGTAAAATGCGCACACTACTTTTACAAGCTATTTAAAAGCGAAGGAAAGCCAGGAAAAGAGGAAACGCCCCTGCCCCCACGGTGATGTCACGCGTCGATTAACCGGTGGGAAAATTTCCTCACCGTCAAAACCCTATATCGTCCTCTTTGGAGGCCAACCAAAGTGTTTCGCTTTTCACATAACGAAACACACGGCACAACAATACTATATAGAAGAATCAAAGTTACGCCTTCTTTCTTTGCATGAACATTTGGGCGGCATTGTGCTAATATTTCCACATAGTGACGTAGGCATGTGGGGTCGTGTTAGAACGAGCCGTTTTAGGTAGGCATGGTTGACTCTTAACTTTTATAAAGAATATCTCTTTGGATTTGAGACTTTAGTCTTTGCAACTTTACAGATCTTCTTTATGCACCAAGAGCTTGTAACACTCCAAAGAGAAAGGAAAAATTGAATCGCATCATATGACCCCTTTAAGATTTGTTGGTCTTCAGGTTTCTGTACAAAAAAAAAAAATGTAATAGTAATTGCTGTTAACTATTATGATAATACTACTACTATACTAACAATATACAATGCACAGGATTGATGAGCTGCTGGGTTCATGAATATTAATCACGTTGTCAGCGTTCGGGTGAACTGATTTGCTGAAATCAAAACAGGGACGGTAATAGATGAGCGTCAGCCAATGAGATTGCCTTTTGCTCATTAGTTCCAGCCACTACCAGAGAAACCGGCATATCTACTGCTTGTTCTTAAAAGCTGAATAATTCTAAATGAACTCTGTTATTTTGACAGGAAAATACAACAAAGAATATAATTTACATGTAGCTTGTTGATTCCGCGTGGTATGTAAGACTGGCGTTCTCTCTCTTTGCTTGTGTGAGAAACAGCGCAAAGCGATGGCGTCTCGTGCGCCTTCACACTAGAGTTTACTTTGCATCAAATACAGGTACGCTGCGCATTCATTGCGCTGAAATAGTACAGATCGCTTGATGGAAAGCGAAACTCTCAAGCGCTCAGAGTGTTCAGCGAGTTAAAATATATCTATGCTAAACTATCTAATAATCTAATAATTTATTAGCCAATGGCTAATACATTATTTAGTCGCCCAGAGTGAAGATTTAGTCGCATATGTGAGTGATTTTCTTGCAATGTAAAAAAAAAAACCCTCTAGTTGCATTGCTATGAAGATAAAATATCTGAGTCTTTTCCCATTATACACTTTACAGTTTTTGCAAATCGGGACAAACATCTGTCTGAAAAAGTTGTGAAAGGCATTCCAGCCTTTATCAGTAAAATGGATTGTGAATGGCATTTTGTGTAGACTTGAACATTGATATTTGTTTGTTTCTCTGTTATACAGTTAAAAAGTAATTTTCTGCTTCATGTCACACAGATACTCAGCAAGATGGAGTTCTGCAAGGTCCAGTGGGTTCAGAGCTCTCAGAAATACGAGTAAAGATGGAGGTTGCCACTGTGATGTCCCATGAGCCTTTGACTCATGAAGCTTCTACCTCTACTTCGCACCTTTCTGAAGATTTTGAATGGCAGGAACCTCATCAGTTCCTCTCACTTCTGCCGAATGTGCTGTTGAAGAATGAAGATAGTGGTGGCACAGATCCACAGTCATCCATCACAGTTAAGTCAGATCAGTGTGATAATCAGACCGGTGAATCAAATTCATCTGAAGTGCAGTCTTGCAGCAACTGTCACGCTGAAATTCCAGTACCTGAACAAGGCCCACCGTCTCTTCAAGTTTACATTGAAACCTCCAATGAGGTGTTACAAAATGGAGTTCAAAATCACCAGAACACCTCAATATGCAAGATTTGTAGCAAGTCTTTCAGCACCAAAGGAAGTTTGCAGAGACATATGCTGGTGCACCAGAACATGGCGCCTTTCTGCTGTGTTTCATGTGGGAGTCGTTTTAAATCGAAATTCCAATTGAAAGAACATGAGAGACTCCATACAGGTGATTACCACACTATTTATTGATTTCTCCGTAAAATCTTACCTGGTATTTATCCACCCATTTGAAAGTTTCATGCTCCAAAGTTAAGTGATCCGTGTGACTCCAATAGTTTCATGAAGCAATGTGATTGCTTTGGGTGTAAAAGAAAAATAAACGCAATATTTGAGTCACTGAGGTATTTATAAAGTGAACCGAAAGATGTCTTAAATTGGTGCTTTAGTCCAAAGAATGCAATTATATTGCCTTATGGAGTAACCCATATCAACATTGTGTTTTTAATCGATAATCACATTTGTAGACATTTCTTTCCCTACAGAAAGACGAGCAAAGAATCGGACCGAAGAACCAGTGAGCTCACAGCTCTCCCATGTGGAAATTATTCTGCAGCCGGACAGTGTAAATGTGAACGCAAACTCACGGCAATCTACTAGATTAAGTCTCTCTGCTCAGGTCCCTGGGAAGTTTTCTTTCCGTTGCAAGATATGTGACAGGCCATTCAAACGTCAAAAGAACCTGAAAAACCACATGCTTTTGCACCAATGTGATCGAAACTACCCCTGTATATTTTGTGGCAGAAGGTTTTTTAAGAGCTGGCATCTCGCAGAACATTTAAGAATTCACACTGGTGAAAAACCATTTGGATGTAGTAAATGTGGAATGGCGTTTGTTCAGTGGAATCAAGCAAGATCACATATAATTAAGCATCATGAAGGAGATATGTCACTGTTATCAAAGGAAAAAACCTAAACCTGTAAATATTTACTTATTACCACCTCTTTAGCAAATAAATTAGAATAGTATGTTAATTTTGAATGTACTTTCCTAATTATTTGCATGCAAAGATTGTTACAGAGAGACTTTTATCTCATGTGTTGTAGATGCATACTCTTCCTTTATCTCATGTCTGTCATTAAAAGAGCTTTCATAGTGATTTGTTTCTAACTTCCGCCATTTTATTTTTTTATTTTTTTTTTTAATTTAGTACATATATTATAATAATCTCTTAAATTCAATAGATCATCATTGTACAGTTCTTTTTAAAGCTTCATTAAACACTGCTTTAATTGGTTTGACATTATTGTCATTGTCATCCCCACCAAGCAAAGCAAAGGCAACTTATGCTTATAAGTGTGCTTTTTCTTAGTAAGGAGTATTTTTTTTTATGGACTCTGGAAAATGTTTCAAAGTGCTTTAATGGCACGAAAAGCCATTATAGAATATGTGCGCGGGTTAGGGAGATTGATTCATTTGTGTTAAATCCTTAAATGTAAACCTCTAATATCCATTCCAATCATGCAAGTAAGAACAATATATATATGTCTACAGTGTTGGGGGTAAGACGCTGCAAGTAACGTGAGTTCCGTAATCAGATTACTTTTTTCAAGTAACACATTACTTTTTAGTTTACAAAAAAAATATCGGAGTTACTTTTTCAAATAAGTAATGCCAGTTAGTTTTCAAATGTATTGACTGACAGATCTTCTGTCCCCATGTTGAGAGAAATCGGGAGTAAGTGCAAAGTACAAGCATGCACACAATTATAATGATTCTGTTTGTTTGAATGGGTTGAGCATCATGCTGAATTCTGATGTCTGTCAGTTTTACAACAGCAGTAAACATACTTCATTTTATAAGCCCTTATGAACATGTACAAGATACAGGTCAGCATATGGGTTCAGATCCAGGAGACGCAATAGGAAGTAGTGAACTTTAAGAAGTATTAAGGCTAAGCTTAAAGTGGGGGGGGGGGTACTCATTCCAAAATGTCATTCCGTACCCATGAGATTTTCATTAAATTAAAGGTGTGTTTAGAAGTTCAGGGAGAGAAAACGGACAATGGGAGGAGTGTTTGGAAACAGTCAAGGCACTAAAAGTATAATACCTATGCAGTACATTTAGTATCCATTGTAGGATATCAGACCGAATCAGACAATCTAAGTTTTGGTCAAAACCGAGTTGAGGCACGAGGAGTCAAAAAAATTCCACAGAGGCCCAAGACAAACAGGATGTCATAAATCAGACCCGAGCATTAGCCAGGCTGAAGCAAGCCTAAACCACTCTGTCACAGAACAGTTTTCAACATTAACACAAAAGAATACTTATTGACAAGTCCAAGGAGATTGTCAATTTTGGGGCAAGTTCCAAGAATATGGGCCAAAGAGATGCACAGCGTGCCCGCCACATGGAAACGTTGCATGTGATCACAAGCTTCGGATTGACTTTTCCCTCCACCTCACGAGACAGAACAGACTGAAATTCCTTACAAACATTTTAACCTCTCTGGTCTTCACAAAACGTATCCTTACATTCACAGAATGGCACAGAAACTGCCTTTCCATGTAAATATGCATCTAAATGACACTAAAAGGCCTGACAAATATCATTTTCTATGTAACCCACATGACTTATCAGGTCTTAATCATTTATTGTGTATGTCTTTTTAATAACTATTGAATATCTTAAGGGTTCATATTCATGTTTAGTGTGTGTGTGTTTGAATCGTCATGCTTGAAACGTTTATTCTAATCACTTCGTTGTCAAGTGTATCATATTCTTGTTATAGAAATCATGTCTATAATTATACTCTGCAAGAGCGGGAAAAATCGGACCATTTGACTGATGAGATGACATGTTGATTTGTGTATTGGGAGGAGAAATATACAACACCCCTAGCAAACACGACATCTAATTGGTCAAAGCACCATTTGGGGTGTGTTAAACAGCCCGGTTTAAATACTAGAAACACCATCAAATCGCTCTCTTGGTTCTCTTCTCTCTTGGTTCTCTTCTCTCTTGGTTCTCTTGGCTCTCTTCTTCAACCCCCTTCTTTGCTCTTGCTCTCCTCTTTTTAGGCATAGCTTTGAGCTATGCTTTTAATCATGCTTCTTTAGTTTTGAGCGTGCTCTGGCTTACACGCCAGCTCCTCCAAAACCATGAGGAGAAACACCACCTAGTCTCGTCAAACTACTTTACTTCTATTCTTTAGTTTGTTTTATTTTCCGTTGAGAGTTTCGTGTTTTGAGTTAAGTTTGCCTAACGCCGCATCTCCCAAAAGAGTGCTGTCTAAACTTCAACTGCAGACCACAGCTCCGCGTCGCCAGCCAACGCCCAACCACTGGCTTCCCAAGACTGAACCTCCAGCCAATCAGAAAAGCGGGAAACCCCTTTCGGCAGACAAGGAAGGGAACCCCCGACACAGAAACGCAAGTACTCCAGATAGCTGAACTGGTGCATTTAATCTCAATTTTAACCTCATTGAGGAACTCAGTGCGAGGGTTAATTAAGTGATTGATGGTTGTTCAGATCTATGCAATGGCACATATTGCTGTAAACTTGGGATTTCACATTTTCATTCTCTTAAACTAATTATTTCCTTACTTTCTCTCTTTCTGCAACTTGTGTGTGAATGCGTGTGTTAGATTAGTTTATATGTCTTAGATTTATCCAATAAAGCCTTATTTATATTGAAAAGAGAAGTATCTTGTGTTTTGTGCTCACAAGTTAATGTCTTAAACTGCCGATCTTGTTACATGTGCTAATTAATAGTGTTTTCACTATATTTTGGATATAAATATCCATTGCAGAATTGATGTCATACGGCTCGTTCACTGAATCGCTGGCCGTCTCAGTGATCAGCCGTAAAACAGTGATTCTGTCCTAATTCCCTTACATATTAATGGTGGAGTTCCCTTTAAAATCTTAAATGATTCCCTTTGAGCTAAATTGACCTGTTTCCCTTACACCATCTTTTACTTTGGGAAGTTTTTTTTTTTAATCTCCCACTGCCCTATGTTGAGAGAATATTTAGTGGTATGTTGACATTGTTCACAAATCTGCAGTCGTTACACGTGAAATACAAAACTGACAATATACAGAAGAGTACATGATGAGAAAAAATAAGATGGCGGCGCGTTCGCACGCTTCTCTCTCTCCCGACAGAAAGGTGTTTTCGTGTTTTTTGTCTTGTGAGTCGCAGTGTTTTTGTACGTATTCGTCGCGTCTATTTGTTTCTAAGCGCGCATATAGTCGTGAGTTTCTGCTCGATGTCGGCAGAACCACATTTTTAGAGTTAAACTCTGCGCACGCCGAAGAGCTGCGGGATCTCGGTCTGCTCCGGAGGCCCACACCATCACCGACCCCCACTGCTGCATCTCGCCCACAGCGGAGGCGCCACAAGTGGCGCGAGAGGAAGCAGAAGAGGGGTAAGCATGGCGGTATCTGGGCTAGGCTAGTGGCTAACCCACACAAGCCAGTTATCCCCACCATTGTACTGGCTAACGTACGCTCTTTGGACAATAAACTGGACTACTACGCTACTAACTCTACTACGCTCAACTCAGAGGACTGTAAGAGACTGTTGTGTTTTTGTGTTCACGGAAACATGGCTCAACAACAGCGTTCCGGACTGCGCTATTCATCTCGATCAGCTGACATGCTATCGAGCGGACAGAGTTCTCGTCGAGGGAGGTAAGACCCGCGGCGGAGGGCTTTGTGTTTACATCAATGATGCGTGGTGCCGCGATGCTGTTGTGGTCTGCAAACACTGCTCACCCTTGGTGGAGTTTATGATTATTAAGTGCTGGCCGTTCTATCTACCGAGGGAATATTCAGCCATACTGCTCGTTGCTGTATACATCCCTCCCAGCTCCAACAACAGCAACAGGAGCGAGGCACTAAATGAACTGTACCAGCACATCAGTGAGCAGCAGACAGCCCACCCTGATGCTTTTCTCATCTTGGCTGGGGATTTCAACCACGCAGACTTAAGTGTGTGTTCCCAAAAATACACCAACACGTAGACTTTCCAGCACGGGGAAACAACACTCTGGACTTTTACACCACACAGAGAGGAGCTTACTAAGCCCTCCCCCACCTCTGTGCCTCAGACCACATCATTGTCATGCTAATGCCTGCATACAGACTGCTCTTTAAAGTCACCAAACCAGTTCACAAACAGATAGAAGTGTGGCCGGAAGGGTCGTCAGAGTCTCTTCAAGACTGTTTTAACACCACTAACTGGAATATGTTTAAGCAGGCTGCCACATACAATAACACTACAGACCTCCAGGAGTACTCAGAGACTGTCACTGCCTACATCACCAATTGATGCTTTGATGATGTAACAGTCACAAAGACCATCTCTGTCCGGGCCAACCAGAAGCCGTGGTTGACAGGGGAGGTCTACAGACTCCTGAAGGCTCAGAACGCTGCCTTCATAGCTGGAGATGAGGTGGGCCTGAAGACAGCTAGGGCCAACCTTTCCCGCGGCATCAGGAAGGCAAAAAGTCAGTACTCCAGGAGGATAGCCCATCGTTTCAGTGACAGCAGAGACACTCTGAGCCTGTGGCAGGGGATACAGCCCATTACGGACTACAAGCCCCCACCACTCACCTGTGACAGCACCATCTCCCTGCTAAACAAGCTGAACGTCTTCTTCGCTCGCTTTGAGGCACAAAACCACACCACTGCACAGAAGAGTCCACCTCCTCCCGGCGACCAGGTGATGACGTTGTCCCCGGACAGCGTGAGGAGATCCTTCAGCAGGATCAACGCACGCAAAGCTCAGGGTCCTGACAACATTCCTGGCCGTGTACTGAGAGACTGTGCAGTGGAACTCACTGATGTCTTCACAGACATTTTCAACATCTTGCTAAGTCAGGCTGTTGTCCCCACATGCTTCAAAGCTACCACCATCATTCCAGTCCCGAAGAAGTTGTCTCCATCCTGCTTCAATGACTACCGTCCAATTGCACTTACCCCCGAAAAGCCATCCTCATGAAGTGCTTTGACCGGCTAGTCATGCACCACATCAAGTCTGCCCTCCCCCCCTCCTTGTACCCCTTCCAGTTTGCATATCGGTCCAACCGCTTAACCGATGATGCCATCGCCACTACCTTCCACTCAGCACTCACACATCTGGACTCATATGTCAGAATGTTGTTTATAGACTTCAGTTCAGCATTCAACTCAATCATCCCTCAACAGCTCATTCACCAACTGGTCCAGCTGGGGCTCAACACTCGTGGGGGCCTTTTTGGGGTGTCAACTGGCTGTTGGACTTTCTGACTGGAAGACCTCAGGCAGTTCGGGTCGGCAGCAACACATCCAGCACCATCACACTGAACACTGGGCCCCCCCAAGGATGTGTGCTGAGCCCCCTCCTCTTCACTCTGCTGACCCACGACTGCACACCGTCACACAACTCCATCCTCCTTATTAAGTTTGCGGATGACACGACTGTGGTGGGTCTCATTAGCAACAGAGGTGAGACAAACTATAGGAGCGAGGTGAGCCTCCTGGCCGGGTGGTGCAGTGACAACAATCTCTCTCTGAATGTGGAGAAGACGAAGGAGATTGTTGTTGACTTCAGGAGAGTGCGCACTCAACATGTTCATCTGACCATCAACGGTGCAACTGTGGAGAGGGAGCAGCACCAAGTTCCCGGGTGTGCACATCACAGAGGATCTCTCCTTGACTGACAACACCCGCGCACTTGGCCAAGAAAGCACAGCAGCGTCTCTACTTCCTCCGCAAACTGAGAAGAGCCAGAGCCCCCCCCCCCCCCCCCCCCCCCCCCCGGCCCCCATCATGTTCCACCTTCAACAGAGGCACCATCGAGAGCATCCTGACCAGCTGCATCACTGTGTGGTATGGCGCCTGCAACGCGTCCTGCCGCAAGACACTTCAACGCATAGTGAGAGCAGCTGAGAAGATCGTTGGTGGCTTTCTCCCCTCCCTTCAGGACATCTACAACGCCCGTCTCACCCGCAAAGCCCTCTGCATTGCAGGTGATCCCACCCACCCGACACACAGCTTCTTCAGTCTGCTGCCATCAGGGAGGAGACTGCGGAGTCTCCAGGCCAGGACCAACAGACTGAAGGACAGCTTCATCCATCAGGCTGTCAGGAAGCTGAACTCCCTCCCGACCTTGCCCTCCCTCCCCTCTTTTGCCCCACGCACCACTGAACTCTGACCCTCTAACGGACTCTCCCACTCCCCCCTCCCAAATACACACACACACACACTGTCACTTTAATCAGTCTGAATAAGCTCTTTTGCACTACAAATTATTTTTTTGCACTACAATCATCATATCTGCACTGTTGTTTACTTTACTGGTTTGCACTCTATCTGCCATATGCCTTGTGCTTTATATACAGTATATATATTTTTTTTTTGTACATTTACCTTATTTGTATTTTGTATTTAATCTGTATCTATCTGTATTTGTTATCTGTATGCACCCAAGGGTCTGAGAGTAATGGAATTTCAATTCTCTGTGTGTATGTGCTGTACATGTGGAAGAATTGACAATAAAGCAAACTTGAACTTGAATGATCTTTCCTGGAATCACTTTACCTTTTTTTATTTTTACACTAGAGAGTCAACATATGATGTACAACTGTACTACATGTGTTATGTTTTACATACAAATATCCACAGTGACTCTAGTATGATGAGGGGCTGATGACTCCTGGACTAGGGAACCGGTGTCAGGGTCATTGTCACCCAAGTCTCATTGATGCATATGGGGAGTGAAGGCAAGTCTATCTGGTCAGATCACACAGAAGAGCTACTGTAGCTCAAATTACTGAAAAACGTAATGCTGGCCATTATAGAAAAGTGTTAGAACACACAGTGCATCACAGTTTGCTGCGTATGGATCCTGTTTATCTGCAGACATTGTCTTTTAGATCAGATGGACGGCTGGGTGTCTGTTTCATTTACCTGGGGAAGAGATGGCAGCTGGATGCACTATGAGAAGAACGCAGGCTGGCGGAGGCAGTGTTATACTCTGAGTACAAGAGATCAAGATGTTACCTTGGCCTCCAAATTCCCCAGATCTCAACCCGATTGAGCATCTACATGCTGGACCTGATCCATGAAGGTCCCACCTTGCAACTTGCTGAACTTAAAGAATCTGCTGCTAATGTCTTGGTGTCAGAGACCACGGAGTGGTGTTTCAGAGGTCTTGTGGAGTCCATGCCTTCGACACATCAGAGCTGTTTTGGGAGCATGAGGGGGACCTACACGATAATAAGCAGGTGGTTTTAATGTTGCAGCTTATCAGCGGTTCTAACCTGGCTTAGAGGAAGATAGGAACAATATCGTTGTGGCAGTTTTTCTGGTGATTAAGGGAAAATACGAGACTTATAATTGTCACTGGTTCAACATGTAGCTCTTGTAAGTAATTAGCAGTGGCTGGGACAGACTTTCAGTATCACCTCTAATTAAAAGATGCAATCTAATCTTGTTTACTGTCACAATCACCCACTGGAGTGCCCATGACCTCCAGCAGAGGGCACTCCATCCATGACTTTTATTATTCACCAGGATTCCATTTCCCACAATCCTTTGCCCGGACTCATACCAGTTCACAGCTGCCTCATATTAGTAGTACTATAAGAATAGCACACACACACATGCACACGCTCTCTCACACACTCACGCTCACTCTCACACACACTCTCTTTTCACTGGTGATTGAATATTGTTTAGCTCTTCCGTGTTTCTTAGTTTCCATTAGTTTCCGTGTTTTGATCCCTGGACTGTCTCCTTGTTTATTATTGTTTGCTGCCTGCCCTGACCTTCGCCTGACTTGTGGATTAACCTTTTGTCTTTGCCCTGGATGTGTTTGTTTGCTGGCGTTTGACCCTGCCTGTTCTGACTATGCTTTTTGGAATAAAGCCTGTACGTGGATCCCCACTTTGTTGTCATGCCTCCCTTCATTACATTTATGTGAAACAAACCTCAACCGAGCAGATTTGAGCAATGACAGCAACTCCGAGGATGAGTTTTAAAGAACAATCCAGGATCATGCTAAATTATCAATAGTAAAGTGATAATTAACTAAGTAACTGAGTAATCCACATATGGGCCCCTGGAAACAATTTTCTGTTTAATAGTGTGGACTTTTTTCATGGACATGGGAAGCACTTGGTCTTAAAAAATGCATTACTGGAACTACCTTTTGGGTAGTGCTGACACACCGTTTGGCAACACGAGTTCAAGTCCAACAATGGTTCCTGTCCACTCTATACTCTACTATACTAATAAAGATAAAAATGCAAATAAATAAATATAAATAGGAATAGATTCAGTTGTGGTTGCACATAATTATTTAACAACATTAGTACAATACACAATAGAAATGGAATTAATTCACTAAAAAGTTACAAACAGCACAAAACAAAACAATAAAGGTGATGTACCTTGCTCAACTTGCCAAAGGATGTTATTGAATAAATGTTTAACTGTGGAACTTTTATCGCAACACGTTCTCACTCCCAACTCGTCACATATTAACGCTTGGTCATGACCCCTTGGCGTCACTTTTTAACACTCCGGGTACCCCTTTAGCATAATTTTTCGATGTGCAGGGTACTCTGTTGCTTTCAGTTGTATGCTTTTTGCGTCAGCTCAAAGCAGATTTAATTCTTTGCATGCATTTTTAAAAATTTAAGTCATTTTTTATTCATTATACTTTCATGAATATTTTTGGAGTACCTAACCCATCCCCACCCTAAACCTACCTAGTTCTCACAATATATACACGTCAGGCAAATGACCGTACAGTCACAGGTATTTATTGCAAAAACTGACGAAAAAAAAAGCAGTATGAAAGTATTTTGATGTTTGTTTTGGATCATTGTCCTGATGGAAGATCCAACCACGTCCCATTATAAGATTTCTAACAAAGTCAGTCACATTTTGATTTTTTTATCTGTTGGTATTTGATAGAATACATAATGCCATGTATCTGAACAAGATGTCCGGGACCTCCAGCAGAAAAATAGGCCTACAACATTAAAGACCCAGCAGTATATTTAACCGTGGATATGGGGTACTTTTTATGCCTGTTTGCAACAAACCCATCTGGAGGGTTAGAACCACTTGCCTTGGGAAGCCATCCCGGATGTATCAAGCTGAGTTCTAAATATCATAAAATGAGGTTACTCGCTTCAGGTCACTCACAGGCCACCTCGCTTCAGATGTATTATTCACACTTCGGTACGGGACAACGCATGCTCTTCGGTCCAAAGTACATACACTGCTTGCAAAGCTGCCGTGATAACGGTCCCCTTAGCGAACAGCGAGTCAGGCTTTTCAGCCGCTACTTCCTCGTTCCCAAAAGAGATGGCAGGCTCAGACCCATTCTCAGGCATCTGAATCGCTCACTGATGAGACGGCCGTTCAAGATGTTTTGAAACAGATCCTTGTACAAATATGTCCTGATGACTGGTTTCTGACAGTAGATCTGAAAGACGCTTACTTTCACATCCACATAGGCCCCCATCACAGACCGTTCTTGAGATTTGCATTCGAGGGAGTGGCCTATCAGTATACAGTTCATTTGGACTGTCTCTGGCCCCACACACTTTTACGAAGTGCATAGACACGGCTCTTTCCCCTCTGAGGCAGATGGGAATCCGCATCCTGAATTACCTTGACGACTGGCTAGTTTTAGCCAGATCAGAAAGGGAACTTGATGCTCACAGGTCGCTGCTGCTCAGCCACCTGGAGCGTCTCGGGTTAAGAATCAATTTAGCCAAGAGCTCCTTCTCTCCCAGACAGCAAGTGGTCTTTCTGGGGACCATTATAGCCCAAATGTGTGGATGGATTACGCCGGAACGCTTCCTGACTATTCAGCTACTGGCAGCGTCATTCAAATTAGGGATTTCACATCACCTCAGGGATTTTCAGATGATGCTTGGTCTTATGTCAGCCGCATCCTCTGTGATTCCTCTAGGCCTACTCCATACGTAGCATCTCCAGTTTTGGCTCAAAGCCCATGTCCCGTGTCCCGTCACACTGGCCCCCTTGCGCCGTCTTATAGACCCTTTTTCTGTTGGTAAACAATGTGACGTTTTTCTGTGGGCAGAGCTTAGGTGGAGGCAGAAAGATTCCCTTGACTGTTTCACTAACGCTAACTATGAAGTTTTGCTAGCTTGTTTTTTAACAATGACTGGAGAAAATTCAATTTTACCTGAATATGTAAGGTCACTCACTCTCCGTAACAGCGATTGTTATTTGAAAAAGTTAACTTTAATGGATGCAACCAGACTGGCCGACCCGTACACACTCACTCAATGAATGCATCCCTCAGGTGCTTGGTACACACATGGTATGGCCGCTGCATGGGAGCTGAACACGCAGCAGCTGTGACCAGCCATGGTGTGTTGCCCAACACAAATCTTACAGTTAATCACTAGTGCTACTGATTGTTCCTAATACCAGATTGATTACCCTGTATAAATAATAGCAGTCAGCTCATTTTAAATCCATTTACATGTTATGCCCCCTTTTGTTCCACTTTGATTTTATGTTTTTTCTGAACCTCAAAAGGAACCAGAGACACTTCTATTTTTGATTTGTTTATTTTCAACATGTGCTCTAATTTTATGACCCTGTTACACAAGTCATCTAGACAAATACTAGGGCATAACTATAGTCCTGAGCACCAATTAATAAGCATAATCTGAAAAGGAATGCTCTCCCTCTTACTTTTCCCTCCTCTATCTACTTCACTTCCTCAGAGATTGAGCCTGTTGTGAACCATCAGTAAGTTCTGAGTGATAATTTGACAATAAGAACAGTCTTAAGTTACTAATCAGAACTCTGTTCACACCCTTTTCAGCAAACATATACTGACCCAAACCTATCTTAGCATTTTGTCATCCACAGCTAAGATAATAACCTAATAATTCAGCTAACCACACCTGGCAAAACCTAGCTGTAAAACCTAGCTCCACACTCTGTTTGATCTTGTATTATGGCGCTTTTCCACTGCATGGTACAGCACGGTAGAGTTCTCATTTTTGGGGGGTTTTCCACTGGGTACAGTACCTGGTACCTGGTACTTTTTTTAGTACCACCTCGGTTGGGGTACCAAGCGAACCGTACCGTTACCAAAACGTGACGTGTAAACTCTGCTGATCACGGATTGGCCGGAGAGAATCATCACTACCTGCGTCACTGAACTTGCGACACAAACAAAACAGAACCGCTACATTTAAATCAGCACAGCCAGCGAAGGATCAAACGCAACGGTTTGAACGATCGCACCTTTTTTAACAACCAAAAAGTGGTTGTTTCGTTGTCTGTTGAGGAAGTATAGACGTTCCTCTCGTTGATAGCAGAGTAGCGGATCCAGCGAGAGCTTGATGGGCGACGAGGAATATTTTTTTTTTAAGGAGTCGTGGTAGTAGAGGCGACGCAACTATAACGACATGTGAATAATACCGCCCACTCTAAAGCGGTACTGAACTGCAGTTGAAACGCAAACCGAGCCGTCTGTCTGGTGCCTACCAGCCGAGTCGTACCACGCAGTTGAAAAGTGCCATTAGTCTCTAGCCCTTACGCTCAACACGAGTTTGCCTAAATGTTGCAGATGCTCAGACTAACTGCCTAGAATGCAGACCAAAGAGGGCTGGCCAAGCATTGTGAGGAACACCCTTCTACCCAGGGCTGCCGACAACCTACTGCACCAGAGCCGAAAGCAACTGGACACCGAGGGAAGAGTACCACTGACTCATGACTCAAGTGAGAGTTATGACTACAAAGAGCTCACCAAGATCAACATCTTCCTGACCAACAACCTCATGGGTCTGAAACAGGAGGTAAATGATCTCAAGCAACAGATCACGGCTGTATCCCAAAAGGACCCCAGGAAAATGGAGTTACAGGAGGAAATCAAAAGACTTCAAAAGGCTCTGACAGCTGCTGCACAGCAAGAGCACCTGGAAAAGGTAGCCAGAAAGGACCTGGAAAGGAAACTCCCACACAAAATTACTATTAAAGCAGCAAATTCTGAGCTCTTAGACAAATTTGCCAGAATTGAGACTCTGATCCAGCAGCTGAACAACACTCAAGACAAACTTGACATGGTCCAAAGAGAACTCAGGTACTCTTATAGGCTGCAAAAGGAAACACAGTGGGAGAGACACCCTACTCCTGCACCCTCACTCAGCAGTGCAAACTCCCTCACTTTCTGCTTAACAACTCAGCAGACAGAACCATAATACCTCCAACAACCACAAGGAAGGGGGGGGTCCCTTCCAAGCATCCCTGCAGCAGTGCATGATGTGACCCCCAGAGACCTTGACAAGCTAGCCAGAAAAATCCCAGCATTCACATGGCCAGGAAAATAATAGTTTTCCTACTTTATGCAGTACTAGCAGTAATTTAGAACGGTGGCGTCGTTTTAAACATTGCTTGCAAGCAGACACAGTAATCAATCTTATCTGTCTGTCTCATAAGTTTTAGTAACTTCTTATACATGCGCGCACCAGTTTCTGATCAAAATCAGATAAAACTATAGCTTGAATGTGCCTTGCTACAAGCAGTAGAAGGTTTTCAGTGCTATAATGTGTTTAAATCGTACGATAAGAAACTAACCTGATTTTAGCGAAGAAATCCTCATTTCTGTTGTTAGTAGAGGGTACACCTTTTCTGACGGGTAAATCTCAGATTAGCAGCCCATATAAATGGTACCAGAATAAATCGGTCTGATCTTGGGCGAAGAAATCCCCTTTTTTCAGCACTGTTGTAGGTGATCTGAGCGATGCTCCTCATTTCACTGATTTAAGGCCTTATTATGTGTTAAGTATCATTGTATTCATATTGATCTGCTCATGTGAATCATTTACGTCAAATTAACGTCAAACGTTCTCGTCTTCCCCTGCACCGGAGTCGACACAATGGCGGACTGATGACAGCTCACTCAGGGCGGGTCTAAGGTAAGACACTAAGGCAGTGTCAATCAACTATCATAGGAGGGGCCTGTGCAGAACTACGTCATTCTGACAGGAATCTCAGAACTGCCTTATTTGAGAAAGGGGATTTTAAAATAGGGATTTAAAAAAAAACACTGGGTGGATTTTTATTGTTATAGGATGGATGTGTACACACACTTCCAACACACATTTATGTTCAAACAACTTGTAAAGTGAATTTTGCATCTGATGACCCCTTTAAGGGTGGGTATTACTCATAAATTTAACAATTTTATTTGTTGGTAACTTTAATATTCGTGTTTGTTGTGACTCCTCTGTATTAGCCAAAGAGTTTCTTAGTCTTATTGATGCCTGTGATTTTTGTCAGTGGGTGAAAGAACCAACACATGCATATGGCCATACACTAGATTTGGTAATAACACATCACCTTTCTATTTCAAATGTTCACATTGATGATTTAAGTTTTTCAGATCATAAACCTATTATGTTTACTCTTGATATTTATTGTCATACCACTGAAATCATTAGACCTGCAAAATGGTCACGTGTTGGCCTATCTGATCCGACATCTGTGAATGATTTCTCTGTAGCATTCAATGAGGCCTGTCATTTGCTCTTTCTGGACTACTTTGCTAATTTGTTAAATGTTGATGAGCTTCTTAACATGTTTAATTCTGTGTGCACCAATGTTTTAGATATCGTTGCCCCTATGAGACCACAAAAAAAACACTCACACACAAAAACAAAGTTGAACCATGACTAAACATCAATACTCATAGTCTAAGACAAGCCTGCAGAAGAGCATAATACAGATGGAGAAAGGATAAGCTCCAATGCTCCTATGAAATCTTACGGGAGTCTTTAATTACATATCAAAAAGCTGTGAAAGCTGCCAAGTCCAACAATTTTTTCTGAGATAATTCCCAAAAGCACCAATAGTCCTAGTACTGTTTAATATCTTGAATTCTGTTTTTAATCCAACAGGCAATATCTGTCTTGCTGAGTCTTCAACTTTGTGTGAAGATTTTTTGAGATTTTATTTTATGTGGATAAAATAGAAGCAATTAGAAAATCCATTGTTCCTTTTAGTGATGACCCTTCAGATCTTCTGATTCCCACTAGGTTTTTAAATTAATTTGAGCCAATTACTATGCCGGGTTTAATGGATTTAGTCGCTAAGATGAAACCTACTACTTCTGCTCTTAATATTGTTCCTACCTACTTTTTGATAGTTTTGGGATCTGGATACTAGCAATTGTAATTAAGAGGCTTCTTTCTTGGTCGGTTCCAGCTTATTGTAAACATGCAATGGTGAATCCTCTGTTGAAAAAGCCTAATCTGGACATCCAATCCACATTTTAAGACAATCACAAATTTAGCTTTGACTGCTAAAATTTTAGAGAGAGCTGTGTCATTACAGTTACAGAGTTTTTTGGCAACAAACAGTATTCTTGAAAAATTCCAGTCACAGTTTATGAAAAATCAAGGTACTGAGTTTGCTCTTTTAAGAGTAATGAATGACATTTTGCTATTTGTCGACTCTGGAAACTCAGTAATTTTAGTGCTTTTAGATTTGAGTGCAGCATTCGATACAGTTGATCATGGCATTCTTTTATTGCACATTGAAAAGGGTGTGGGTATCCAAGGAAGTGCCCATAGCTGGTTCAGATCATATCTTAGTAGCAGAAACTTTTCAGTAGGTATTGGTCGCCCTGTTTCAACTGTAGCACCTATCACCTGTGGTGTTCCTCAAGGCTTTATTTTGGCTCCCATCTTGTTATCGCTGTACATGTTTCCACTAGGTTCAATGTTCAGAAAGCAAGGAGTGTCTGTTCATTTTCATGCAAAAGACTCCCAAATCTACTTACCTTTAAAACACAATGACAAGAAAGGTTTAGAAACCTTGCTTGCATGTCTAGCTGATGTAAGCGTTGTGAAAAAGTGAGGCGAATCTCCGACGAACAGTGTTTTCACATCGAGCGCGAAACGATTGATCGCCTTCTGCTAATAGCCTGCACACTAGGTGGTGCTGACCAACAATGCATTTTTCCTCAGATATGTACCTTGTATTTGGAGGTAACATTGTCCACTGCTCAATATACAGCATTAAATTAAGATAAATCAAGTTTGGTTCTACACCACAAACGCAAACAATCTATAATGGTTACAAGAATACATCTTAAAATATATACCCGCTAATCATTTGTCATAAACATCTTTTATTGTTATGAAAATACCATGAGCTGCATAAAAACACATACAGAATATATATTGTCACAATCATGTCTATTTGCTTTCATATTTCATGTGTAGAAAAATGTTTCTGTTAATTATTTTACGCAGCGACTTGATTACATGATTGACAGATCTGAATGCGTTCCGACTTATAACACTCGCGCACGTGGAAGAAAACAGACAGTGCTCTTCAGATCACATAATTCACAGAAACGGTATTCTGAATAAAGAACATGTGATACAAATGTTTTCAGATACAAATGATAACATGAACTCAGAATCCACTCTTTTCTTTCTTGCGGTATTCTTTTCTTTGGTGTTTGTGTACACTGGTTTTCGGAACAGTTCCACCACTCTTGCCCTTTTGTGCAACAGCAACTGCTCCAGGCATGGGATCTAAGCTCAAATCTAATTGGACAGCCTGTTTCATCGTGGAGTGACGGGGAAAAAATCGACACACAGGACAAAAAAAACCAAAAAAACTAGCTTTTCCGTGGCACGAAAAATTGCGTCTGGTGTGAATGGCCCCATAGGTATGGTAGTCATAGCACTGAACATTCGCTCCAAATTTTCGCATTCAGTGTGAAAAGGCCTGAAGACTGAAGCAATTGTCTTTGGGCCCTCTGTGGGTAAAAAAAACAAATATTAATTGTGGTCATTTAAATTCTTATATCAAACTAACTGTGAATATTTGGGAGTTATTTTTGGCTCCTCCCTTAAGTTTGACCAACATATTAATTCTGGAGTTTAAGTCATGTGTTTTTCCATCTTAAACTTCTGTCAAAAGTTAAATCTTTCCTATCCTTTAAAGACCTTGAAAGAGTCATACATGCTTTTGTTTGATCTTGTTTGGACTATTGTAACTCCTTGTATGTTGGATTATCCCAGTCCTCCATGTCACAGCTTCAAATGGTTCAAATAGCTGCAGCCAGATTTTTAACTGGGGTCCTTAAACAAGAACACATTACTCCAATTGTAGTGTCTCTCAATTGGTTGCCAATGCATTATAGAATTGAATTTAAAATTTTGTTTTTTGTTTTTAAGTCATTAAATGGTCTGGCACTTTCATATTTGTCAGATCTTTTAAATGTGAATAAATCAGCCAGATGCTTGCGATACTAAGACAGTATTACTCTGTCATATCCAAGATCAAGATTGAAGTTGAGAGGTGACCATGCATTTGCAGTGGCCAGTCCTAGGCTATGGAACAGTCTTCCCCTATCAGTGAGATCTGCTTCTTCCATATTTGATTTTAAATCTAAGTTATGGTCTCATCTTTTTACCCTTGCATTTAATTAATTATATTTCTTGGTCTTACTCTGACTTAAAATGTATTTTTTTACTTTTATTATTACTGTTTCTTTTTATCTTACCTTTATCTGTTGTACAGCACAGTGGTCAACAGTTGTTGTGTTTATTTGTGCTTTATAAATAAATGAAATGAATGAATGAATGATTACAACTTATTTATATGGTCTCCATTTCACTGCTACTGCATAATCTTACATGCACATACATTACAGTATGAAAAAGTATTATATAACTATTTTTGTTCACATACATGGTTTCCTTTCTATAATAATTAGGACTGTTTTCAACTTGTTAAAGTGCCCCTATTATGCCATTTTTAAGGTTCCTAATATTGTTTTGGGAGTCTCCTACAACCGGTTTACACACATACAAGGTCAAAACAACACTTTTGTTTTATCATTTTATAATTTTATAATTTATTTAGGTGCACATGTGGGAACTGTATCAGAATGCCAAGTGAAGGTGAAAACCTCTGTGGGTTTTCAAATGTGGGAACACATACAAAAAAAGATTGGGATTGAACTGCTGTGGTATCGTTGAAACAATGAATGTCAACCACTGATTCTTTGCAGCCTCATCATTTGGAAGTGAAAATAAAACAAATTTACTTTCACAGCATAGGACACAGCATCTTCTCGACATGATGTTTACCACACGGAAATGCTACACTGTTTCATGGCGGGTCAAGTTGTTCGCGGCTGGCCAACGTAGAACACAGGTGGGCATTATGTAAATGTGTTACCCAGTCACGTGTAGCCGTCATGGAAGTGGGATTCGAACTCCTGACTACTCGTTTAGGTGATTCAGAGTCAATTAATTTTTTTTAGAAACAATAACTTTATTTACTGTTGGCATCACAACTTTGCAGATAATTTACATTCACATACAGCTACATTACACACGGCATGAAAGGCAATTTTCAAAATGCCATAATAGGGGCACTTTAACATAGCTTTTTGGTTGCGTTTGCTCATTGCTAATGGCTTGTATTGGCTGTGTTATATGGTTAGAGCTGCATTACACATAAATGTGCATTACACATTTAATGTATATTTTTATTATTTTCTTTCATGTCATTTATCTGACAGAACTATTATCAATTTTAAATGAAGTTTTAAGTGATGTTAGTTCAGTTCACTATTAAAGGGGTCATATGATGCCGCAAAAAATAACATTATTTTGTGTATTTGGTGTAATGAAATGTGTTTATGCGGTTTAAAGTTTAAAAAACACATTATTTTCTACATACTGTGCATTATTGTTTCTCCTCTATTTTTTTGTCATGTTTTGCCTTTCTGAAACGCGTCGATTTTTAACAAAGCTCATCGCTCTTGAAAGCGAGGTGTGCTCTGATTGCCAGCTATCCAGTGCGTTGTGATTGGCCGAATACCTCAAGCGTGTGACGGAAATGTTATGTCCCTTACCATACTGTTGATGCCATGTCCAGCCGGAGCGACGAGACAAAAACATGAAACCCATTACAAACAAGGCATTTGTTGCATCCAGTGGGGACATAATTACGGATTATAATGACTTATACTGTGTTTTTATCGCGCAGCGTAAACATAAAACCATGTCTGCATTTGTGATCGGAGAAATGACAAACAACAAGCGCTACACTACACTGCCCAAAAAACTCACGTTTGAATCATCAGTGGCAAATCCTTTAAATGAAATGTACTTATAGTCTGTGAGTCAGAACAGCCGGTATTGTTGTCTACTCTCCCAGGATCAGTAAACAGTCCATAAAATGTGCTGCACAAATCTTAATATTTGGGTTGAACTGTTCTGGAACAGTGTTGTAAATACAACTTAACTACTGATTTCTAGTCGTGTCCTTCCAAAAAGCCGCCGCCTAGAGTGAGCGGAGGCCGGCGGGCTTGCGGCAACCACATGTGATGATCCTAGGCTGGACTCCGCTTCGTCCACGGTGAAAACCGATCCGGCGATCCACAGCGCGAAGTTGATGTATTTCCTCAGCGACCAGCACGGATCAGCTCTAGGCATGACAAGCGGGTATCTTCCTCTTTTGGAAGGCCAAACAAGTAGTTTCGCTTTCACAACTAAACCCATGGCACACAACAATCTACAGCAGGAGATCACAGTTAATGCCATTCTTTTCTTTGCGGAAATTTGGGCGGTGTTATGCAAATATTCCCACATTGTGATGTAGACATGTGGGGGCGTGTTAGAACGAGCCATTTTAGGTAGGCATTCTTTTATAAAGAATATCTCTTTGGATTTGAGACTTTAGTCTTTGCAACTTTACAGATCTTCTTTATGCACCAAGAGCTTGTAACACTCCAAAGAGAAGGGAAAAATTTAAATCGCATCATATGACCCCTTTAAAGACATGTATCACGACCATGCTAAGGCCAGACCAGCTTATAAACGCCATCATCTACTGATAAGTAGCATCTTCAGTCCTGTGAGTGGATCCACATTCTGATTCCAGGTAATATAATGTAATCTCGTGTAAATTGTGTTCCTCTTACCAGGTGAGCCTCAACTGCTCTACACAGGCAAAGGTTTCTGGGAAGGGTCCTCAAGAGAGCTTCATTGAGTGGGTGCTGGCGAGCTGTAACTCGCCGCTGACTGTTTACTATGCAGATGAGGAATTCACAAGTCCCACTCCTGACCCATAGCTCATCTCCCTGGCTCTGCGGCTCTCCGTCTCCGCCCTGGGCTTCTCTCCCACCTGCTCTGGCGCTGTCAGTCGGCCCCCTGGAGTCATCAACCCTTTCTCCACCATAGCTCCTCCCTCCATCAGCTCCACTGTGGGCCGCTATCATGGCTGTGGCCTGGGTCCAGCTTGACTCCTCCTGCTCACTCATGGCTCTCCCCACCGTCTTCACCGCCCTGGCTCCTCCTGTCTCTGTCCTGGCTCCTCTCTCTGTCTGATCCGCCATGGTCCCTCCTGATTCCTCCATGGCTCCTCCCTCCATCGTCGCCACCCTGGTTGTCTGTCTACCTTCCTGCCTGCCCTTCGCCATCCACTGTTACCATCCCAACTCCACTCCTTTGTCCTCCTCCTAAATCCCCCTCCATCTCTCCCTTGTTTATTCGTTATGGCACGACCTGGCTGGAGGGGGGAGTACTGTCACAGTCATGGACTTTTGTTTCTGTATTCTTCTGTCCTTTGACATAGTTCCCTTTGTTCAGTCCTTGATTGCTTTAGTCAGTTCACCTGTGTTTAGTTAATTTAGTCATTAGTTGCTCTCTTGCCTTTGTATATATTCTCTATGTTGCTGGTTATTAATATGGATATGCTTCTGCTTTGCTGTTTTGGATTGACTCTCCACTGTGCTTAGAACAAGTATCCAGACACATCGTAGTAACAACAGATGTTTCCAAGACAGGCTGGAGCTCTGTATGCAAAGGGCATGCAGTCTTGGAATCCTGGAAAGGATTCAGGCTGCATTGGCACATAAATTGCCTTGAGCTGCTGACTGCTTCTAGCCTTAAAGAGGTTTCAAACATTAATTAAAAGCAAGCATGTGATGGTCTGGGCAGGCAACACAGCGACTGTAGTGTATATCAACCCCCATTGATATTCACTTCTGTCTCGTGTCAAAGCTCGACAGCCATCTTCTCTTTGGAGCCAGCAGAGACTCAGGTCCCTGTAAGCCACTCACATTCCACAATTGCATAGCAGATTGGCTCTCGCAACAGGCTCAGAGGAGAGTGGAGACTCCATCTCCAGATGGTCCAGCTGATTTGGAGTCTATTTGGCAAAGCACAGGTAGACCTGTTTGCCTTTCAATAATCATTTCCCTGCCGTCTGTGGTACTCCCTGACCTCAGCATGAATGCACTGGTGCACAGCTGGCCCAGGGGTCTATGCAAGTACATGTCTCCCCCAGTGAGTCTCATTGCACACATTGTGCAAGATAAGGGAAGATGCAGAACAGGTCTTCATGGTTGCACCGTATTGCGACAATCAGACCTGGTTCTCAGAAATCAAACTAATGGCACCAGCTTCTCCCTGGTGAATCCCCCTGAGGAAAGACATTCTTTCTCAGGGGCAGGGCAAAATTTGCACGCCCAGACCTGTGAAACCTCCATGTCTGGTCCCTGGACGTGACAAGGAGGAATTCAGAGGGCTATCACTGGTCAGTGGGTATTGGGTCAGAGTTTCTCTTCCTCCAAGAGAGCCTGGGCAGCCACCTGTCTCCTTCCACCTTAAAAGTAACAATAGCAACAAATCATGACACTGTGGATGGGAGATCGGTAGGGAAGAACAATCTTTTCATTCGATGCCTAAGAGGTGCGTTGTGGTAAAATCCTCCAAGACCACACCTCATCTCCTCTTGGGATCTATCTTTGGTTTTACAGACCTGTGTTGGGATGCGTTTTAAACTAACGTACCCATAAGTCTATTTGGGTACGTTATGTCAGTAGTTTGCGACACTACAGGGGTTAAGAGGTTAAGACAGATCAGTATTACACGGGAGTCTCTGATGAGTTGCTGCTCTCAAAAAATTAATCTGAAGTGAACATATACGTCATGTGAGTGCATATGTGACATGATGTCAGAAGTGCATTGTGACTAATAAAAAAAAATGAACAGTGGAGACATGTCGATGTTTCAAGCTCAGGAATAATTTGATTTTAGCCAACCTGCCACATGGCCTCTGTGGATCCAACGCTTCACACGATCTCGGATCGCAACAAAGTTGGACAAAGAGGAATGAATAGTGCTTTTCACGATACAAATCATTACAGAGCAGCTTTACAGGAAATTAAGTTTCTACAATATATTTAGTAGTAGCTTGTCAGTGGTGACTGTCAAATTTATGTACATATGGCAGAAATGTACGGTAAAATTCAGTTAATGATGTAATCAAACAGACGATGAACAGCATGATTATGTGTTGCAATCAAACTTGTAGCAAAATTTGGTAGTTTATGTTGTTTCAGGGTTGGAATCATCTGAGGTCCTCTGAGGGGTTTGCATCATCTCTTCTCAGGTGTTCGGTCATCTCAGGTCTTTGTAAGGGCTGGATCCAGACTGAAGCTTGTGTAATTCCTTGTTACCATGGAATACCAATCCCGTGGCAGAAACAGAGAAACAAATATAGACATAATTGGCGTAGCTGCTGTTCCAACTAAGCAAAGAATTATGTGTTCAACCCAAGCAAAAGAATGTTAATTTGCATTTGATCAGATGTAACTGAAGTACAAGGTTTTTATGAGATACATTATGTGAATGCTTTGTTAAAGAGATGTGTCTTTAATTTAGATTTAAACAGAGAGAGTGTGTCTGAACCCTAAACGTTATCAGGAAGGCTATTCCAGAGTTTGGTAGCCAAATGCGAAAAAGAGTTTTGCGATCTTAGGGAGCGTGATGGATTGTAGTGTGGTAGAAGGCTATTTAGGTACGCAAAAACCATTAAACCATTAAGGGCCTTGTAGGTTAGTAATAATATTTTGTAACTGATACGGAACTGTTGTGACAACTTGAAAACTTTTTATGTGGTCAATGGACCATCACAAACCATCTCTCAGTAAGTGTGCTTGTCGATGAGACTATAGCTAGGCTAAGCAGAACCACATAAGTGCAAAAGTGCTTGGGGAAATTGGTTGTCTAAACTGCAAGCCAATTACAATTTAACTGAGGCCAGATGCACAACCTTACAGTTTAGTTACCCCCGGCAGAGTGCTCTGCTGGCAACCTTTAATGCAAAAAGTTGATGAAGAGCTACAAAGGACGCAGTCCATGCAAATAATATGTGAAATCACACAGCCCACTGACTGGTGTGCTCCTATGGTTCCTGTAGCCAAGAAAAACGGGAGAGTCAGTATATGTGTAGACTTAAAACACCTAAACAAAGCAGTGAAGAGAGAGAAAATCCTACTCTATAGGATGTTGCTGTAAAGCTGGCAGGAGCTACAGTTTTTTTCAACTCTGGATGCATCATCAGGATTTTGGTAAATCCCATTGGATCATAACAGCTCGCTGCTTACAACGTTTATCACGCCAAAAGGCAGATTTTGTTTCCAGAGACTTCCTTTTGGGATTACTTCTGCTCCTGAGATCTTACAGAGGGAAATGGCCAGGCTATTGGGGGGATATGAGGGCTGTGTGGTAGTCATGGACGACATTCTAGTGTATGGCAGAGATCAGGAGACGCACAATAAGAATCTCGAGGTGGTCTAGCAGACAATTCAGGAATCTGGGCTAAAGTTCAACAAAGACCAATGCCATTTCAGTAAGACAGAACTCAGTTTCTTCTTTCTTACAGACCTGCCAGACCCCACAGACATTACTCAACTCCGCCAAGCGTCCGCTTAGTAATTTATTTTTTTGTGGGTACGTTATGTCAGCAGTATGCGACGCTACGGGGGTTAAGACAGATCAGTATTGCACGTGAGTCTCTGATGTGTTGCTGCTCTCAATAAAGAAATCTGAAGAGAACACATACAGTATGTCATGTGAGTGCATATGTGACAAGACCCTACAGGGAGATCCTTTCAAGCTTATACAATCAGTTGAACTTAGTGCCCTCTCCATTAAGATGGCCCTCCTGACTGCAATCACCTCTGTAAAGGGCTCTCCATTAACAAAACATGCTTAGAGTTCGGGCCGGCAGACAGTCATGGTCCTGAGATTCCGGCCTGGCTATGTGCCTAAGGTTCCCACAACCCCTTTCAGGCATCAAGTGGTAACCCTGCAAGTGTTCCCTCCTGATGAGGGAGACCCTGCCTTGCATCTGTTGTACCCAGTGTGTGCTTATGCATACGTCTGGATCGCACACAGAGTTTCAGGTTATCTGAACAGCTCTTTGCCTGACTCGGAAGGACAGCAGAAGGGGAAGGCTGTATATAAACAGAGAATATCCCACTGGATTGTGGATGCAGTTCTCCTGGTATATCAAGCCTGAGGTTTCCCATGTGTCTTGGGAGTGAGGACATACACGACCAGGGGCATCTCTGCCTTTTCGACCTTAGCGAATGGTGCTTTGTTAACAGACATATGTAGAGCTGTGGGCTGGGCTACACCTAATAACTTCACCAGATTTTATAATCTGCACATAGAACCAGTCTCATCTAGAGTTCTGAGTACCAACAGATGAACCCAGATGACTGGTATAGGGTGTAGAGCTTGCATTCAACAACCTTTCCCTCTATGAGGTGATAATGTGCGCTGTTTAGGTCTGGTTTTTAGTTTCCTTTGAGTGGTGAACCCTGGACCACCCTTCTCTGTGATTAAAGCAACTGTGGTGGATGAGTTTCAGTGTTGCCAGATTGGAAATGTCCAAGTATCGTACCAGAAGATCAAAATTATCGTATTTGGAAGAAAGTTATTGTACACGAGTCAAACCTTCAGAATACAGCTATTTATCTAGATGTTACAGCTATTTATCCTTTTCAGCACTCAGTCCTATACTTATTGCTACACAATCGACCTCCTCTTTGAAAAAACTGACCTATGTGGCAGGAACATTCTTTTGCCTGTGAGAGAGATCATTTCCCTATGCTTATTGAGAAATGCGCACCTCGTCAGTTCCTCACTATCCATGAGGTACACGTCAGTAGGATCCACACAGCTAGATCAATGAGTATAGAAGCCCTATGATTACAACGACTATCATTTGGTGTCACAAAATTCTGAAATTATCATAGACTATGGTATTCTTGATCGTACATCGTACAAAGGTCAAAATTATGGAACAAATACGATAATTATTGTACGTCTGGCAACACTGATGAGTTTGGCAGATGAACTCATCACCAGACCCATTACCTCCCGTATGGCCCTTTTTAGGCTAGCCCTTGTATTTGGGTTAGTGCTCCATATGTAGTGATTTCCTAACAGTCCTATATGTGTATTCTTCCACTGTTTGGTTCCCTAGCACAAACCCTGTGTCTTCCCCTGGGACAGAGTTATGTCATAATTTCTCTGTGTATGGCAGTCTCCATACTCCTGATAGGTGGAGTCCATCACAATGTCTTACCTATGTAGTATTTATCACTCGTAAGTCCATAAGTTCTATTTTCCATATGGTTACCTTCTCCTTTGGGTGGGATGTGGTCTCTGGAGTGTTCATTTATCTTTAGAGAAGGAGAACACTTTCTCAATGTAAACAATTAGACACATTAAAGCTGCAGTCCATAACATTTGGCGCTCTAGCGGTTAATAAACAGAACTGCGTGCGTCTTGCGGAAGAACATTGTAGCCGGAGCTACTTCTCTCTGTTTATGTCTATGGCGAATCACGCAGGTACTGGGTTACTCCGCAGCGGTACCTACCTGAACCAGTCTAAATTAGTCTGAATATAAACACTTATTATAGGTGTATCGTAGTGATTCAGGCCAAGCCAAAAACACGGTTTGGAAAATGGATTCATGGTGTACTCGCATATTAAATACATTTTGTAAATTTTAAACACAAAAAAGTTACAGACTGCAGCTTTAAAGATTTCTATATTTACTTTCAGGTTTCATAGAAAAGGAATTTGGATTGCGATTAGTGACTTGTCCCATTGTATTGGTAAATCTCCTAGAGGTGAAGGAGACGTGAAGTCATGCATCCTAGTTATTGGAAAGTTGTGAGGAGGTGAGGTGCACTTGTTATTGGACATGCAATGCTTTCAGCTATGTGCCACCATGGACACTTAATGCAGTTCACTATTGGTTGTCAGTAAGGGACCTCTATTGCGAGAATGACCATGTGGCCAAGTATGGTTACCCTACTAGGAATATGCTCTGCATTTAACCCAGTCCAAGTGCGCGCTCTGCACACACACCACCACACACACCCACACACACACACACTCACTCACACTCTCACACACACACACCACACCACACACACACACACACACTCACACACACACACACACACACCACACAGAACACAACCCACCACCCACCCACCGAGCAGTGGCCCGTTATGCTGGCGCCCAGTGAGCAGTTGGTGGTTCAAGTGCCTTGCTCATGGCAACCTCGTCGTGTAATTGAACGGTGGAGAGAGCGCTGTACTTCACCTCCCCGCCACCTACATTCCTCCGGCCGGAGACTCGCACTCCAACCTTCGTGTTACAGTCCGACTCTCTAACCATTAGGCCGACTCCACATAAGTGTTGGACTTTGACACAAAGTCGAAAGTACCATCAGAAAGGGAATGTCTTTGTTACTGTTTTAACTCTTTCGCGTACAGTGGGACATAGACATGGTCCCTCAGGCACAACTCTAACTGGCTGCTTGTGGAAATTGAGATGCTTTCTCAGCTCCTCAGCACAAACCTAACTGAGTGAAGAATGCAGGCCCCTTATGTACCCAGTGTAATTTGTCATGGCCTTCTGAATTTCACTCGCCCATTTCAATTTGTTCCTTTCTGACAATGTCAAGAAAGTGACTCCAATAGTTACCGCTAAGTTTGGAATTTTGACATCTCTGTTCCCTCCATCAGAGATCAATCGTTACAACATACTGACAATGTTCTTCCTCACACCACTGCCATTTTTGTTGTGTTTATTTTGTTATTGAGAGAAAAGTGTGCAGCACATATTTACATATTCATCTAAACACCACAAGAGTGGGTAGCATTGAGATTTACACTTGTATACCACTGAAGTATTTAAAACTTTTTACCCTTCAGCAAAGTATAAAAAAAACTTCACCAGTGTGTATATCAGGGCCTTAAGGAAACTGTTTCCAAAATAGTTTCCGCAAGCACTCCATCTGTCATTGTTTAGGAAAACAGGTTGTCTCTCAATAGATTGTGCCCCAAACACACTCTTCTAGTTCCTTTTCAAGGCTCAACTTACAAATGGCTTACTTATAGTTCGGGCAGCCATGGATCATCTGTAGGGGCAGTGGAGCAATGCCGCACCAAAATATTCAACCACTAGAAAAAAACACTTTACATAAACTGAAAAAAGACGTTTACATAACCTGAATCAATCCTATAGTTTCTAGAGTATATTAAGTCATAAATTAATATATTTGATTTTAGCAATTAGCTTTGGCAAGCAGAAATGCTTGTAAATACTTTGTGTTTGTTTATGTTTGTCCTGGGAATCGAGGTTGCTTTCATTCTTCCACAACTCATTATATTCATAATTAACATTCAGACACAATAAATAATATATTAAGGTAATTTCAAGATAACATTCTATGCATGTTTCCGTTTCATCTCTGGAGACGCGTTCTGTCTTTGTGCTTGCAAATTCTGCCATGCGTAACTGGCTCTTAAAGGGAATGGGAGATGAGACTCTGATTGGTTAATTGCACGTTATGCCCAAAACACACCCATTACTCATTAAGAGAATAGGGACACCCGTTAGCCTGTCCGCCCGCCGACCGTTTTTCCCATTGTTAAACTAGCAAAAGTGGATTTGGACATGCCCTAAGCGCACCTGTGCCATGCGCTTTTGACCATGCGCTTAGATCGTTAAAATAGGGCCCCATGTCTGTGACTTTCATAAATACAGTTTTCACAAACACTATTTCACTGCAAAAATGAAGAGTTGGGAGGAAACAACTTTTTTAGACATAAAAATTGAGATCAATCTATAAAAAAATATACTGAAGTTTTTGGGATAGGTTGAATTTACATTAACTCTTGCAATCACACAATTCTGATGTACAGTGAAAGGAAGTGGAGACACATCATTGTCCATATTTTTTACTGTCTTTGGTTCTCGTGAGTTGTTTATTGTTGTTGTTTGTTTGTTTCAAATACTAACTGCTGGAAATAAATCAAGCATTGCCTTAATTCAGGCAGGCCACGTCAGTCAAGCTCGCATCAGCTCACAGTCAGCTGTTCCTGACGTGTGCTAATCCAGTTTTGACACTTATCATAGCGGTCCATTTAAATTCCCATTCTCCAGCATCTTCTTACTGCTCGCAAATCAACTCCCTCCTCCAACCCCAACTCCACCTAACCGAACCGGTAATTTGATCAGATTTTTTTTCTCTCTCTCTCTATCTCTTTTTCATATTGTCACAGCTCGTCTCGGCCATGGCTGTGGCGGAGACGAAGGAGTGTGGAAACCAAGGGGATTAACATCAAAGGTCTTTATTCTTTCAAACAACAAGGCATACAGGCAGGATCACACGCGTAGACTGATGGGTTGACAAACAAGGGAGCATCGAACGGGCTGGAACTCAAATAGGGAATAACGATGGGCAGACAGGTTATGATATACCTACTAATGAAACCCACCTGGAAACCCTGAACACACAATCAGGACAGGAACAGAGGGAACCGAACATGGCATATGTCCACATGGAGTAGGGGTAATAAAAACACCCACAGACCGGAGCTAGAGTCTGACATTACCTCCCCCCTCCCGGAAGGGCGTCCTTCAGCTCCACACACACCAACAGGGGGTACCTGTTCGGCTCCATGGCGATCGTAGCTCGGGGAGCCATGGCATGAGCCCAGGAGCTCGGGCGGCCATGGTGGCTCCGGAAACATCGGGCGCCCATGCGATCCGGGACTCGGGAGACCATTGCTTATCAGCCATAGTTCAAGCCAGAGGCCATGGCGGAGTAATAAACGCCGGAGGCCATGGCGGATCAGGGGATCAGGACTCCATGGCAAAGCAGCCTCATAGGCCGCTGCCCCACCCCGTGCCCCCCCCCCGGCCTCTTAACGGCTGGCATGCCCTAATAAACCCCCCTCCAAAAAAAAATTATACTTGTAAGATTCCAGCTCCGAGACCGCCGTGGCAGAAACATAGGAACCGTAGCCCTCCGAGTGGGCAATTTCAGGGAAATAGGACCCTCCGTGTGCTAAACGCAGAACAGCGTCCCTCACTGGGCTAAACCCGGGGACAGGAGCCCTCACTGGCTAAATCGGGACTGGAGCCCTCCCCGTGGGCTAAACTCGGGAACAGTAGTCCTCTGTGGGCTAATCTCGGGAACAGGAGCCCTCCGTGGGCTAAACTGGGTAAAGGGTTTAGCTTAGTTTATGTTGAAAGGCACCGCTTGTCGTTGTGGCTGCCGGTGGGCTTGACTGATGAGCGGCCGGCGAACTTGACTGATGGCCGGCTGGCGAGCCGTGTACAGCGCAGCCGGCGGGCTTGACATCAGAGCAGCCAGCGGGCTTGAGAATGCCATGGCTGGTGGGCTGGTACTGGCTCGGGGCCGGATGCTCTCCAGACACCGGAGGATCCCTTCCCTTCAGCTTAGTCCCGTGGTGTCTGGGAGGTCCAAGGGGTGATGGTAAGAAAACAATTTGATTGAGGAATCAAGTTTTTATCCAAAATAAAAAAGTAATTAAAGTTAACTGCTATATGACTTATATACAAAATATAATACAAATGTGGGATTTTGTTTACTAAATCTGATCCAAAATCAAATACCAATTCAATGCATGCTTACAAGTCCATATGTACCAACTATTCTCAAGATCAGATATTGTCAGAATACATATTGTCCAGATACCTTCTGCAGGAAAAGCAATATTCATGTTATTTTAAAGGTGGTTTGTGACATGCATAGTGCTGATGAGAAATCTGGAAATGTGCAACCACCACTGAATCTATCAGTAACAAACGTTACTGACAAGATTTTGATGTCTAGATAAAAAAACACTCTCACCCACACAATGGGTAAAGGGCTTTTAAATGACAGAAAACAAATTAATTCAAATGTATTATACTAAATGGATGTGAAGCAACACTCTGTGGTTAAAGGTCCTTTATTTATGAAACTTTAAATATTAATAGTATTAAAACTGTATTGTTTATCATTTTAGCTATTATAATCTTTTAAATAATCATTTGTAAAATGTATCACATCGCTTTTGTGTTTATTTCACAAGAAAAATGTTAGTTGTCTTAGTGAAAGTGTTCATTACTGTCATTATAAAACGGCATCAGATTATTGCAGTTTTATTATTCTTCAATTATACAGTGCTGTGAAAAAGTAAGTACACAAAAGGTATAGGGTTCAACATATGAATATTGAAATAACTTTTCACCAATGTTAATCAACAAAACAACATAATTTAACATTTGGAATGTACATTTTGTCATTTGTATTTGTCTTTACTTTCAATTCCAATTTTTAAAAAAAGAAAATCATGATTCTTAATATATCCAGTATCGTGTAGCTCTAGTTGGTCATTTACCATGTCATGTAAACAAATAAATGGGGGCGTGTACAGAGAGAGGAAACTGACAATGAATGTTTAAAATGATCACGAAAACAAACTGATTGAGGAATCAAGTTTATATAAAAATAAATAAGTAATTCAAGTTAACTGCTACACTGTAAATTCTAATTATGAAATCTTACTTAAAAGCTTGCAAACCAATTGCCTTGAAAAAAATGAAAGTGAAATAAGAATAGCATTTTGCACTAACAAAGGTTTATTAAGTTTTTGTAACTCAGAATCACTATTTTCAACAACTAAATATAATAAGTACAATATCCGTGAGGGTTTGGACTCATTGATCCAACAACCACACATTTATTAAGGGACATTACCCCTACACTTTTGCACACTCCACTTATCCTGCAACTTGGAATTTTTTAATTGTATTTACTTGAACAGCAATCTAATTTACTTGCTAATGCCATGCATACTAATTGCCTTGAAAAAGAGTTAGACCAGTAACTTAAGTACTTCAAACATCCATTATAAATGAATGAAAACAATGTTCCATTCATCACACATACAATTACACATAAATTTGTTCTACAACTGCCATTGCTCCTTCGCTATTGTGGTTTACACCAACAATGCAGTATTAACTTGTATTACAAACATTTCAAGGTGGGAATGTACCGGAAAGCACATTACTCGCGTTCGGCTATAATTTGAGATACTTTTGATTGGTGTGGACTTCTACTTTTAGTATTTTTACACGAGCTGCACTCATAATATGTATTCCAACTTTTAAGTATATTTTGTTTGAAGTATTGTACTTTGCTACATTTTTAAACACATTAATTACTGAGTAAAAAAATAAAAATAAATCGCACCCTGGAAACTTCTGCAGTATATAAACTGGCGCTAAAATCACAAGAAAGATGCTGACGGACAAGACGTCCCCGTTGTATTCTGCTGAAGTTGAACTCGAAGGAAATGAAGTGAACCCTGGCCATATTTATGCTCTATTATTGCAGTGTAAGCTGTGTTTGCCTAGGGAGACCAAACTAGCAGCTTATAAACAGTAAGCAATAAGCAGATATCTCGATATCAACCCTTCACAAGCATGTAGATAGAGGTAAGCGAAATACTTGCATCGTTGCATTGGTGGTTAAAATGAAGCTTTTGACAGTTTAGCAAAAGGTTTTGCAAAAATTAGCCAAAAAGACAGTGGTGCAGGGTGTGCGATTAATTAGAGGTACATCGCACATCGTGTTGTTTTAACGATGTGCAATTTGACATTATCAGTATTTTGCCAAAAACCAAACAAAACACTCCTACAGAATGCCGTGAAGTCTAGTAGATTAGACTAGTGAAATTAACTCCGTTAAATCATTTAGATGAGTCACAATTGAAGATATACGGGGTAGAAAATTTATATATTTATATAATTTCATATAGTAAATCAATATCACACGAAGAGTGCCATTTTTTTCTCCAAAAATCAGCATGATTACATATTGATTTTTTTTTGTACAACAGTTCAATAAACAAGAAGTTAATTAAGAGACTTGCGTTTTAGACACCATATTGCCTGTTTTTGAGCAATGAAAGTGTTTCGTTCCTGAATGAATCAACCGTTTGAATAATTCGCAATGACTTATTAACAGTGACTTGCTGATACCTACTGGTGGTTTTAATTTCACATATAAAGTATCTTTTGAATTATTTTATTTTTTCTAATTTCAAATGAGTATTCAACATTTTATGTCTTATATATCAAAACATTATTTCTGCTTTTGTAACTGCAGGTTAAATGCATCCATGTCCTGCATTAAACAGTGTGTAAAAACATCTAAATGCCACTTCAGACGCAGCTTCTGCGTTTCCTCTGCATTGCAAAGATTAATTTAGTTGATACTGATTTAATTTGCCTGGTAACAGCCCAAATGTCTTATTATTCTAAATAACTGATTGCTTTAATTAAAAATAACTGGTTTGAGATTTATAAGCCTATCCCAGGGGTGTCAAACTTTAGTTCCAACCCTGCTCCAACACACATACCATGTAGTTTTCAAATAAGCCTAAATGATTAGATTAGCTGGTATAGAACTTTTAATTAAGCGTTAGCGTTAATTCTGGCAGGTCACGTGAGTCAAACTTGCATCAGCTGATTCTCAGCTGATCACATCTACCTATAGGAATACGACACCTATCGCGGCATTCCTATATAAGCTCTATTCAGTATTATTCATCAGCTTTTCAGCTTGCTCCAGAGCAAATTAAGCATCGCTGCTCGCAAATCAACTGTTGCAGCGTGTTTCAGAACATCTGAAATCCACATCTAAGATAAGTGAATGCTGTTTTAATCCATATCGCTGTGTATATTACCTGGTCTGCTAATTGAAAAAAGCATATTTGAAGCAGCATTTACACATCTGTGTTCATACAGCTGGAGCAACACGTAGTCTAGAGCATGTAATCGCTCTGAGGACACGCCGATAGTTAAGGCCATGAGAACAAGTTTAAATGAAACAAGCATTCTCGTGTATGCGTTTCAACTGGGGTTCGCTGTATTCAGCGGCATAATCTCAATGTTACGGTTGTTTATTTCTAAGATTGATGTTTTCATTAGCTGTGTGAGTGTGCAGTTGATTTCAGCTGAATCAGAAGCACGCGTTTATCGTTCCTAATGGCTTCTATACATATAAGAATGTAATATTAATGACAGTCATTCGAAGTATTTCTGCAGTGTGTATGCTTCCCCTGCTGGACTGCCACTCAATACTTATTAGAGATTCATAATTTCTGATCCGCTTGAATATGTGCTCACGCTGAGTAATGTGAGCATATGAGCATGAGAAATTAGGGTGATATGACGTGTTGATTAAACATGATCAACTGGCTGAGATCAAGCTATGTTCATTTATATAAAAAAAAACACTTTGGTGGTGATTGGAAGGTTACGACTGAGCGCTCAAATGGACACAAGGGATTTAAATATAATCCATATAATAAATATATCACTGTGGACGAAGCGGAGTCCAGCACAGGTCGTCACATGTGGTTGCCACAAGCCCACCTGCCTCTGCTCACTCTAACCCTCCCGCCGTACCTCACGCTATCCCCCGGCCGCTGCTCCTGTATGCCGCCGCTTGCCCTCACTCTAGCCACCCTGTGAAGACGCTGTGTGTTTTGATGTGAAAGCGAAACTACTTTGTTTGGTCTTCCAAAAATGGACACGACTAGAAATCAGTGGTTAAGTTGTGGAACAACACTGTTCCAGAACACTTCAACCCAAATAGATGTGTGCAGCACATTTTATGGAGGACCGTTTCCTGATCCTGGGAGAGTAGACTACAATGCTGACTCAAAGAGTGTAAGTACGTTTTTTTTATATTTAAAGAGTTTTTAATAATTTATATATTTAAAGCGAGTTTTTTTTGGGCAGTGTAGAGTAGCGTTTGTTGTTTGTCATTTCTCCGATCACAGATGTAGACATGGTTTTATGTTTACGTGGCAACGCAATGCAACTCGTAAAAAGACAGAATAAGTCATTATAATCAATAATTATGTACCCACTGGATGCAACAAATGCCTTGTTTAGAATGGGTTTTCATGTTTTTGTCTTGTTGCTCCGGCCGGACAGGGCATCATCAGCAGTATGTGAGTGGCGTAACATTTCCATCTCACGCTTGAGGTATTCGGCCAATCACAGCGCATTGGATAGCTGGCCAATCACAGCGCACCTCGCTTTTTTAGAATGATGAGCTTTGTAAAAATCTACGCATTTTAGAAATGCGGGGCATAGAGGAGAAACAAGAATATACAGTATGTGGAAAATAATGTGTTTTTTTTAACCTTAAACCGCATAGACATTTCATTACACCAAATAATGTTCTTTTTTAGCAGCATCATATGACCCCTTTAAGTAAAATGACTAATTGATGTTAAATGGTTTTCTTTTTTACTTGAGTAGAATATTTTTGTACTCTTTCCACCTCTGAACATTTTGAAAAAAAGCAAAAACAATCTGTTTTAGGGTATGCTTCTTGTACTTGGTCTAGGTAGGCATAGGATTAGTTTAAGTATGTGCCAACTTGTGTGGCACCCTGTTCCAAGGTTCAAAATTCACATTTAGTTTTTTTTTTTTCTTTCCCCCTGTCTCAAATGGAAGCTCCCACGTTGATTAACTTTTAGAGGGATAGTTCACCCAAAAATGAAAATTACCCCATTATTTACCTCACCCTCCAGCCATCCTAGGTGTATATGACTTTCTTCTTTCAGACGAATACAATCGGAGTTAAATAAAAAAAATGCCCTGGCTCTTCTAAGTTTTATAATGGCAGTGGGTAGTGGTCCAAATTTTGAAGCAAAATAAAGTGTGTTCCTCCATCCTAAAAGTGCTCCACACAGCTTCAGGGGTGAATGAGAGACCTCCTGAAGTGGAAGCCACGCGTTAGTAATAAGAAAAATATCTATATTTACAACTTTATAAATCGCAATCTCTAGCTTCAGCTCACTGTTATACGTGTGTACATGAGAGAGTGATGTCCAGAGATTGAAATTGTAAATAAAGTGTAACAGTGATTACTAAGTCAAAAATTGCTCTACTGCTGGGTAGAACAGCTTAAGATGAAACACCTCACCTCCAGTGTACTGATGCCCGTGTGGATGAGACTGGTGTTCAGAGAAAGCAGTTGCCACAAGCATTTTTCCAAAATATGACAAATAATTCTTCATTTAAAAGGAAGTTCCACTAGTGTTGTTGCTTGTAGATTACAGACACATTCATTCTTTAATATGAACATGCTTTAAAAGGATTGCATAATAAGAAAGAAAGAAAGAAAGAAAAAAAGGATACACATTTCTATACATATGCATTTGAGCCATTAGTCATAAAACCAATTCAAAAGCAGCACTTCCTCTGTATTACTGTAGTACGTGTTCCAACAGAGCAAAAAAAAAAACAATTGCTGCAAGACAAAGAGCTCATTTAGTTTAAACCTCAAATGGTGGAAGGGGCGTTCTCAGGGGCTAAACCTCCATCTCTTCCCCTTGAAGTTCAGTAAATGGTTCTTTCAGCTGCAATATTCTTTGCAGTAATTTCCATTTTGATACAAAGTGATGATAGCTGCACATCTTTCTTTGAGGTAAACCTTGGCTAACACAAGAACACAATGACTGGAAGCACTTCTTCCCTCCTTTTAATTAAGTTTATTTAACAAAGTTCAGCAGGAGCACATTTAGGTGATCCAAGAGGAGGCTGGTATATATAGTCGTCCCTTTCCTCTAATCCGTGACAGCTTCACAGCATCCTTCCACCCCCCCCCCATCGCCTCATTATTGTCTGGTTCCTATCCCAGTCATAAAGTGGGGAGTGCTCTGGGTTTGGGCCAAAACTCTGAGCTTGGAGCCCTCGCCCGGACAGTAAGCCAAATATGCATACTTTATAATACCTGATTGCATGTATGTGTGACTCAGTCTCCTCTTCTAATCCAATCAGAATTCTAGAGTGATTTCACCTGACTAGAACTCATTCACACTTTCCCATGTGCAGATAATATAATTAGTGAAATTACCTTATTTTAGCTGGTCATTTTGGCTATGTTAAGACTGCAGATAAATCAGATCTTTTCAGGCAGACTGTCTGCATTATTAATTGCAAGTGATCAAATCAGATTTGTGTGTCCCGACGTAACCAATCTATCTGCATAAGTTGCTTTGGTTCTGACACGCTTTCAAAATAGATGCAGAAAAAGTGGAGGTGCATCATCTCCCTCTTCAAGTCATGGTGCAGAACTCCTTTGTCGTACAAGGAAAAACTCAGCAAAAACTTTTATTTTTGCTAACGGTCTGAACACGGCCAAAAAACAGGTTTTTGTGATCAAGTTCATTTTTTGGCCAAATGCATTGTATCAGTGTGAATCAACAACACAACAACTGAAGCAGCAAACTTTGCAAAACACAAAATGTATGTCACTGCCAATATTTCTGGCCACGATGTAGCTATTTTGTTTTCAGTAGTAAAAGTCGCTATAAGCCTAACCGAGAAAATCTTAATTTTGTCTTTATTTTGCTCTCACTTTATAATCATAATTTTATAAACTTACAGTACCAAATCTTACTATTAAATATTTGTATTTATTCACATATTTTAATTTCTATAATACATGGGACTATTTTTACATGGTTTTACATTTTAAACATTTTTACATTTTAAAGTTTGGTTTTGTTTGCTGATGGCCTAGGTTGCCATGTTATATGTGGTTACATGATGTTTAATGCATTTTTTTTCCCAAGTCATTATCTGACAGAACCACTCTCCACTCTCTGACATTTCCCAAGTGAATTAAGACTATAAAAGAATAGCAACCAGCTCATAACCACCATCATACTGATGAGCAACATCTTCAGTCTTGTAAGTGGAACCTCGGTCTGATTGCATGTGTGAATTGTCTCAGATTGTAAACTGTCATTGTGTTTCAGCCTATCTAAGTAATTGTGGAAGACAAGAAAAACACCAGGGGAACACTCAGGAGGGTAAGCCCATCAGGTGAGCAGAGAGAGTCCAATACCGACTGTTTAGACATACGAGTCCAGACAAAAAGTGTGAGTAAGTGCTGGGTTTATGTGTAGTGCTAAATGAGCTGGTGGTTGATGGCAACCCTTACCAAAAAGTAGTATACTTCAAGTTTATTTTAGTTAGTATACTTAAGTAATGTTCAAGTATATTTTGAAGTATAAGTATACAAATATCAGTGTACTAGTAGTATACTTGTAAGTGTACTATTTCAATACTCCTTGGGACTAAATTGGCCACTTTCTAGTAAATAAAAGTATACTTTTAAGTATAATAGTAGTAAACTTTAAGTACACAACTAGCTTACATCAATATTTTTAGCTTGTACTGCAACTATACTAAAAATTAACTTATACTGATAGTTTACTAATTAAATACTTTTTTAGCATTTTTAGTACACTTTGAAGTTATAAAGTAACACTAGAGTAGTTTTTTATACTGTCAAGTATACATCCTAGTTTTCTTTAAGTGAACTTTACAGCATACTTTAAGTATACTACTATTCCCTATTTAGGTATTAATTTGTATATACTTTGTTACATGAATATCTGAACATACAAACCTGATTCCAAAAAAGTTGGGACACTGTACAAATTGTGAATAAAAACAGAATGCAATGATGTGGAAATTTTAAATTTCTATATTTTATTCAGAATACAATATAGATGACATATCAAATGGTTAAACTGAGAAAATGTATCATTTTAAGGAAAAATAAGTTGATTTTAAATTTCATGGCATCAACACTTCTCAAAAAAGTTGGGACAAGGCCATTTTTACCACTGTGTGGCATCCCCTCTTCTTTTTAATAACAGTCTGCAAACGTCTGGGGACTGAGGAGACAAGTTGCTCAAGTTTAGGAATAGAATGTTGTCCCATTCTTGTCTAATACAGGCTTCTCGTTGCTCAACTGTCTTAGGTCTTCTTTGTCGCATCTTCCTCTTTGATGCGCCAAATGTTTTCTATGGGTGAAAGATCTGGAGTGCAGGCTGGCCATTTCAGTACCCGATCCTTCTTCTACGCAGCCATGATGTTGTATTTGATGCAGTATGTGGTCTGGCATTGGCATGTTGGAAAATGCAAGGTCTTCCCTTAAAGATAGACTTACATCCTGGATGGGAAAGCATATGTTGTTCTAGAACTTGGATATACCTTTCAGCATTGATGGTGCCTTTCCAGATGTGTAAGCTGCCCATGCCACACGCACTCATGCAACCCCATACCATCAGAGATGCAGGCTTCTGAACTGAGCGCTGATAACAACTTTGGTTGTCCTTGTCCTCTTTAGTCCGGCTGACATGGCATCCCAGTTTTCCAAAAAAAACTTCAAATTTTGATTCGTCTGACCACAGAAAAGTTTTCCACTTTGCCACAGTCCATTTTTAAATGAGCCTTGGCCCAGAGAATACGCCTGCGCTTCTGGATCATGTTTAGATATGGCTTCTTTTTTGACCTATAGAGTTTTAGCCAGCAACGGCGAATGGCACGGTGGATTGTGTTCACCGACAATGTTTTCTGGAAGTATTCTTGAGCCCATGTTGTGATTTCCATTACATTAGCATTCCTGTATGTGATGCAGTGCCGTCTATGGGCCCGAAGATCACGGGCATCCAGTATGTTTTTCCGGCCTTGACCCTTACGCACATAGATTGTTCCAGATTCTCTGAATCTTTGGATGATATTATGCCCTGCAGATGATGATAACTTCAAACTCTTTGCAATTGTTCTCTGAGAAACTCCTTTCTGATATGGCTCCACTATTTTTCGCCGCAGCATTGGGGGAATTGGTGATCCTCTGCCCATCTTGATTTCTGAGAGACACTGCCAGGCTCTTTTTAAACCCAATCATGTTGCCAATTGACCTAATAAGTTGCAAATTGATCCTCCAGCTGTTCCTTATATGTACATTTAACTTTTCCGGCCTCTTATTGCTACCTGTCCCACTTTTTTGGAATGTGTAGCTCTCATGAAATCCAAAATGATCCAATATTTGGCAAGACATTTCAAAATGTCTCACTTTCAACTTTTGATATGTTATATTTTATTCACAATAGAATATAAGTTTATGAGATTTGTAAATTATTCCATTCCTTTTTTACTCACAATTTGTACAGTGTCCCAACTTTTTTGGAATTGGGTTTGTACAAAACATCAAAAGAACAGGGTATCTGCTTGTAAACAAAAACATTTTATTCTAGCTTCATGCATTCTTTTTTTAAACACTTGAATGTGGATAAGTTTCATAAATAAAAAATAAAGAAATAAACAACATTTTGAACAAAAAGCTGAAAAAAGACTATGAATTGGATTCAGAATGATAATCAAAGTGTAGATAGAGTCGATCAACACCCCAACGCTTGACAGTCATTATTACCTCTTCATGGGTCGACATTTTATTCCATAATGTTACACAGTTTTGATGCTGTTTTATGTCTGATGATCGTGTTAGAATACATGTGGAAGCATCTGTTGTTTCGGTTTCTTCTTCACTTGTGTCTTTTGGAAATTCTGCACAGAAGATGTGTACTAGCACCCCCTACAGTAAAAGAATGAAAACACTGATTCTAGGAGCACAATTATAGCTAAAATATATTTAGACTTTTTCTAAGCATAAGTCAAGTATACTTAAATGTAATTTTAAGTATATTTCTGAGAAGTACATAAAAAGTAGACAAAGTATATTTTCCTATTTTTAGTTTAAAAGAAGTATACTAATAGCACACTTGAATAAACTTATTTTTCGTAAGGGAAGTGTGGATGATTAATCCATGGAGCAGCAGTGTGATGACGGTGAGGAGAACAGAGGGAAACTGTGACACTTGAGAATGTCTGTCAGTTCTACTGTAATGATCAAATATGGGTTACAAACACCGAAAATCGAGAGTTCTGACTATTTGATTTAAAAAGTTGACACTTTTATTTTATAAAAGTGAACAAGTTTATTTTATTCACATTTGTTATACATTATACCAACAGCCTTTAAAATTGTGTGTGTGTGTTGGTGTGTGTGTGTGTGTTTTACAGTGTTCAAACAAGGCAGTGGGAATCTGGAAAATGGAGCTCTACTCGTTTACCTGTCAGTGACCCCAAAAGTTCTGTTTTAAATTTCTTTATTTCTGGTGGCAAATAATCATACAAACTAACTGGCCAAGTTTTGTCAGAAACGTAAGTATGACATATTTCATTTGACAAAAAGAAAAAAAAACAAGGCTTTGTGAGACAATCGTGCAGCATGTTTAACATTAAATGTCTATCCCTCAAAGTCTCTTTGTCAGCACAAGTATGGCGTCTACTCTGACTACTCTATGTAAACTTTGATTGGTGCAGCTCAATATAAACAAATATTTTTTTTCATCAACAGTGGTCTAGATGAGTGGAGGTCAAGCAGAGCATGTGAAGAGCCAGAGGGCTGCTGGGTAAAGCGGCTGTACCTGCATCAACATCATTGGGCCAGCCGCTGGGCTGGGACACTCCCGGGGCAGGAGAACGGCCCGAATAGAAGACTTCGTCCACGGGGCTCTCCATCTCACTGTCATCAATGGATTTACGCTTGTTGGAGCTGAAAGAGAAAAGAAAGAGAGAAGATGAGGGGGGATTTTTTTTGGAAGGTTTGCATGTTGTTGTATTGTGAAACCTCTGAAAATTCCTGAATAGTAATGAAGCAACATCCTTTAGATTAACATTATTTACATCTAAAGTTATTAAATTATCGTACAAAAGCAATATCTCACTTGCAATCTTGCTGTAGTACTGAATATTCACAATACCATTTTGCTTGTGTGATATTGTTTAAATGGAAAAGAGTGGGGGATTATTGGTGGGGGATTTTTAAACTTTAAATCTTTATTTATTTTTAAAGGTGTAGTTCACTTCCAGAACAAACATTTCCTGATAAATTACTCACCCCCATGCCATCCAAGATGTTCATTTCTTTCTGTCTTCAGTCGTAAAGAAATTAAGGTTTTTGAGGAAAACATTCCAGGATGTTTCTCTATATAATGGACTTCAATGGGTCAAATAGCAGATTCAATGCAGCTTCAAAGGGCTCTACACGATCCCAGCCAAGGAATAAGGGTCTTATCTAGCACAATGATCCATCATTTTCTAAAAAAAAAATTAAAAAAAAGTATATACTTTTTAAACCATGCTCCTCTTGCACTAGCTCAGCTTCACCCATTATGTCTCAAGATGCAACTAAGTGTCAAATGAGCATTTGTGATACAAGTATAACAGTTGGGTTTTTTTTTTTTTTTAGAAAATGACTGATCTTTTCACTAGATAAGACCCTTATTCTTTGGCTGGGATCGTGCAGAGCCCTTTAAAGCTGCATTGAAACTGCAATTAGATAATTGCAGTTTAATTTCTTAATTTAATTTTCTTAATTTTACTTAATTTCTTTGCGAATGAAAGAAGAAAGACATGACCATATTGGATGAAATGGGGGTAAGTAAATTATCAGGAAATTTTTATTCTGGAAGTGTACTACACCTTTAATGTATAACATTTTAATTTATAAAGTATTTTAAGCATTTTAACATTACTCTAGTGAAAATGTAAAGTCGGAGTCTAATGAATAATTTGAATGGCAACAATTAGACAGAAGAAACATGTTAGGCCATGTATTTTTCCCAATTATTTTTCCAATTAGATATTAAAATAAATTACTTGTTTGTGATTTAGTGCTACTTGTCAAGATTTTGTGAAACAATGGCACAACATAACATTAGCATCAACTGGATGCAAAACATCAGAATCAACGGCTCAACTGGATTACATTATAAAGATTTGAAGGTATTCAAATTTTTTGGGAAACAATTTTGCTGGATCATTATTTATCTGGGTCCTTTCAGTCATTGAGATTCCAATTATGCTCTTAACTCTGTTTGCTTTGCGTGTTCTTATCAAATGTCATCGTGCTGCTTCAGTTTTTGTTAGTCATTTGATTATTTCGGATCTTATACAGACCATTTGTATATTAATGACAACAAACCAACAGTCACTTGAATTGGAAACTGCATATTTTTATTGTTTGATTGTGGGTCTGTGTTTTATGGCATGTGTTGCATTTGAAAGATACCTTTTGGTTTCTCATCCTCACTGGTACAAATCTCACCATACCCTGAAAATCTCCTGTTTTATTTCTTTGATCATCTGGTTTGTGCCTCTGATTTTGTAGACATAGTTCCCCCTTATCTGTTTTTCAGAGTCCTGCCCCGATGTATAGCATGTTTTATCCCCTACCCAATAATCGTTCTCTGTTTTGTTGGTACTTGTCGGGGTCTCTCTCACTCAATATCACTTACTTCCCTTAAGCGCAAATTAGTTTTGGGTAGTTCGTTCCTGGTTCTGTTGACTTACACATTTCTTATTCTTCCCTTTGTCATTCTGAATTTTATTACAGAGATGTTTGACAAAGATTCATTTATTTAAGTTTGTTAAAGCTTACTATTTTCTAAAATACCTACTGTATCTGAACCCACTTTCTGACTGTTTATTGTACTTGTTCATGAGGAGTGATGTTGGTGATATAATGAAGATTGTTCACTGCTGTTGTAAAACTGACAGACATCAGAATTCGAAACACAACCAGGACTCTGTGGTAAATTCTCATAACAGTTGTGCCACTTCTGTGTGCTGTATTTCAGTACAAATGCCTGCATCTCATTACTAACCACCTGCAATTCAGTTTAATTCAGGTGTTAAATAAGCTGAAATAGATCTGCACTGTATTTAAATGAAGGCAATGCCATTCTCTTCATTACAAACACACTTCCTTTCTGTGAAATTGAGGTTTATTATAGATTGCTCTTATTCATAAAATGTAAAATTAAATTGCACTACTTGTTTGATGCAAGTACTGCCTATAGTAAACGGTAAACAGGATTTTATTTTAAAAGATATATTGATGTACACTTTCTGATATTTCTGCTGTCTTTCTGTAGCAGCAGTAATTTATCATAAAATGGACAAATAACAGAGAGAAGGATTATAACTGGGCATAATTCAGAGTAGTGGAGCAAACCTTACTGGAATAATACTCCTCCACAACTAAGCACTCACAACCTGAATGAGTTTCAGCATGCAAACTGCAACCAGCACTAAATGTTGCTCACTAAATCAGTGCAGACTCAGACATTCAAACAAATTATTCTATCTGGAGGCACAATTTACCTGTAGTTTAAAGTATATGCTTTGATCGCGAAGTATTGCCAGTTTATCTGCCTTACCAAGCGTTATTCTTCCTCTGTTCCTGATTGATTTCCTGTGTATGATTCTACCTGACTTCTTGACTCACGGTATTTGTACTCTGCCCCTTTTGTTCTGACGCCTGATAGGACTGATGTTTGTGTTTGTGTTTGTGACTCATTGCCTACCTCTCCACTATTGTCTCTGCTTCTGCCCTTGTGTATGACGAACAATCTGCTTGCTTCTCTGACTTTAACCCTCTGCCTGATTATCGACATCTGTTTAAAGCCTTGACCTTTAATAAACTTCCGCTCATGGATTCTAACCAAACTCCAGCGTCTCTGTTACAGAATACTTCGCCTCCTATGAATCCAGCGGAAGTGTCGAATCTGCAAGCAGCATTCTCATACCAAGCTGAAATGCTCCAGAAATATCAGGAACAACTCACCAAGCTGCAGACCGTCAACGAACACCTGACGCACTACATTCGATCTCTCCCTCCACCCACTCCTAAGACCGTAAGTCTCGCTCTTCCTGACAAATTTGACGGTACAGCTGAGCAATGCAAGGGCTTCATTCGCCAAGTACAAGTTTATCTGGATCATCAAGGAGAGAGATTCGAATCAGAGGGCAAAAAGTGCGCTTTCATCATGACACTGTTGACGGGCAGAGCTATCGACTGGGCAGCAGCTGTTTGGGACTCGGATTCACGCCTGAGGAATTCAGTGACGTACTTCATTCAACAACTCCGTGAAGGGTTTGAATATCCGCACGGCGGAAAGGACGTTTCAACAGAGCTCATCAATCTGACACAAGGTAATTGTTCCGCTGCTGAGTTTGCCATTGAATTCAGAATGCTCGCTGCCCAGAGTGGATGGAATGATGTCGCTTTAAAAGCTATGTTTCACAAAAGTCTCAACGGCGATCTTCAGGTAGAACTTGCATGCAAGGGTGAGGAGTCCTCCTCCTCCGATTTTGTCACACTCGCCATCAAGATTGATAACCTCATGAGACAAGCTCCTAAAAGGAGAAGTGGAAAAGATGGGCGAACCAACGATCTCACACCCAACCCTGTAGAAATGTCTTCCCCTGAGGAACCCATGCAAATAAAACATTCAGTAAAGAATTATAGTTTGGGAAAAGTCTAACTAGTAAAATTTGAACAAGTTATGTCACAATAACACAATAACAACTAATGCAAGTAATAAAAAAATGACTTATGGTAACACTTTACAATAATGGTGCACAAATTAACATTAAAGTGCCCCTATTATGCCTTTATGAATATTACCTTTCATGCAGTGTGTCATGTAGCGGTATGTGAACATAAACTATCTGCAAAGTTGTGAAGCCGACAGTGCAAAATAAATTAAGTTATTGTCTATCAAAAAAAAAAGAGTCGTCAGGAATTCGAATCTTATTCTGTTACAACTCTACGTCACGAAGTAGCACATTTGCATAATGTCTGCCCACATTCTACATCGCTAACTTGCCCGCCCACAAACAGTAAAATTTCTGTGTGGTTAACATCATGTCGAGAAGATGCTGTATCCTACGCTGTGAGAGTAGGTTTGTTTTATCACATCTTATAATTACCACGATTTTTTGTTAACACTTGACACTTACCACTGAGAAATGTCCTGCTTGTGAATCAGTCACTTGTCGATCAGCCAGTTCAACCATTTCATCATCAGACTCCAGCTCGAATTGGTAAGGTACAAACGATAACCATCCTTGTGGGAAGTCGTGGCCTAATGTTTAGAGAGTCGGACTCATAACCCAAAGGTTGGGGGTTCGAGTCTCGTACCGGCAGGGATTGTAGGTGGGTGGGAGTGAATGTACAGCGCTCTCTCCCACCTTCCATACCATGACTGAGGTGCCCTTGAGCTAGGCACCGAACCCCCAACTGCTCCCCTCGTGCGCCGCAGCAATATGGCTGCCCACTGCTCCGGGTTTGTGTGTGTTCACGGTTTTGTGTGTTCCCTTGCTGGTGTGTCACTTTGTATGGGTAATGCAGAGCACTATTCCGAGTTATTGTCACCATACCGTGGCCAATCCACATGTCACTTCACTATATTGACAAGTCATCCCAATCTCTCTAAGGCTCTGGACCAATCACAGAGGACTGCGCCATCTGACCAATCACAGCAGTGAGGCTCACGTAAAGGAGGGGTTTAGAGAGACTGATTCTTTGAACTGTTTCGCACGAGTCGTTTACGAATAATTTAGAAATTAGTTCAAATTAAATCTATTTTAAATCTAAAACCGTTTTTTTTTTTACCTTGCATGCATGTAAACCTGTTTTAGGAGACTAATAAAACAATATTAGCAACCTTAAAAAGGGCATAATAGGGGTACTTTAATTCTTAAGTCATAACATAATGATATCTTTGCAAATCATTAGCTAATGATTACTTAAAGCAGACAACTGGAAGTTGAAATGCATAGCTTTTACCCATTGTTGTAATTAACACATTAAGTCACGCTATTAGTTAATACTATAAGTTGTGTATAAGTTGTACAGTGCATTGTGATTGGCCAAATGCCTCAAGCGTGTGAAGGAAATGTTACAACCCCTTAACATACTGTGATCATGCCGTCTACCAGCAGGACGAGACTCAGTTCAGCTGCTCTGCTCATGCACATCCCATCATCGGTTCTCTTTTAGCAGTTCAGTCAATGTACTGTTAGGAGTAACTGAATAACTCGGGATATTGGTTTATTTCGCATCAGAGGGAGTGTCAGCCACGTTTATAAACCAAATAACTTAAGTACTTTGTGGATTAGTGCGTACTGGAGACGCGAACCGTTTCAAACGATTCAGTTCGATTTGGTGAACTGGTTCACTGGCATTTAATTTTTGACATGTCCTCGCTGCATTCTAACATGATAGCGAGCGTCAAAGAATGCATCCCATCAGAAACTTTTTCTCTCTATCTCTATCAGTTGATAACGGCATTCAGTTAATTAAGTTGGCAGGTTAAGGTGCTTGTTTCGTGAAGGCTGATATTACCAATGCTTTCAAAATTTTATCTATTCACCCCTCGGATTGGCCCATTTTTGGAGTGAAATGGGAGTCTCCGGAGTTTCTCGGCATTCTACTAGATAAAATCAAGATGCAAGCTTCCTTACCTAATGAGAAACTTCTTAGAATTATATCTTTCATGGAGTATTTTATTTCTTCACGCTCCATCTCTTAACGCGACATGCTCTCTCTTCTCGGCCATCTCAATTTTGCCATTAGTATTATCCCCCAAGGTAGAGCGTTTATTTTTTGTTTGCTAACCATAGCTCATTCAGTAGCTAACTTAAGTGATACCATTGTCTTAGACGAGGGGTGCCTGTCCGATCTTAGATTCTTCTTTTTCTATAATGATTGTTCTGAATCATCAGTAGCTTTGGAATTGTTCACTTATGCCGCTCCCTCTATTGGCTTTGGGGTTTTTTTTCAAGGGCTATTGTTCGCCAAAAAGTGGCCAGTTAAATTTTCTACCCTAAATTCAGGTTCCGTTTCTTCCGCCCACTACGAATTATATCCCATTGTGGTAGCTAGCGTTCTCTGGGGATCGGCTTGTTCTTGTAAACAAATCACCATGTTTTGTGACAACAAAGCAGCCGTCGCCACTCTAAACAAAGGAAGATCTCCCTGTCAGGCAATCATGTCAGATTTAAGGAGAATAATTTGGCAGTCGGTTATCCACAGTTTTATTATTAAAGCTGTTCATATTCCCGGACACTCTTAACGAAATTGCTGATGCACTCTCTTGTTTTCGCTTTCAGCCTTTCAGACATCTCTGCCCAGCGGCCAACACCCTGCCCGACTATCAGAAATCCTTCTGGATTAAATGCCTCTCTTAATAATCTGTTTAATTCAGCCAGACATGTATATTACTAAGGGTGTAGCAACATCCACCCTTAAAGCTTACAGTTCTGCATTCACTACAATTCTTCATTCACTATGTTTTGTTTTGCATATCATATTTCTCTATTCCCCATTTTAGTTACAACAGTTTGCGCCTTCTTAGTTAACAACTTCGAATCTCGTAATTTGAAAATCTCTACTATACACAACTTGTTTGCAGGTATTCAGTTTCACGCCAGACTTCATGATCCTTATTTTCACAGTTTTTTCTCCTCACCATCTACACATCTGTTATTTAAAGGCATAACTAAAGCCATACAAAAAAGTTTCTGACCAATGCCTTCCTATAACTATGCCTATATTAGAAAGGCTGGTCGACTCCCTGCGCTATGGTTTATTCTCCACATAAATGAATGTGCTTTTGGAAGCAGTGTTTTTAACTGCTTTCTAGGCTTTTTTCTCCCAGGGGAATTCACCAGGGAATCTCATAATTTCAACCCCACTCGAGATTTAACATTTTACGACTGTTAAAAGTTTTTCTCCTCATTTCTTTACAATATTACTCAAGCATTCTAAGATCGATTCCTTAGACTCAGGCATAACTATTACATTATCAAAAATTAACAATAACTATCGCCCCTATATTTCTATGGTTCGCTATCTCAAAGCACGACCCTGCACTCCTAATCTCTCTGCCCTTCTCATACTCCCTAACAGTTCTCCCATATCAAGAGAATGGTTCAGAACTCATCTGGTGGCTGTTCTACAGAACTGTGGCCTATCATCTCATCTGTACACTGGACATTCTTTCAGGATCGGTGCAGCTACAACGGCAGCAGAACATGGGATACCATCCTCGTCAATCAAGCTTCTGGGCAGATGGTCTTCCTCAGCATATTGAGCCTATATAAGATGTGATTCTCAAACTATCATGAATGCTCAGCAAGCTCTCTCAAGTAATTTCAAAGGTACATTCTTTATACAAGCTACTGGTGGTGGTGTCCTACTTGCACTCCTATAACCCAGTCATTTTGTTTTGCTCTCCTACCTCTCTCAGGGCCTAAGCGACCCTTCTAACTTCATGGTTTAAAGGGTCCTCACCTGTGGTCTTTCATGCACCTCAGTCTAACACGACTCTATATACTGAACCCCAGTCCTTAATTACATTACTCATTACTGCAACACTCAAATTAGCATTTAGTTTTTCCTCAATCATCATTTATTTTTACAGCATAGCATAAATTCCTTTAGGTCTTATGCGGTAAGTATACCATCTATACAAACTACTGGTTATGGTGCCATTTTTATACTCATCTTTTATGTCACAGCGTATGCGGTTTCACTGTTACCAATCAAACTATTGGGGCTATCTCACTCGCACCCACGCAATTTTCTTTACACCATGGTCTATTGTGCAATCACGTCCTTTCTCACACCCTGGCCTAACGTGGCAGTCTTCTTCATGTCTCACAACACTTAGGCAAAACGGCCTATTGATTCCCTCTACTTAATGATTTTAACACCTTTGTCAATGACTGTATTGTTTTATTAATATTAATATTTTCTCTTCGCCTAAAATTCTAGGAACTTCTACTAAGAAACACTCCAACTGGTGGGTATCAATTTTCCTCTCTTAATGATTTGGGGGTAGGCTCTGCCCCTGCCTTTATCTTCAGGCAAGAACAGCAAGTATCTGTAACCCTCTGGATTTAGACTATGGATGGGGCCTACGCCAAAGAACTTTCATATCATCTATTTGCAACCATTTTGCATACTACTTGTTAAATAAATCTTATTTAGACGTTCTCTTGATTCCTGAGTCTTTCTGGTAGAAGTGACCTTCTTCACTGCTGCAAGTGGCAGCACTGGTGCTCATATGTACGCACTCACACCCATTCATTCAGCACATGCACCCATACGTTACCTCTTGATTTTTTTTATTTTTTGAGCCTCTGTCCCTGAGAAACTCTCTGCACATCCCGATATAAATTGTATTGATTTTAATAACTTTATAACTTTAAAGTACTTGAAGTGTGCACCAAGCACCCACCTAGCACACAGGAAACTACAAGTATCATATTGGGACTCGGCAGATACTCAGTATTCAATAACTCGGATCGGATCAGGACATCCCAGCTTAAAAGATTTATATTATTAGAGAGAAAAGTATAACCATGCAACCATCTGCTTCAGAATTTCACCAGACAGTGCATTATATATTCCTCAAGGAACAGTTTCATTTATTCTCTGCTGAACAACCAACATGTATGCTAGAGGCTATATATATATTTTTTTTTACCTTGTTAGACGTACCTTTTTACATAGTACTATATTAATACAATATTATATGGATTTTTTATTATTATTTCTGAGGATAAAATTAGTAAGTATAGCCAGTTATGATTGAGTATAATAGCCATTATATTTAAAAGCCATTATTTAGGCCTAAACTGTAAATTATTAGACATACTGTTTTTGTTATCAGATAATTAACAGAACATGATCTGCTAAAGAACATGATCTGTTAAAAAAACAACAACAACAACAAAAAAACATTATAAATGTGAAATTTAGCTCTTTGTGTATGTGAATCTAACCTGCACTACATGAAAGAGGAAGAAACAAATGTCTCGTGTAGAAAAAACATTGCTATGTTCTGAATGAACATATAGGACTAGTTCATTTTTATTCTTATATTATTTAGAAATATATTCTGCTCTTCTATTAGTACCAGCTCTTGTTGTGTTTCCCTTTTCATATGAAAATAATTAAAAGTATAGATTTACTGATTGAAGCAACATTGTACTATAGGTCTTGACGGTCAATACTCAACAACAGTAGGTTAAAATTAATTACCAGGGGTGCCAGGTCATCTCAAAACCAACGTGTGCAAAAGTGTGATGCTACTCAATTAACCCACATTAATGTTTCTCCTCGCATAACTAACTCGTGTTCGTTCAGATATGTATTTGTATTGTAGTTACCAGATCTACAATGGAAAATGGCTGAGCTAAATGCAATGAAGACTTCACTTCAGTGAAAAGGTGAATGCTCATAAATATTAATTAGGTCGTACTAATTAACTGACCAGTCACGTTCCATAGAATAAAATTACAGGTCCAAGACTTCACCTTGGCATTATTTATAGACTCTTCTCTGCGGATGAGTGATTTAGTTGTATGACGTTATTTGGCACTGAGAAAAATTATGCTGGATTTACATTGCTCAGATATTTTTACACCAATAAATAGATCAAACTTTGTTGTAGAGATCTCTTATACTGCTACATGGGAGATTTAACATCAAGACATGGTGAATAACTTAAAACAGGGTAAGTAAGCTATCTTCTTTAAATGTGCGAGACTTCCTATTCATTAGACAGTAAATAAATGTAAGAGTGGTAAAGTGGTAGGCTAGTGTTAGTCTCATACTCATGTCATGCTCGTGATCGTTACTCAAAAGGCCAGTAGAGGGAGCCAGTATATTTTAGATTATTATCTTTCAATACCAGAGTTCCCCATAACCTTCTATATGAATAATGGAGGAGCAGTTGATGCATTGTGGCTTATATAGTTTTAATATATGGCATAATGACACATAATGTTGTCCAATAGTTGTGTGACAAACAGACTGAAATGTCACCATACACTCTTAAAAATAAATGTGCTTCAAAAGGTTCTTCAAGCGATGCCATAGAAGAACCATTTTTGGTTCCACAAAGAACCATTCGGTCAAAGGTTCTTTAAAGAACCATCTCTTTCTTACCTTTTTATAATCTGAAGAACCTTCTTTTGCCACAAAGAACCTTTTGTGAAACAGAAAGGTTCTTCAGATGTTAAAGGTTCTTTATGGAACCATTTAGACAAAAAGGTTCTTCTATGGCATCGTGAAGCACCTTTATTTTTAAGAGTGTAGTGAGATATTAACCATGGTAACTGAAGCTGAAGGGTCAGCTTATTAAAGGAAATATTCATTCATGAATCAGACTTTGGCTATACTTATATTTGAGATTGGAATGTAACAAATTGTATGGACACATTTTCCGAAACATTTACAGCGCTTTTATATTTTATTTTAATTTTTTTTAGACTTTAAGCAACAGTCTAATTGCTGTGCCAGGTCACTGCTGTTAAACAGCATATTTCATGACATTTTCTGAGCACAAGTTCCCATGATCAGGTGCTTTAGTTGTTTTGATGTAAGGCAAACGGTATAAAGACCTCTAGAACTAGGAATTATTTAAATGGAAAAAGGGATGCATAATTGGCCTCTAAAGCTAATGAATGAGCAAAGGTGTTGCAGTAGAATGTAATTCTTTTAAATGAATTAATGAATATATAAACGATATAACTGTTACTATATCATATTTTAGAGAATCAAATGGCTATACTATTATACTCTAATGTACTGTAGTAAATAAAGTATTTAAAACACAGTAGCATTTATATAATTTTAAATTTTTCATAACTTTTTAAATGTTGTCATTTTATGTTGTCCTTCCCTTTAAAGGGTTTAAAGGGTTGCTAAATTTCCAAATGTCATATACAATAAAGACAATAACTCCAGAATGATGGATAGCTCCTGATTGTAATATACAGCATTAAAAATAAATACAATATCTATATATATATATATAGATATATAGATATATATATATATATATAATTATATATACACACACAGTACATTCCATCATAAATAAGTCCATCGGGATGCCCTGCCTGACGATAAAGAGTGTTATGTATAGGCCTAATGACAACCCTGGAATAATTACTGGATGACTAAAAGTTTTTTTTTATATCAACCATATCTGCAATGAAGTATCATAAATTAACCCATGTGGCCCTTGTCATCCCTCAATATGTTTACATAGATGAGTGTAGCACTAATCAAAAAGGAGCACACAATTATTGAGGCATTGGTCTGGATTCATCTGTCAGATACGACAGTTCACGCGGAGTCCTTATGAGAGCGTGTTTCTAATTGTGTGGGTGCAGAAGAGGCCAGCAGGTGCCTGGTCTCAGATCAGATTTTAGGCTCTGACAGCTGCTCGAGTCCCCCAGACGGCACAGAGGCAAAGCCTCTCATTAAGGAAAGTAACTGCATGTGTGCATAAGAGCGAGAAAGAGAAATAAAAAAGTGACAGCACATTCATTAAGAGTCTCGTTGATTCAGGTGTCAATTAGAAATCGTCTGCAAGGACGAGTCATGGTTTGTATTGGCAGGTTGAAGGCTGTGATCCTTAAATGGCTCTATATGACAGTTCAATTCCTCATTCAAATTGAGAAATAATGAAAAGTTACAAGTAGTATAAAGGCAAATATTCAGCAGCAGGTCAGATCAGAACCTGGCACTTTACTGTGGACAACAACATTTGTGATTGGAAATATCCATTGATTACAGTATTATTAGGAGCTTCACAAAGTTGTGTTGCATGCATCATTTATCCTAAGGTTCTTTTTTTGTCTTAGGACATTTTAAGACATGATGCTTTGGATAGGCATAGGCTAGTAGTTTTCAAATGGCAGGTTCCAATCACTAAAAAAAAGAAGAAGAAGAAGAAGAAGAAGAAGACAAAAATCAGTGTTAAACACAAATAATACAAGAGAGCAAAGTAAACTTTTAAAAGAGAAAAACATCTTGGCAACAAAATGGTTTTATTAGTTACTTGATTCTGATTGGTCAGACGCAGCATTCAGTGGTCGTCCATGGCAACGCTGTATCGCTCATCAGGTTATCTGAAGCTGTGTCCCAATTCAGAGTCTGCATCCTTACAAGGATGTGGACTTTAAAGGCCACACCTTTGAGGGCCAAACTGAGCATTGTTAAGTGGGACGGTCTAGCTTCCAGCGGCCTGCTCCTGTGTGCTGTTAATGAGTGCCAGTAACATTTGTTCACAACCTGTCCAAATATGTTCCCCATGGACCATTTATGTACATATTAAATAGTATAAACTATCTACAAAATTGCGACTTAGAAAGGTATAAGTAATTTAAACACTTTAAAGTGTTTTTGTAAGATTATATATTTATTTAAATCCAATATTTACATTGAAAAGTGTGTCTGGAACTCTCTCTCGTCCGCTCTCTCATCCGTCCTCATCCCTCCTCTCTTCTCTCTCTCTCGTTTACCCTGTTCTATGAATATTGGACAAATTTTTTATAAAGAAAAAAATATATATATTGACTATTCATACTTTCTTTTTTTTTTCTTTTTTTTAAATCATGTTAAAATGTTTTGAACATTTATTTGTCTACCCTGTTGAAAGAAAAGAAAAAAAACTCCTAAAATCAGCCTATCCTACTTTTCTGGTCATACTCAACAAAAAACACCTATGGCATTTAGATATTAATATATAATATAATAGATAATATATATATATATATTTATCCCTAAAGTTTGTCTAAACTCAACTCTTCCATTTCACTTTGCCATGCTTTTATGTAATATGTCAGGCTTTACAGGGTTAATACATGTTAAGGTTTAAGTTTTTCTTATTTAGTATGGTAAACATCTTTGCCAAAGCACACCAAAGCACTCCCGTGGAACACAACATAGTATTTTTGTTGATTATATCAGTAATTATCTATTTTAGTTATTATCTCCATATTTTCCCTCCATTTTTCTTCCACATTTTCTTTTTAGTCAATGACATTTTTGTTAAACCAAATTGAAAGTGCCTTGAAAATATTACTCACTCATAGCCTTAAAATAGTCTGATGCATTTCCTGAATGTGACTCTTGTCTCCTGAAGTGCTAATTTATCTGGTGCTCTTCATTATCTGTGAAGAACTGTTGAACATGTCACAGGTTTCCTGCATGACAGGAGCGGAGAACAGCAGGTCACCACATTAAGGGCCACGGTCTCGCAGTGAACGTGATAATGGGGGAAACCTTTCAACATACAGTCCAGAAGAATCTATAAATACATCCTCTAGAAAGTCTGCAACTGCATGGACATGGGTTTGTAAAAGATTTCATATTTTTATTCTTATTTAGTTAAGGCATTTCAATACAAAGCATTTCACAACCCACCGTATGACAAAGATCATGTACAATAGAATTTGTTGGGAGAAAACATGCAAAAGAAATAATAAGAACGATAAAATGCGAAAAATGGTCTATTGTATGTTGCATTAATAAAAATAAATATTTAAAGAACACAATTTTTTTGTGATTTAAATGTATATTACAAGTTGTATTTGAATGAATTAATAATAATAATGGTCATGATATGCTGGTTGGCTGCCAATGCCTCAGGTGAAAATAAATAATGATTATTAAAAAAATAAAAATGATATATATAATCCCAACATAACTACAGAAATAGCAAGAGAAAACAATCCCAATCATTTCACTAAACTTCAGGCCATACATGCACAAGTGTTCCAATGAAAACAGTCTCTACAGTATGTTACATGTGAACAGCACTCAATGTATGTGTTACAGGTCCTGTGTCAAACACTTCCTGTAATACAGGTATACATACATACTCCTCTGCACTGTCTTATTAAGCGATTCAATCCTCATTGGCGCTGGTCATTTTCGTTGATGAGGACTATATTTAATGGCTTTTCGTACATTCCAGGCAGGAACAAAAATAAACAGATTTTCTTACAACATCATCTCAAGAAAGGGAAATAAACAGATGCTTATTTAAAGCAGGCCTATGACATCGCAAGTAAAGTGCTCCCTTAATGTTTCATAGAAATGAGAATTGCTCATGAAAAACAGTACACTGTAAACTTTTGTAGGTCCATGCTGGAAAACAAAACATCATACCAGTATACTTTCAATTCCCATTCACCACTGCAGCGCTGAGTGTATTTTTTTGCTTTAAAAACACTGCTTTGTAGTTGTTTTTATCTATGTAAACATGCACTGGTTAGATGGACATATTTGACCATTGTGCCACGTTTTTTAAAATTCTCGTGAAGTTAAAAGAACTTAAGCTTTTAAAAACATGCTGCAAGACCTGGACCTTTTTAATGCAAAGACGTGTGTTCTGTGTGAACGGGCAGCATTTAATTCAGGATAGAGTTTGGGAGTTTTTCAAATTTAATGCTTATCACAAAGCTTCACAAAGCTCAGGAACCCCCCCCCCCCCCCCCCCCCCCCCCACCGTTTAGTTTCAATATGAGCCACATTAACTGCAGCGAAAAGTTTGGCCTATAGTTCAGGAATGCTACCTTGGACAGTTTTTGGAGAAACATTATATGACCAAATGACATCTGAACTCACATGGAAGGCAATGCATCATCAAAATACCTCAAAAGAGTTCCAAATCCTGTCACTGGGGCGCACCTTTTTCAAAAGGTACACATTGTACCTTATTTACTCTTAAAGGCAAAGGCGGACTTAACCAATAAGCGAGGTAAGCGGGCCCCGGGGAATCAGGGGGCCCCATCTGATATTGGCGAAACATGTTTGGCGAACGCTACAGTCTGTATTTGTGTTCTGGAGAGCGTCAAATGTTTATATTTACAGCGTGTTTTGCAGCATTGAGCAATGTAACTAATCACAGACATATCTGTTGATTTTCTGAAAAAAAAAAAAAAATAAAAGAAAAATAAAAAAAAAAAAAAAAAAACAACAACCCAAAAAAAAAAAAAAAAAAAAAAAAAAAAAAAACAAATAAAAAAAACCCTTTTGGGGGGGGGGGGGGAGGAAGGATTATATCATTGGCATTCCGTCCATAAGCTGCGAATGCACCGCATAACCAGGCTGTCTGAGAGAATGAGTTCACGGGCTAATTAATATAAACATGATTATAAGTTGATCCCTTGTCATTTGAGATGTGACTAAATTAAAGTTTAATAAAGTGTTGGGAATAAGTATGTAAAATTATTTATTTGAAAACAATGGTAATTTTCTGTAAATCTACGTCAGTGATGGAAGCTTCCGGGCGAACGGATTCTCCACAGCTTTCTCGTCTCCGCTCTATTGCTGTGACTTGTCTGGATTGTAGCGCGTTCTCAGTGTTTTGCTGGTCTGTGGCTGATTTAATGCGCGAGGTAAGCTGTCTGTGAAGCGATCGCCCAAGTGGAAAAATGCGCTAGCTGTTGCTGCCAGATCTCAATTGCTGAAAATTACACTGAGCAAAATTAACTCGACTAAATTATATGAAGAAAAAAAACCTGTACATTTTCATGCTTTCTCAAGCAAAGCAGATTTTGAAAGTCCACTAATAATAATAATTAACTACATTTTTATAGTGCTTTTCTGCTTTTTCTAAGCGCTCTACATTGTGAGGGGGTATCTCCTCATCCACCACCAGTGTGCAGCATCCACCTGGATGATGCGACGGCAGCCATAGTGCGCCAGAACGCCCACCACACACCAGCTTATTGGTGGAGAGGAGACAGAGTGATGAAGCCAATCAGTAGATATGGGGATGGGTAGGAGGCCATGATGATCAGAGGCCAATGGGCGAATTTGGCCAGGATGCCAAGGTCACACCTCTACTCTTTTCGAAAGACATCCTGGGATTTTTTAATGACCACAGAGAGTCAGGACCTCGGTTTAACATCTCATCCGAAAGAATGGTGCTTTTTGACAGTATAGTGTCCCTGTCACTATACTGGGGCATTAGGACCCACACAGACCACAGGGTGAGCACCCACTGCTGGCCTCACTAACACTTCTTCCAGCAGCAACTTAGTTTTCCCAGGAGGTCTCCCATCCAGGTACTGACCAGGCTAAACCCTGCTTAGCTTCAGTGGGCAACCAGTCTTGGGCTACAGGGTGAAATGGCTGCCTTCTATCTGCTCATAGACAATGTTTGAAGATGTTTATTGTCCACATGCCTAATGGTAACAATAAAAATATAAAATTTAATCAACAAACATCAGAAAAAAATAAGAAAATACCTTGTTTTCCGTATACTTTCCTCGCTTACACTTCAAGTCCTTCTCTGATTTTATTGTTGCTTGCAATGTTAGATGGCAATATTTTAAAAGGATATTATTTATTTTTATTAGAATTTTTTTGTTTGGTATTTTGCATGGTCTGTTATTGGAGTGTCACGCGGGTGGTAGTTTTAACTCCTATTCACTGGGAATAAAAAATTATTTAATAAATAAATGGCCTAAATCAATTAAAAAAATACACAAACTTATTGATGCAGAGACTACTGAGCGGGGAATCCCCCGTCTCCCTCGCCCACCCTCCGAATATTACGTATAATAACGTAACTACGTGTACAAGTTATTTGGCGGCTTTTAATTGGAAAAGCAGCTGTTTTCTAGCATTCGAATACCTATGGATAAACCTGAAATGAGAAAAGGATTGGAATTAATTCATTTACAAAGAAGTATGAATGTGCATACTTTTAAAATCGACACCTGCCACGGTGTTTTCCTCTTTGAGTGTGTCTTAAAAGCGATGAGGAGGGGGGAGGGGGGCTTAATCTTATCACTCAGCATACCCGTTAACAAGTCACTGTGGGCGTCGCCACTGATATATATATTATATATATATTTTTTTTTTGTTTGTTTTTATGTCTTCTTTTGTGGCGAAAAAAGTAGGTAATATGCTTTAGAATAGAATCCAGGTTGACTAATTTTTACTGAATTTATCCAAATCGACATCTTAAGGTTAATAAAATACACTATAGACGAGCCAAATACGGGTTCGGCATAAAAGAGTCACATAGTTGTTGTTTTGGGGCCCCATACCTGGAATTTGCTTAGGGCCCCCAAATCACTAAGTCCGCCCCTGCCTAAAGGGTGCACCTTGGTACCTTAAAGTATATATCAGTACCTAAAGTGTACATATTTATATCTTTTGAAAAGGCAACGTCCAAGTGACAACTTTTGTAACTTTTTTTCTGAGCGTCTACATGAAGTGTACTGTAAATATGCCCTAGTTCTTCAGAAGTGTTAGCATTGGACAGCAGTGATGATGTTTACTTTACTGTCAGATTTCTCTCTGTGGAATATGCAAAAAGCTTGTGTGCTTTTCCAGATAAACACACAGGGCAAATATCCTCTGTGCTAATTCGGTAGATCCAAGCTTTTGATCAGATATTACATGCACAGTGGCATCCCTGCCTGTAAAAAGGTATTGATGTCACTGACTTGGCAAATGACAAAGAACTGATGAACAGATGAACAGATTGAATAGCGTAGGATTGCTACTGAAAAAGCTCATTAATTTGAAGGCATTGAAATGGACGAATACAATTACTGTCGCAACTGTGCCTGGTTTAGAGAAACATCCAATTCTTCCGACATCAATGGCTCCCAAGATGATATGGACCCTCTTTGGGGAATCTGCAGCAGTGTAAACACTGACACTTTTGATTTGAGTAATTCCGGTTGTAACGTTTTGTTGTTTTTACAAACAAAATAGGGCAGTTATACTAAGTGTTAAGTATGAAACAGTTTTGTAATACAAAGTATGTTGCATTAAAATATAATATAATGCTAGATTTAGAAAAAAAGCCCCACATTGGATTGATTTCTGTAATGAAAGTGTACCAAGCCTGTGTATTAAAATCATTTGATGATATGCATAGTTAAACTGGTTTTAATGATCTCACTGGCATTTACAGGTACATCTAAAAAAAATAGAATATCATGAAAAAGGTCAATATTTTTTGTCACTCATTTCAGAAAGTGAAACCCATATATTATACAGATTCATTACACATAGAGTGAAATATTGCAAGCCTTTATTTCTTGAAATTTTGATGATTATGGCTTATAGATAATGAAAACCCAAAATTCAGTGTCTCAGAAAATTAGAATATTGTGAAAAAGTTAAATATTGGAAAGTCATGGTGTCACACCCTAATCAGCTAATTACCTCAAAACACCTGCAAAGGTTTCCTGATCCTTTAAATGGTCTCTCAGTCTGGGTCAGTAGGTTACACAATCATGGGGAAGACTGCTTATCTGACAGTTATCCAGAAGACAATCATTGGTCTTCACAAGGAGGGTAAGCCACAAACGTTAATTGCTAAAGAATCTGATTGTTCACAGAGTGCTGTATCCAAGCATATTCATAGAAAGTTGAGTGGAAGGAAAAAGTGCGGTAGGAAAAGGTGCACGAGCAAGAATTTGGGGGAGCTTCACAACGAGTGGACTGAGACTGGCGTCAGCGCATCAAGAGCCACTACGCACAGACAAATCCTAGGAATGGGCTACAAATGTCTAATTTCTCGTGTCAAGCCACTCCTGAACCAGAGACAACGTCAGGAGTGTCTTACCTGGGCTGTGGAGAAAAATAACTGGACTGTTGCTCAGTGGTCCAAAGTCCTCTTTTTTGATGAAAGTAAATTTTGCATTTCATTCGGAAATCAAGGTCCCAGAGTCTGGAGGAACAGTGGAGAGGCACATAAACCCTGTTGCTTGAAGTCCAGTGTTGTTTCCACAGTCTGTGATGATTTGGGTTGCCATGTCATCTGCTGGTGTTGGTCCCCTGTGTTTTCTGAAGTCTACAGTCAGCGCAGCCATCTACCAGGACATTTTAGAGCACTTCATGCTTCATTCTGCTGACAAGCTTTATGGAGATGCTGATTTCCTTTTCCAGCAGGACTTGGCATCTGCCCACACTGCCAAAAGCTGGTTCAATAACCATGGTTTTACTGTGTTTGATTGGCCTGCAAACTGGCCTGACCTGAACCCCATCGAGAATCTATGGGGTATTGTCAAGAGGAAGATGAGAGGCACCAGACCCAACAATGCAGATGACCTGAATGCCACTGTCAAAGAAACCTGGGATTCCATAACACCTGAGCAGTGCCACATGCTGATTGTCTCCATGCCACGCCGCACTGATGCAGTAATTCATGCAAAAGGAGGCCCAACCAAGTATTGAGTGCATAGAAATGAACATACTTTTCAGAAGCCTGACATTTCTGTTTAAAATATCCTTTTTTATTGCTCTTATGTAATATTCTAATTTTATGAGACACTGAATTTTGGGTTTTCATTATCTGTAAGCCATAATCATCAAAATTTCAAGAAATAAAGGCTTGAAATATTTCACTCTATGTGTAATGAATCTATATAACATATGGGTTTCACTTTCTGAAATGAGTACATGGAATCATTTGGGATAAAGGTTTATCAAACCTGGTTTTTGTCTTTCTGTAAAAGCAGCATTATTTCCAACGATTATCTTGAGGGCAGGATATTTATTAATGTAGCATACGGTGTGTAAAAATAGTGTGTATCAATTCAACCTAAGAAAATCAACAGATTTAAATCTGGGGGGAAAAAACATTATTTAGAGTTTTATAATTAGGTGGATAAACACACACACATAGAAAGAATAAAGATAATGACATCTGGAGGGAAAGGAAAAGTGAATTTTTAATAATATGGTATATGGTGTATAAAAATCAGATAACGTATTAAAAAAAAAGAAGAAGAAATAAAGCAATTATACTGTGTGCAACACAAATTAATTAAACTGAACTCAACTGGAAAAAAAAAAGAATACATAAAAAAAAGGATTTTAAAACTAGGTCGATAAACACAAATATACAGAATAAAATGCATTAATGACATGAGAAAGGACAGTGAATTATTAATGTAGTATAAGGTGAAAAAATAGGATTTGTTTTTAATAAATATAAAAATGTACTTAAATCATGAAAATGTTAAATTAAAAAAGCAATAATATTGTGTGCAGTAAATACAAATCGATCAATCAATTCCACTTAAATTGGAAACTTAAAAAATTATTTTGAATTTTAAAATAGACAGAATAAAATGCATTAATGACATCTGGGGGATGAAAAGACTGTAATGCTTTGATGCTCTATGCCTTATGATGCTCTCAAAGCCTTATGGGTTGGCAAAAATACATCTGGAGATAATGAACGCCCCATACACAGTCACAGGGCTAAATTCTCATGGCTATTATACCCAGCCAGCACTGTGATGTGCTCAATTACACAAGCTCCTCCATTCAGCCCTGTACTGGCAGAGTACAGATACATCAGGCACTCTTATTTGATTAAAAGCCTCTTGACAAAATTGAATTGGTGAATGAACTACGGTTGAGTGGGTGACACCATTCCGAGCACACTCCAGGCCTCATTTCTGCCCGAGAGGGAGAGAGGACCCATATCGGCTGTGCTGCACTTACACAGGGTCGACCAAAATGGCCACTATGCATTCCTAAAGAAGCGCATGAGCAAGAATAATGTTGATTATTGATGCAAGTTGTGCTTCTATAGTCATTTTAGGCAAGTGTCATGTGAAACTGTGGGAAAATAGTACATCTCTCATCACACCATTCATGGATAGGAAAAAAATTATTAATTTCTCACACATGCATGCTTTCCTAAACCATAATGGATATGGACAGAGAATAGAAATAAAACATTTTCACAAGCACTGCTTAACGTAATAAACCCAAACTGACACAGGCCTGACCTGATACGAAATGAAAGTAATACGAATCTAAAAACGCCACCGTAAAGCACACACTCTAGTATACCAATGTTGAGTAAGGTCAAATTTCAGATTAGGGTACACTTGTCCTGGTACACTGAGACAGTCACAGACAGGCACAAGTTGAAACCATAAATATCCTCCTCCTCCTGCTCTTCATTCTCTTGTCAACTGATCCACAAAATAAGAAACAGTCACAGGCCAAGATATAGATATTTTTAAACAAAACAAACAAACAAAAAACTGCCCTTGGGTCAGATTCTTGGATCACACTGTCCTTCTGAGGACAAAAACAATTGGGCAGAAAATGTAAATGGCACAAACAGAAACACCACTGTACCTCAAAGTCTCTCGGAGAGTTCAAACACATGGTGACACTGGGAGCTATACCCTAAAAGCTCCAGTACTGCTACCCCATGACTCCAGGGAGAGGAGCTGTTGTGTTAAAGCAGGTTTGGGAGTGTGTGCTCAGATCTGTGTGTGGTGTGTGTGTCCTGGCGGTGTGTACGGAGGTGGCGCTGGATTGGGTTTGATACCCCGGCTCTTCATGTAAGAAATGAACTGGTCGGGAATCTCAGCCAAACGTCGTTGCCTTCGTGCCGCAATACTCAACACGTGTTTCCTTTTCCGGTTCCATGTATCCCCGGAATGGCCAAACTGGGAGGGGCAAGGAAGCAAAACAGCCCATTTTATTCACTTTCCACTTATAAGGGTTTCTAACTTTTTGCCTCAAGGCCCCCCCCCACGTTGTCCAATAAATTATTCATGAACGGAATTTCAAAAGAACAACATTTACTTGAAATCTTGTAACTAAATGTCTTGACTGTCACTCTCGATCAATTTAATTCACCTTGCCTGAATAAAAGGTTAATTTTTTTTAAGTATATATATTATAATATTATATCATAATATATAATATATATGGTAGTGGGTATCATGGTTTCCACAAATATATTATGCCGCAACATTTTCACAATGATAAAAATTACTTCCTTGAGCAACTAAATCCATAATTTTTGTCATGATTTTTTCTTGTTGGGAGCATGTAACACTGAAGACTTTGAGTAATGGACTGCTGAAAAGTAAATTGCAATAATTATTTCGAAACTAACTCTTTTTACTTTGATCCAATAAATGCATTCCTTGGGGGCATAAGAGCCTTTAGGGTGGTGTGATTTGCCGATGGCACTTTTTTAACGTTAGTTAGTGTGTAATGGTGCTGTTTGAGCATAAACAATATCTGCAAATTTACAAAGCTGAAAGTTCAATGCAAACTGAGATATCTTTAAAAATAACAAAGGCAATTTCAAAAAAAAAAAAAAAAAAACAAACTGGCAGGGGGGGGTTCTTTTCAAATTCTGGCAGTTTTCATGCCTACAAAAACGCTGATAGGGAACTTCAACAGTTACTCTCGGTTTGTGACGTCACCAACCAGATAACCCCCGCCCCCGGGAAAAGGCAGCAAAAGGGGGCGAGGCCATGCTGCTCTGCTTTAGATAAGAGGAAGAGAAAACTAGAGATGCATGTAAAAATCTTTTCATATATGAATCGCGATTCTGTCTTCCTAACGATTCTAATGGATTCACAAGTATCAAAATCAATGTTCTAAAGCAGCGGATCTTAATACTGTTCCTCGCGTCCCCCTGCTCTGCACTCTCTCTCTCTCTCTCTCTCTCATATTCAGCTCAGCTCCAACAATAAACTGTTTATACACTTATTTTCACATAGCTAGAGAAGCGTTAAACATGGACGCGCCCGTGCAATGCCTGCCTCTACTGTATTTTAGCTTTAATCAGGAATAAAACCTTATAACAAAAGCTACATAAGCCTTAGCCTTTACACAGCGTCTCTAAAGTATGAGCCAACAACAAACACAAAACAAACGAAAAGGCCTCCATTAAAGCCTTGCTTGCACAGGTTTCTGCACGTGCCCCCTTCCAATAATATCCTCTGTCTTCTCAAATCGGGCTCAAACACCGGAATAAGCCTATGTTAACGTCACTGTTTTTGTTACAATACCACAGTATTACCTGCCGCTGAGATGAGGGCGGGACGATTTAGACGGGTTTAGAGCCAATCCACACACCCTGGCTAGCCTACCATTCCAAAGCCCATCACCTATTTCTGAGGGAGGGGCTTCATAAAAGCAGGAAATGAATCACGCGTTTATTCAGACTAATGGACCAGCTCGGTGGGTGTGAAATAAAGGTAAATTATGTGAAAAATAATGTGTTTTTTTTTAAACGAAGCATTAACACGTTAGACTGCACCCCATAAACACAATCCAGCCTAGAAAAAAAACTTTAAAACCCTTTAAAAAATCTTACATATTCCAAAATCTTGATTGGCAGTGTATATTTTCTTATGCCTGTGTTACTTTAAGTTGTTAACTAAAACCATTTATTAATACACTACAGCATTTTTTAAATAAATTAATTTTAAGTGATTTTGCGGCACTTGTAAGTCCACCTTCCATTCCACGGTTATTCATCCATCCCTCAATTTTTGCACCATCACCAATCCCTCTCATTTATTCATCTCTCCATTCATCCCACATTTTTTTCATCTTCAAACCATTCTTGGGAAAGAAGATGCTTTGATGATATAAATATGAATGAATACCTTCCTTGCCCAATTCAATCAACTATCCCCAATTTATTCATCCACCCATCAATAAAATCCTTCCCCATCCAACCGCCATCCAGCCATTATTCCAACCCACATCCATCCATCCATTCTTGGCTTTTCATTCATCCATCCACCCACCCAATGCATTCTTCCCCATCCATCCTCTATTCATTCATCCATCCATCCCTCCATTCTTGGACTTTCATCCATCCATCCATCCACCCAATGCATACTTCCTCATCCATCCATTCTTGGCCTTTCATTCATCTATGCATCCAACCATGCTTTCTTCCCCATCCATCCTCCATTTATTCATCCATCCCTCCAATAATACATCCACTTCATATCAATTCATCCATCTATGCATTAAGTCAGTCACTGATCAATTCATTCAAGCATCTATTCATTCATCCTTCTCCTTTTCATCCATCCACAAATCCATTCATTTATGGGAAAGACAACAACATCCCAAAATATTCTTATAATTTCTTCCTGAATAAAATAAATTAAACAGTGCCTCAAGAGTGAATTCTCTTCACTTTGCTCACAGTCTTTGACTCTGTAGCCTGAGATATTCTTATTACTACTAATGACAGGTTGCATTCATAGGGGACTTGCATAATGAATTGCTTTATAATAATGTGGGTTATGGTGTGGAGCTGTTACACGAAGGCACGATTCCACAGTGACTGAATAGGTAATTAAAATAAAATTCTCATGCTTAATGAGATTATTGAAAGAAAGAGACAAGGGGCGACAAGTCACATCTATTTAAAACCTGCAAGTTAACATAACATACTTGTGGTTTAAACAAGCTTTCAAAGAGCATTACTTGTATTTTTTTTTTTTTTTTTTTTTTTAAGTAACTAACTAATGTACCTGAACAATGTCCTCGCTCACTGCTATTTTTCCCTCTTATGAATGAAACCTGATGTTCATCCACCCAATCCAACCTCAACCATAGCTGTGGGAAAAGACAAGAAGTACAAGTAAATCACTGGACATTTATTTAAAAAACTAAATATAACACTTAATTTTTATGTTCATGAATACAGTTTTGAAATGATATGAGGGTGTGTAAATAATGACCACATCTTTTGAACTACTTTTATTGTATGCATAGTGATGAATTCAGTTGAAAAAGTCATTTTGGGTGTCTCAAAACTACTAGGGCCATCTTTTTCTTGATCTTCATGTACTGCTTTGACCCCAGCTGATTGTAATTGGTCTCTGTAACTATAATGCACAGAGCGAATTCCAATACAGTCTTCTCAAACAACAGGCATTCTCCACATGACCTGCTCACCTCATCCGACAGGAGTTCATCTTCCACCTCTGTGCTCATGAGATATGTTGTTATTCTTGGAGGAAGCTCTATTTCAATATTGATCAATGTCTCTCTCGACTTCCCAAGTGGTCTGACAGATCACTACATGCCCTGACATGATAGTATGTGCTTAAAACCAATGCAGTACAGCTGATAATTACATCTCGCTCTGTGATTAGCCCAAACCGGGTCTCTTTAAATGATTACCTGTACTGCAAACACAGCTCTGACTGAGAAAAACAGCCTTGTTAATTGCTATCAAAGCACTTGTTTGACTAATTGATATAAACAGCTTCAGGGGCACTCAGTAGGGTTTAAGGGTATGTGATAACACTTTACTTAAAGCCTTTATGTATAAAGGTATATATAATGTACATTGCAATGCATTATATCTTTTCATAAATAATTGTGACCAAAGTTGAAAATACATTATTATATCTGAAGGTTTGTTGTTCATGTTTTGTGCATTATACCTTCTAAAGGTGTAACAATTAATAGATAAGTAATTTATTATTCATGAGATCAATGCATTATTAGATGCATTACAATGCATAATTAATGCATTAAAAATACTTTTATAATGCATTATATGTAAAGGCTATAAATTAAGTGTTACCAGGTATGCTTACATGACAATGATTGTACTAAAAACAGAAAAGACTGAACATGTAATACACATACGCATGACTTGTTTTCATAGTTTACACAGAGATGATAACGGTGTTGTGCACTTTATACTTTGAAACCCGTTTTCAAAAGGTTGCATTTTCAGGCCCCCAAAATGCTGCTGTTGTGTAAAATAAATGACCAAAATGCATAAAAGGTTTTTAGCTGAAAATGGTGTTATGTAAACACCAACTAAGTAAAATGAAAGAATTGAGTTGTTTATATATTTTAACATTTATATATTAACTGATGTTGATTTTATTCTATAAAGTAAAAGCTGGAGCTCTCCAATAATTAAAAAACTGATTGAATAAATTGCAATATGGTGATTAATTAACGAGATTAATTAAAATGAAAATAATGCAAATACATCTTATTACTGTGGCAGATGAGTAAAAAGAATGATTGATGTATATATATATGGAAGTATATATATTCTTCTTCAAATCAATTAAGAAATTCTGCATAGTATTATTTTTTTCGTACTCCTTTAGTTAAGAAAGTGTTTGGGGGGAACAGCATTTAGGTATAAGGCTCCATGCAGACTGGAATAATCTACCTTTAAATGTACGATTTGGACTTCATTCAAACTTCTTGTAATTGCTGATGATATAACTATGTTTATATCTATAAGTGCTAGGTACATTTTATTATGTCATGTGTTAATATTATAGTGGGGTGTTTGTTGTTTTGCTGTGTACCGTGTTTTGTTCTGTGTTTGGCTTTTCTGATGATGGTGTATTGGTGGTTTGTTTGTTTTGTGTTATGTTATCTTATTTGTGTGTATTAGGACCCCCTTGAAAACAAGATGATGCATCTCAAGTAATTTTTGCATAGTATGTATATATAGTAGAATTTTTTTTTTATTATTAATTGTATGCATTACAACCACTTTTTATCAAAGCACTTTACGTTAATTCAGGGCTAAACATTTATTTTTTTTTTACGTAGTGTGTTTTCCCTGGATCGGAACCTACAACCGTTTGGCCTTGCTATCACTCAATGTTCTAAACTACGACACTGAGCCACAAACACAGAACGCCCTAACTTTTAATATACCCCTTAAAAAAACTTGACCATCAATTCAGTCGTTTGTAACCGCATGTTCCAAGCTCCACAACATGAAGATGCTCGACAATTTTTGGAAGCTTGGCAGCCTGATGGCAAAACAACATTATTAATGGTCTCAAATCACACATTTATCATTTATGGTAACACTTTATAATAACCTTTGCTAATAAATAATTAACAAACATAATATAATGCTTAATGGATCATTAGTTAATATATATTCAAAGAGTTAGAAACGTGAGATAATGTGCTTGTTAATGTTTGCTAATACACTTATTGAACATTAGATAATGTTCAAACAAATCTTTATTTCATGTAAGTTAAAATACTTAAAAATGTCATTAAACTTTTTAATTCCATATGATCAAGCACTTATTGTAGATCTACAAATGATTTTAACAGATGATTAAAATGATTAAAAGCTTGTGTTAATTCACTTTTGCTGCTACAGAGGTGTGATATGGGTAAGGTTAGGGACAGGTTTGGTGTGTTGGGTTGGGGGGGGGTGGGGGGGGGGTGGGGGGGTGGGGGGTGTAGGTTAAAGGGTTTGGTTAAAGTGTCACAATGTACATGAGTCAATTTGGATACTAGTGATTGGGTGGGTTGCAGTGTTGTTTTCTCCATTGTTGGGCGGCCCACCGGCATTGATTATTGCAGGGGGAATATCTATATCTATAATAGCTAATTCAAGGAATATCCTGTTTAATGATATGCTGAAGAGTAGTATACTAATGTGAGTGCATAAGCTAAACTTAACCAGCCACCCTTTACACAAAACTTGTTACATTAGCTAAACGTCCAATGCCCATAAAGATACTAAATGATTAGTAAACATTTACAAATTATGAATAGTCTCAACTTTAGATTGGGTACTGCAAAAACATGAACAAATAATTAATATATTATTTAAGATGTGTAAATAGCTGGTCTGGTGAGCACACGATCACCAATTCTGGACCCCACACCCATATTTCTCCTCACCTCTCTCTTCCTTATCGCTTGGACTATTTAAACATCATCAGTCCCGACACTTTGTATAGCTAGTGTAGGCGACTTTACATTAAATAATCATAGGTAATCATTAGGTAATGTTTAGTAAGTTCATTAAACAAGAACATTATCTCATATTTCTAGACATGTGAATATATATTAAGTAATGACTGTTAAGTTCCATTTGTAGCGTCGGAGTAGATCATGCATACTGTGGAACTGTTTAGGGCTTAAAGACTCCTTGGTAGCCCTGTTGACCATTTTGCATTATAAATTTACAGTCTGGTCAGAGATGTTACGAGTTGTAATAGGGGTTTTAAATTGCGATGGTCTTCCACCCTACAAGAAATTCGAACCAGCCCCCACTTCTCCGTCTCATCTGACGTCAAACACTGTTTAAAGGTCTGTAAATTACTCGATGGCCATCCAGGCCGATAGCAAACTAACACACACCCACACAAACTAACACACACACACACACAAAAACAACTCGAGGACATGTCTTTATATAGCTATAATGAATCGTTATATGTATCTGGTATATGCATGTGGTTGTGTACATTCCCTGTTACTTAGATGATTAACCACAATTCGTTAGTTGTATTATTGACAGCCATTAAAACACTTATATTTCAGGTGTATGTATGTATCTGTGGTTAATCTATTCCAAATGGTTGCTTCCTTGGGTATCAATGTTACCCTGTTTTTTCATTCCTACGGGACAATGACGCAGTAATGTGCTTGTTGAAACGCATTCATATGAATGTACGATAGTTTGGTTAAAACTACGATATTTCAAACTGGCCATAAAGGCTGCACATGAGCCATACACAAAAGACCAAGAAAGATTCGCTCAGCTCAAAATCCATGTCTCCATTGGCCGCACCCAGAATCTAGAAATTCCTCAAAGCATCATGGGTGCCCTAATAACTTTGCTCCAGAAAACTCCTTCTTTCGTTTGAGACAACACCTTTCTAGGTGGACTCTCAGACCTGCTCCTTGAGTTTTATTTGTCCGGCAGTTTTACTTTCAAGTAACCTTAGTCGCTGTGGTACGGTGGTGGGGGGTCTTCTGCAGAAGAACCAGAAGTAAACGAACCAAACTTCCCGGGCTGTGACGCTCCTCACGAACTCATCAAAAGAACCTCCGTTATCTCCGCATGTCCGTACCTCTTCTTCAGACTATCGTGGTGCTTTAAACCAATGTCAGTGGATTAACGCGCTTGTAAACTTATTCAGATGCGTTTTTAAATTTCAGTCCCTTTTTAGGTGGATTTTTGGGAATGTCTTTGACCGATTTTCAAAGGTTTGTGTTAAGTATGTAACTACGGGCACTCCATCTTTCCTTTCTCTATCTTGCCTTAGCTTTGTTTCATTCGGTTAGATATGTTTTAGTTAGTATATTTAATATTCGTTTCATTTATTAAGCCCTTATATTCAGCAACGATTGTCTCTGTTTACGGGGGGGGGGTCATCAGTTCCGAAGTCATCGTATTACTTTTTTGAACCTCGCTACAATTTGGCTACGAGATTGTACTACTGCTAGCATTGCATAAAGAAGGACAGTTTATTCTTCTTTGGCCAGGAAAATAATCTTTCTTTGAATTTATAAATGATTATTTTGTCTGCTCGGTGGACGGGCAGATCAAGTAATTGTAATATTGATTCTGTTACAGTTAATTCGAAGATATAATCTATATATTTATTATGAATCATAACCAGTTATAATTCATCATAAATATTCCCCTTTTTAGAGCTAATAAATAATAATAAACGTTACAGCATTATATAATGTTTGCTAATGATTTAGAAATGAAAGTTAGTATACAGTGTTACCCAATTAATTTATGTATAGCAAAAATCATTACATACATCAATTCAATGAGACAGATAGATTATAGAGAAAAAGACAGGTAGATAGATGGATGGATGGATGGATGGATGGATGGACGGATAGATAGACAGATAGATAGATAGACAGATAGATAGACAGATATATATAGATAGATAGATAGATAGATAGATAGATAGATCGATAGATAGATATATAGATATTCTAATAGCTTCCTTTTGTGATTCTGTATTGCTTAAAGTTTTTTGTAAACAAATTGATGGAACAGAACACTCTCGAGGGTTAGAGGGTATTCTAGAGGGTGAGCAGAAGGAGAGGGAGGCGGGGCCAGTATGATCGCCATGACCCCCGCTTCACTAGCAGCCCTCCCGCTGACTCCCCCTCCAGGCACTTTACACTGGACACTTGAGAAAATTACAACCAAAGATTCCTCCTCTCATATACAGCACACTCATTTACCACAAACACCATTTTGTATTGTTTATGTGCCCTGTTAAATCAAAGGCTAGTAGTTTCAGAGTGACTATTTGCACAGAGGTCTAAATAGCACAGGCCACACAGCACAGCTACTTACACCAGACAAAATGATAAAATCACATTTGACCCCACTACAACCTAAAAAAAATTTTTTTTACCAATGGCTGCCAGAAAAGCGGCAGAAAACTAATTAATGTTAATTATCCAGTTAAATGCAAGTTTGCTAACATGGCATAATATAGTTATAACTGGGATAGTTCACCCAAAAATGAAAATTCTGTCATTAATTACTCTGCCTCATGTCGTTCCAAACCCGTAAGACCTTCATTCATTTTCAGAGCACAAATTAAGATATTTTTTATGAAATCTGAGAGCTCTGACCCTGAATAGACAGCAACCTATAACTACCATGTTCAAGGCCCAGAAAGGTAGTAAACTAGTCCATGTGACATCAGTGGTTCAACCGTAATGTTATGAAGCTACTAGAATATTATTTGTGCACAAAGAAAACAAAAATAACGACTTTTATTCAACAATTCTTCTCTTCCGTGTCTTTGTTGTTTTACGAGATTACCAGGGGGGGGGGGGCGACACAAACGTGTGCATCTGGTGGTCCTCTGCTTGTAAACAAGGTGCAGCACATCTGGGTTCTACATCAGAACACCGGCTCCTGCGTCAGCAGCATCATCAAACACATGCGCCGTTGTACTCTTGTGAACGAGCACTGACTGACACGGAAGAGAAGAAATTGTTATTTTAATTTCACAATATTACAGTTTTTTTCAGTATTTTTGATCAAATAAATGCAGCCTTAGTAAGCATAAGAGACTTCTTTAAAAGGGGGTCATCGGATGCCCATTTTCCACAAGTATGATTATTTAGGGTCTTAATGAAAGTCTGTAACATAGTTTGGTTAAAATTTCTTAATGGTAGTGTAAAAAACACCTTTTTTACCCTGTCAAAAACAGCTCTTTTCAGATCAAGCCATTTTTGTAGCATTTTCCTTTAAATGTTAATGAGCTCTGCTGACCCCGCCCCTCTCTTCCGAGCTGCTCTCAGAGAGACTGTTTACTTTAGCCACATTCATCGTGAAACTGGCTAATTAGCACATTATAAAAATAGCCATTTGCAAATATTCATTACAAAACATTATACTCACTTCTTCTGTAGATGAGGCTGGATCATGAATGATTCGCGCGAACATAGATGCATTTATGGTCGGGGGACATTCCCTTCAGAAACGAAAGTAACGTTAATCCTCTGCGTCTTCAGCGGCTCAGATGTCGGGAGTAAATGATGACTGCTATGTTCATTATTACATCCAACAACGGAACACCTCAATCGCTTAGGAGTCATACTTGTCTACATCTGCTCCAGCGGTGAAACAATGGCGGACTGATGACAGCTCACTCAGGGCGGGTCTAAGGTAAGACACCAGTCCAGTCTGTGCTGAAACGCTACTGTCAATCAAACTATCGTGGGAGGGGCCTGTTTTTGTGATGTCACACAGACAGGCATCTGAGATCGTCTCAATTTGAGAAAGGGGAAAACATTTAACCAGATTAAAAAACACTGTTTGGATTTTTATCATTATTGGGTGGTTGTGTACATACACTGCCAACACACATTTCAGTTAAAAAAACTGTAAAAGTGCATGTAGCATCCTATGACCTCTTTAAATAAATAAATTGTACTGATTCCAATCTTTTGATTGGCACTTGCATATGTATATGTATATGTATAGAAAAGTTTGAAAGATTTAAACGTCTGATGGTAAATTTTAAAATATTTGGAAAGGGTTTAGAAGACTTGCAAGGTTCGACTAATGTTTCTTCAGTAGACATTTGGAGTGTATTTGTTTTGAATCATTTTACAGTTAATTTTACAGATCAACTGGCAAGTAAATTTACTTGCTTCATTTTTTTTAATTTAATTTTTACTTGTGGCACTTGCATGTGTTTGATTGTTATGTGTAAGTGTAAATGAATAAAACCCCACACAAGCGTCAATTTCAAGCTCTACTTCCTGTGATTGCAGACCAAAATAATAATACCATTTCCCCTTTGAGAAGTTCTGTAATAAAAACTTTCCTGTTGCTCTTCTGACAGGTTCAGAGACCAAATCTTCATTTTTCGCTCCAAGACCATAACAACAAATAGACTGTTACTGACAGGGGGTGTAAGACGTTTTCTATTTCCACAATCTTAAATTATCAGTGCAGAGCTTATGACAGTCAAGGCATGCCTGCATGTCATAAAAGAGAGGCAGGGCACTAAAAATAATTGAAGTTGGTTGCCCCATTTGTGCCATTGTCTTCTGTCATGACTGACAGGACAGATTTGAAGAAATGAGAAAACAAAACAGTCTGAAGAACTGTTGTCAAGGAAACCATGGTGAACTAACAATGTCACCCATGCAGTCCCGAACACCCACACTAACATGTATGAACACAGAAACACATGTGCATTAGGAACAAAATGGGGAGGAAAAAACTCGATTCTGAGAACCCACAAATTACCTGCACCATGTTTCTTCATAAATGAAGCTGCACACTCACATGCTGACAGCATTATTATTTGGTCTAGGGAGAATGCTAATGTAATGTCATCAGTACCCAGCTGCTGTAGGAAAGTTATCATTATGCTGGTAAAGGAAAGACATGATTTGGAGAATTTGGACATTAAAGGAACAGCTTGGACAAAAATGACAATTAATGACAATTCTGTCATTATTTACTATACTCTTGTTGTTCCAAAACCACAAAAAGAGAATTTTTGAAGAATCTTTTGAAGATTTATTTTTCATAAACAAAGTAGAATTTGGTTAAAAAAAAAATTAAGGTGTCCTTTTTATACGTTACATGTACTTACTACTATAATAACAATTAATTATGCATAATTGCATGCAAGTAACCCTAAGCCAAACCCTAATCTTAACCCTAACCATATAGTAAGTACATGTAGTTGATTAATATTACTCAGTACTTAAATGGATAACTACACTGTAACAAGGGCACCTTAAAATAAAGTGTAACCAAAAAATGTTATTGCAATTTTACTGACTTGATTAACATAGACACAATCCCTTAAAACTGCCATGAATCACCTCTTTCAACAATACATTCATAGTCTTATTAATAACTCATAATAATGTAACAATCAACATTCATACAAAGCGGGTAATATAAAAACATTTGTAGGGCTTTTTTGAAAAAGGGGGGGGGGGGGGGGGGGGGGGGGGGGGGGGGGGGGTTGAGACGGGGGGGGGGGGGGGGGGGGGGGGCAGACAACCATTACATATTCAAATCATTCAATAAAAATGTGGATTTAATCTTGTGATCCACCTATCCTAATTTTTATCATTATAAATTTATCTAATATTAATTGCCAATTAATCGCACATGAATTTGGGGATGAGAAATAAAACCTAAAATATAATAAATAATTTTAATAATTTTTTTTAATAGAAATTCTATAAGTCAGTTTGAGTCATTCAGTCATTCAATAAACATATTTGTTTTCAACAGTTGATTCATTTAGAAATGGTTAACAGGTGCGTTAATAAGTTAAGTTATTTTTTCCATAATTAATCCATGACTTATATATACTGTATATATACATATAAATTTATTTTGTTCTGGCCAAACGATTCATTTAAGCAGAGCTTCCAGGTCTTCTCTATGAGCATGTACTGTAAGTGAGGAAATTGCACTGTACAGATTTCTACTTGGAGCCATGACAGACAGTTTGGGGCTAAACTAATAATGCCCATGTTGCAACGAAGGGTGAAAAAAAGCAGGATGGACTCAGAAATGGCATGAAATACTGTCAGGGTGTGACTGAGTACAGGAACTTCTATTAAGACTATCATCAGTCACACAGCAAGCGGGCTGTTCAATCTGACAAAGAGCTGTCTAATTGAGTAATCCCGCCATTCTTCATGTTGCACGTCATATCTGATTGGCGGATGATGGACCTCTGCTAGCGCTCGAGCATCCTGACTGGCTTATCATTGCAGGCCTGCCCACGTCCAACATGACAAATGAATGCGCTCCTAATGTTGTTGTTTCTCATTATCATCCTCTGATTAGCCCTCACCCGTGCCTTTTGTTATTTGTAATTACCATGTCAAATAAAAAAAGGCTGCATGTCTTCAGCTGACGGATGGGAGGATTTCAGCTTTCAATGCTAATTATCTAAGACAGAAAATGAATATGCACGGCTCATTAAAGTCTGCCAGAGCCCAACACAGAACCATAGCATTTTATAAGACTTAAAGGAACAATTCATTCAAAATGAACCCTCATATGCCACACGTTTTTTGGTGGGACACAAAAGGAGAAATTGGTTGTTTTGTGCTGTAACCAGATGCAATCTACTTGTTTGTATATTTGGGATGGAAAATGAGATTTGATAACTGCATTTGGATGTTATCATATGGCTTTAGAAGACTATAAATACAAACACAAGTCATATGGACTACATTAATGATATATTTTGATACTTTTTTGTTTCATTAATTATGCTTTGTCCTTTTGGAGCTTGATAGACGTGTTCACTACAGATTTAAATGGAAAGAGCTTTATGAGCTTTGAACTTTTTTTCTCTCCTTTTCTCATTTTCATAGTCAAAATACCATAAAGAAAAGTAAATCATTTTACGTGTTTTTTGGGGAAAATATTCCTATCAAAAAAGGCTGCGTAAGGTATGCATAAAGCTCAAAAAATATATCAATATATATCTTTTTAATTATAAATTTATAGGGGGAGGGTATATATATAAGACAACCCGATTCCAAAACAATTTGGGACGCTGCGTACCCAAATGTGAATACCAAACAGATGCCAGTGATGGTGAATAAGATTCAAATTTTCAATATTTTTCAGTAAACTAATACCACTAGGATGACCTAATCGCAAATTGCTTTTAAAAGTACTGATAAAATGTATAATTTAAGGGAAACATATTGATTTTAATTCATTGGCTCAGCACACTTCCATTCTCAGAAAAGGTTGGGCATGGCCATGTTTTACCACTAGTTTGCAGCATCTTCCCTCTAGCTTATTTCATAACAGGGTCCTGGCAAAACCGCTGGGGTTTACGAGGAAGCAAGTTTTGCGCAATGTTTTTAGGAAATAAAGGTTGTCCCATTCTTGAGTCTAATACAGGCTTCTAGTTAATGCTGCAACGGTCTTAGGTCTTCTTATGTCGCATCTTCCTCTTTAATGATTGCGCCAAACTGTTTTCTATGGGTGAAAGATACTGGACTGCAGGCTGGGCCAAATGTTTTCAGTACCCGGATCCTTCTTCTACGTAGCCATGATGTTGTAATTGATGCAGTTTGTGGTCTGGCATTGTCATGTTGGAAGATGCAAGGTCTTCCCTGAAAGAGATGACTTCTGGATGGGAGCATATGTTGTTCTAGCACTTGGATATACCTTTCAGCATTGATGGTGCCTTTCCATATGTGTAAGCTGCCCATGCCACACGCACTCTTGCAACCCCATACCATCAGAGATGCAGTCTTCTGAACTGAGCGCTGATAACAACCTGGGTTGTCCTTGTCCTCTTTAGTCCATATGACATGGCGTCCCAGTTTTCCAAAAAAAAAAAAAATCAAATTTTGATTCGTCTGACCACAGAAAAGTTTTCCACTTTGCCACAGTCCATTTTAAATGAAAATGAGCCTTGGCCCAGAGAAACGCCTGCGCTTCTGGATCATGTTTTGATATGGCTTCTTTTTTGACCTATAGTTTTTTAGCCGGCAACGGCGAATGGCACGGTTGATTGTGTTCACCTAAAATGTTTTCTGGAAGTATTCCTGAGCCCATGTTGTGATTTCCCTTACAGTAGCATTCCTGTATGTGATGCGGTGCCGTCTAAGGGCCCGAAGATCACATGCATCCAGTATGGTTTTCCGGCCTTGACCCTTACGCACAGATTGTTTCCATATTCTCTGAATCTTTGGATGATATTATGCACTTTAGATGTTGATAACTTCAAACTCTTTGCAATTTTTCTCTGAGAAACTCCTTTCTGATATTGCTCCACTATTTTTCGCCGCAGCATTGGGGGAATTGGTGATCCTCTGCTAATCTTGACTTCTGAGAGACACTGCCAATCTGAGAGGCTCTTTTTGTACCCAATCATGTTGCCAATTGACCTTTAATAAGTTGCAAATTGGTCCTCCAGTTGTTCCTTATATGTACATTTAACTTTTTCCGGCCTCTTATTGCTACCTGTCCCAACTTTTTTTGGAATGTGTAGCTCTCATGAAATCCAATATGAGCCAATATTTGGCATGACATTTCAAAATGTCTCACTTTCAACATTTGGTATGTTATCTATATTCTATTGTGAATAAAAAAAAGTTTATGAGATTTGTAAATTATTCAATTCCTTTTTTACTCACAATTTGTACAATGTCCCAACTTCTTTGGAATTGGGTTTGTATATATTACTTTCAAAATTGTTTCGATTAGTGTGTTACTGTTAGGAGTGTCCGGTAAGTGTAAGAGCCTTATGAACTGGTAAAGTGTCCCTGACTAAGGATTTTCATAGTCGAATCAGAATTTTCGAATATTGCCGATATTCGACTGATAGTCGAGTCATGTTTTGGGGGCGGGGCAAAATACAATACCAAGAGTCAAGTCAGACATTCGACAGTCATAATTACTGATGTTAACACACAGGGAAAATGTGTAACGGATACCTCGCAGATACAAATGGGGTAAATAATGTTTTATGTTTTGATTAACAGTTAACAGCTAACGTTAAACGTCAGCGAAACCCTAATAATTCACAGCATTTTTTACAATAGTGCTCTCATTATAACTTTATGTAGGCCTACATGACAGTAGTTAATTTTCTGCATTTCTGTTTTGAGCTGTGCGCACTGAAGATGACCAGTAGAATGAAGCAGCAGGTTTTTAATCAATGGTATTTAACTCATCATTTATCTCATATAGAATACGCTTCGTTAATTATACAACATAACGTTAATATTACGACTTATAGGCTATCTGCACAAAATGCCCCGAATGCACGAACGTGTCTGTGCGGCTCTGAATGAACTCCTTTTGTGGATGCGTTCTTCACGCAACAATGTGCAGAAACACGGCAACTAAACTATAAAAATCCACAGCGTTTTATTATAATAGTGTTCTCATTGTAATGTTATGTATAGGCTACAGGGACATAGTTTGCGTGGGGGGGAGTATTAGGGGGAGGTAACCCCCCCAATAACCAAAACTAGTAAGTAGGCTACAACCCCCCCAATATTTATACCATAGTTAATAGAAACCTAGAATCAGGCTATTAATAAATTATTTAAATCGAGCCTTTGGTTAAGTACGTTAAGTTAGCTAAGCGCTAACTTAACGTACGAACCAAACGGATCGCAGTTCTTGTAATTGTGCACGAGCGGTGCGCGAATCACCGCATACTCTGAGTGCGTTCAGAGTATGCGTTTTATTGTATGCTTATTTATTGTGGTAAATGTAGTCTAAAATGTAGAATTTAATAGATAATCTGTTAAGGGAAGAGATTTTTCCCTATAGATTTATATTACAACTGTGGCATGTTGTAGCTATTGTTTCTAAATGTGCAGGTGGTTGTTTTTCATACAAATTGATTATAATTTAATAAATAGGTCCTTATTGGCCTTTAATGATTAATATTCTAGCCTTATATATAACAAATGCTACAGTTAAGAAACTATGGTAGAAAAAAAAAAAAAAAAAAAAAAAAAAAAAAAAAAAGAAAAAAAAAAACGAAAAAAACAAAAAAAAAAAAGCATTTTCACAAGAGCAAGTACAAGTCATAATGGAGAGCCATGTGTAAAATGGGTCTAATGATGAGTGAAGGAAAAACCTGGCCTTCACATATTCCAAGAGATGGCATAGATTAAATCATTAAGAGCCTGATGAACTGTTAAGGAGTTGAATTATACCATTCTGTCAAACTATATCCTATGTAAACAAGTAATTGTTAAAGGCTATTTCTTTATTGCAGTTTTGTTATCAACCAACTTTTACATGTGTGGATGATAGCACAAAAGACCATTTTACAAAAATAAACACATAAGCAGAGCTGGCTAGTAACTGATTACTTGTAATCTGGATTACGTAATCAGATTTCAAAAATTAAGTACTTGTAATTAGATTATATTACTTTTTAAAATACTCATAATCAGACTACAGTTTTTTTTTATTGATTACATGATTAGGCCCACATAATATTCACTCAATAGCAATAAATTATTCATAATTTATTGATTCTCCCTAATTCTTCTTTTTCATCTTTTAAATATTCCTTTCTAAAATAGCCTACTATACAGTCAGAATGTCTTCTAGTTCTATGGGAAATCAGACATTTGAGCACCCCCATATAGCCAAAATGGCATGATAACACCCCGCGAATATTCGACTGTGAGATTGGTAATCGATTCAGCCTCTTCCTATCGAAGCATTGAATCTTTGACTATTCGGGGTCACCTCTATTTACTTGCTGGGTCCTTTGAATAATTGTGACATTCCTATCATTTTCTGAGTGTGTTTCTACCACCGAATTTTTCAGTGGCATGTCCGTTTTGAGAAACATTATGGACAACTGCAGAGGAAGCCCTATTGGGAAACCCTAAATATAGCCGACATTTGATGTGTAACTGACGAAGACAATGTACTTTTTACATCAAACCTTTCTTTGTAAATATATTGCTATATACGCATATGCCAGACCACATGTCTACATTCGCATCTCTACTCAAACTGTAATGAGACAGTTTAGCAGCAGGATGCTGTCAGCTGTTGTGGGAAGTGAAGGGATTGGTCGAAACACCCTTAAACAACCTTTTTTCATTAAATTTCCCCTCCTGGTGGAATGACCTGCCCAAATCAATCGAGCAGCTGAGTCCTTAACCATCTTAAAGAAATGACTAAAAACACATCTGTTCCAACTTTATTTGACCCTCTAACACTTTTTATTCTATTTTAATTCTAATTTATCTATATTTATCTTTGTGTGTGTTATATATATAGAATTATATATATTAAAAAAAAAACTAGCCGTGCTATGTTTTTGTCGATTGCTCTCTACTTTTTTGCGTTGGGTTGTGGGGGGTATAGGTGTGGGTGTATAAATAATAGAGAGATATATATATATATATATATATATATAGATATATATATATATATATTATATATATAATATATATATATATACTGCTTAGGCTTACCGAGCCTGTCAGTTGCCTTATTATACTTGTTGCTCTTTTGTTAGTTTTGACTGCTTTTATTGTCCTCATTTGTTAGTCGCTTTAAAGCGTCTGCTAAATGACTAAATGTAAATGTAAATGTAGATCAAAATGGCCTTCCGTGGGCGAATGTCCATTACTCTACGACCTGTTTTTAAATGAACAAGGAGGATGAGATGCAAACAGCTGCTTAGAGTAACAGCTTTTCTCATGAATGATACATGTGTCTACCCTACTGAATCAGAGCAAAGGAGAGAAGTAGGTCAGTGTTCCTCTAAGCTTTTCTTTGAGCACTTCACACGCTGTTACGAAACTATCCCAACATATGCATGCCACCCAGGACCACCCAGCAAAAGAGTAGGACACCTGGTGTAGGTGGACTTGTTAACAGACCTCCTACATTGAATTTCCAAGCAGCATTATGATGAGATTTAGAGTTGATTTAGCACCTATGAACATTGTTCACCATCATAATGTGCTGGAGAGCAAAATGCAGATTGTATTAGCACTTCAGATACAGCTTTCATTTGTGACACATTTCCCACAACATCGAGCAGCTGGAAAAAAAGATTACTTCAAAATGTACCATTTACAGACACCTTTCACGAATTATTGTGAATGACAATTTCTTTCAAATTCTGCTAAAAGGGATAGTTCACCCAAATATGTCACCATTTACTCATTCTCATGCCAATCCAAATGAGTATTACGTCTTTCTTTTGTGGCACATAAAAGACGATTTTAGATAGAATGTCCAGGGAGCTTTTTTTCCCATAACGGAGCTCTTCAAACTCCAAAATTGACAAAAAAAGCACCATAAAAATAATACCACCACCCAGTGGGCTGAAAGCATATGATAACTCTGGCTAAAGGAATGATTGAAATTGAAATATATACAATATAGTAGAAAGAAAGTCATAGAGGTGATGCATGTTGGATGAAAGTGAATATATGAGGATGGTTTTTTATTTGGGTGAACTTTCTCTTTAGAGATTACAAACGATAAAATAGTTAACGATTTCTATATTTCAATATAGTAATTATTGTATTGACGCACGTATGGCTAATCACATACCAAGACCACATGACCTTTTCATTTGATTAAGAGATGCAGCCCCTTTCTTGATTAGATTCGTCTTTTTCTGTGCTGATATATCATGTTTCTGATTCAACACCTCCTGAAATCATTAATCAGATCTGCACTGCAGTGTAGCATTCATTATCTTTAATTCATTACGTTTTGATGAAAATGTTTTAAATTCAAATACCCAAATTTAGATTCAAAAAAGTTTTTTTGAACACACTAATGAAAAACATAGATTTGCACCATAGGTCACCATTTTTACCTTGCGTTCAGGTCTTAAATGTCACACGGGGGTGGGAATGTGAGTCTTCTTGGCAGATGCAGGCCGCTGGGGAAAGAGCAGCAGGCAAGATCTTAAAAGGAAGGTGTGGCTGTTCTACAAATTGGAGTAACAGTCGCAAATTCCCTTTAAATCCAGTCTGCTGGGAAATCGGGCCCGTTCATAGGCTAGATGAATGATATGCACCGCTGGAGACGAGATTGACCTTTTAAGTATAAATTATGAGCTTAATACACCATGAGTCATCCATTTTGCATGTATCATGCAGCCTAAATAGATTATAACAATATATCATCTATATTAAGATCATAAAAACCCATATCATTCACAAAACATTCTTTAGTTCTCAAGGGTAGTTATAGTTTAGTGCAGGCTGGAGATGAAGATTTAGAGATTTTACACAAAAAATAAATGCTCTGTTCCCAAACATAGCTAGGTGCCTTTGTAGGCACCATCTTAAGGCATAATGGGTGCGCTGCCTCCTAAGATACTTCCTTTTGGCCACATTTTAAGGAAGCATTTCATGCTTTACACACAAAAAAATAAAAAATAAATAAATAAAAATAAATAAAAAGATGGTGGACGATGAGAGAAATGTTGATTATCTTAAATATTTATCCAATGCTTATGTGTGTTTTGTATTTATTATGCTTTTTGAACATGCTAACACAAAACTCCATTGGAATAAATGGTGAGTTGAGTCTGCTGTGTGCTTTGTGTGAACAGATCTATTTTCTGTGATGCGTGTGAAGTTGCAGCCACTTCACTTAGGAGGCTTCATTTCAGTTAGGATGCAGCCTGAAAAGGAAGTAAAGGAAAGGGGAACAGAGCAGCAATCTGGACCCTCTCCAGCCTGTCCTGCTGAGACACTTGTCCTCTTTTAGTGGTCATACTCACATTCACGATGGCCTCTTTGGTCTGTGACATATCTGATATAACTCCATCTGTGATGATGAGGAGCACAAAATACTGCGAGCCATCCTGGACAGCAGCTGCGTATCTTCAAAGATGAAAAAACATACCCCAGTGAGTAAACTCAACAATACATTCTTCAGTACATACTTTTTTCCTTACATTACACATTTTACTCTCTACATTCTTCTTTTCCTGGTTTTCAAATGTCTCAGGCTCATTTCACCATGTTAACATTAACCATGTTCTGCTTTGTTTGTTTAAATAAATCTTTGCCTCCGCCAACTCACTAGAACTAGACCCTGAGGAGGTGTATCATGCTTCAATTTAGAAAGTCTAATTCAAATCTGCAGAAGATGGCATTTTTAATTACCACAGTGGATGCAGTGTAATCAGATGGAAAATGATTTGGTTGTGTGATGCCATGACATGAGGGAGGGGATGGAGATGTCTTCAGACAATTACTTTGTCTCTTTTTCTGGAAACACACCCACTATCCTTTCAAGTGATGATAAAAAAAATAGCTGCAGTCAGTACTGAGTCAGTCTGTTATGACACCTATGATATGAGCTTTACAATGGAACATCAAGCTTGCTCCATGTCAGCAACTTTCTTTTGTCAGTTATTGGATTAACACAAACAGTACACAGATTCAAAAGCCAAGGGTTTGGCTTTCGAGGACAGACATGACAGACAGACGTCTTTGATGGAACATCAGAAAGTCACACAATCCAGCCAGGGAAATCATCTCATATGTCTTCAAAGATACAGTTTTTATGGTGGTCCATACACTCTAAAAAATGCTGGGTTGTTTTTTCAACCCAAATTCTGGGTTGAGACCGCTAGGTGAGGACATTGGGTCGAAAAATGGTCTTGATCTATAACCCAGCAGTGCTGGGTTGGGAACGCGGACGTGAAAGAGACCAGGCACGTCATGTTAACATCGGACGACACCAGTGCGAGAAGCCACCAATTTCTCAGCGTCTTCAGATGGAAGCGAGTGAAAGACGGTTTATAGTAAGTAAAGATTAAAAATGTAAAGTCATCATTCATTGTTTGAGTCTGTTAGTATTTTGAGATTTAATGGAAGGCGGAAATATTCCGAAAAGAGCTTATATTGAAAAATACACGGATTTCGCCTCAGAAATAGTCTTAATGGCCTCTTTTACTGAATGGAAGAGGTGCTTTTAATATATCGTCAGTGAGTGTCTTCTGTCATATTTACATAATATTTTACAATATTCAATTTTTTTGAGGCGTTAAGAGAGGGTTATTAAAGGGGTCATATGATGCTATTTTAAAGACCATTATGTTGTGTATTTGGTATAACAGAATTTGTTGACATGATTTAATGTTCAAAAAAAACATTATTTTTTAAATACTGTACATTATTGTATGTCCTCTATGCCTCGCCTCTCTCAAACATGTCGTTTTCAACAAAGCCCCCACCTTCGACAAGTGCTGTCTGCTCTGATTGGCCAGCTGACCCAGTGCATTGTGATTGGCCGAACACCACAAGCACAAGTCGGAAATGTAACGCCCCTTACCATAATAAAAAGCTTCATCTTTCAAAATAAATGTAAAAACAGTAAATAATGTCATTAGTTTTACCATCAGTTCAAGCCCAAAGGGCAACAGAGTCACGTGACAGACACGGTGATGATGCAGTACACAAGCCGTGGTTAAGACATCTGACGTGCTATGATTTCTGACAGACTGTTCACGCTCCTGTGATGTTACCCCTGTTCCCCTCACACACACACACACACACACACACACACACACACACACACACACACACCTGACGTTTACCTGTTCATAGCAAAGTCGATTACATCCTTTTTTTTTTTTGAACAATAGCTTTGTGCACAGCCACCTTGTACTCTTCTAGGTTAAAAAAACTGTCGTCCCTAAAATGCGTTGCACAAATTCGAACATCTGGGTTGTGCGGTTCTGTTGTAAATAAATCTTAACCAATGATTCCTAATTGGATCTACCTCCGGAAGGCCAAATAAAGTGCTTTTGCTTTCGCACTGAAACACAGCGTCTCCCTGACATACTGCTTCAACACTAACTGCGGTTGCTGAAGCCACGCCTTCTTTCTTTGCGTGCACATTTGGTCGCATTATGCTAATATTTCCACATAGCGACGTAGACATGTGGGGCTTTTAGAACGAGCCGTTTTATGTAGGCGTGGTTGACTCTTAACTTTTATAAAGAATATCTCTTTGGATTTGAAACTTTAGTCTTTGCAACTTTACAGATCTTCTTTATGCACCAAGAGCTTGTAACACTCCAAAGAGAAAGGAAAAATTTAAATCGCATCATATGACCCCTTTAACATATTTACATGTTAATTCGTTAATTAATCTTTTTCGCGGTTAAATTGAATGTAGTTTCCTAAAGGAAACAGCGTTATGTAATAAAGACTAGCCTAATTATTTTGAGGCTGATGAAGTGATAATTGTTAAAAGTAATGTTTTGCATATTATATTTCAGACTTGTTGAGCTTTGTGTCTTCATTGTGCCTGTGCCAGGAGTTAACGACACAAAAGCCTGCTTGTGTGAGTAGGCGATTTTCTCAGCTTCTTCAGAAGAGAGGGAAAGACGGTTTAAGGCAAGTAAAGTTCATAATTCCATCATGTTATCTATTTTTTTTACTAAGAGTAAAATAATGTTTGTTTTTGTAGATGTTGAAAGCCAGAGACATAGGACAGCATCATTCTTTTGAGATTGATGTGTTATTTTTAGAAAATAAATGTTTCTGTTGTCTCCTGCCTGTTTACTTCACATTTTGATGCAACAACAGTATAATTACGTGTTCATATTTTATGTAAACCATTGACGTCCCTGTTTTTCATTGCAGAACTCAAACCAACTTTGGAGTTGTCTGATTTAGAGAGTCATCATTCTTGGTCTTCCTTTCTTAAAGGAATAGTTCACACAAAGAACATTTCAAAAAATTTCAGAAAAGAGTTCAGAAGAAAATATTGGTCTCCCAGACTTGCAATGGAGGACAAAAATTAAGAGAATATTAAATATATTTATTTGTGTTCCAAAAATTAGCAGCAGTTTGGAACAACACGGGGGTGAATAAATGAACTTAAATACAATTTTTTGGTGAACTAACCCTTTAAAGAGCACTCGTCCACGTACATGTAACATTTGTGGAGGTATGTGAATGTCCATGTCTGTTTTAATGTTTCAGTAAAGAAGTAGCTTTCTAAAAGCAATATATTTATTTAAACAATATTACATGCCCTCACACTAGTGCTGATTTTATAGCATTCTAGAGCGCTGTGGTAGACAGAGACATTAAACAACCACAAAAAGTGGTTGAAATTATAAAACAGACTATTTACCTATCCTTACTGATGTGGATGCACCTCTATCTGAAAATGAATAGATTTTAATGAAATGTTTTCTTTTTTCAAATGTTTTTAGGCCACTGATGAAGAACAGGTGGTGGCTGGGATGAATGCTGGTCAAAGAGGAGAATGTCCTTTGCCCTAAACTGATGCAACAGTGGTTTTAAAGGAGGAGGCTGCCCTGGATAATGTAAAAGATGCTGTGCTGATGGGGCTTCTTCATGACTACATCAGTTAATCCTAAAGAGATCATGAACATTGGCAGCGATGCCTGATCTGTATTCATGGAATATGAAACAAACTGTAAGCGTGTAATTTGTAAAAACAAAATGTTAAATGCTTGTTCTGTGTTGTTGTTTAGTAGAAATTGAGTTTACACTCTGTCATTCATACACATGCTCACATTCTTTCACACATGTGTTTCTGATAAATGTTATAATATCAGTGTTAATGTTGTGGTTTATTTACTGTCATGCCAGAATAGTTTGTAAAGAAATTAACTATTAACTAATTGTACAACTATTGGGTTATTTATTGGGTATAATTGGGTATATTTACTTGCCTTATTATTTACCCACTATTGGGTATAATAGTGTTTTTGTGTAATATTTTTATACAATATATAAAATTTACCAAAAAAGTCAAATTTGATCTTAAAAGTTATATTCAACAGACGTTCAATGGTTCATTCATAAACTCTGTAGCTGTTAATGTCATACTTTTCTGCATTTCTTCTTACATGCATGTTACTTTTGATTGTTTTCTCTTGTTCAAAATAAATGTTTACCTTTTGATAGTCATTCTGCATTAAAGTGATTTTAAAATGAACAAGATTTGTAGGTTTAATGTCTAGCTCAATTTGGGTTCAGTTTAGCCTAGCAGTGTAGTAATTTTAAACCATAAAAAAGCAACCCAGCATGCTGGGTCAAACATATAACCCAACTTGTTGGGTTAAAACAACCCAGCGCTCGGTTTGTCCCTTTTTGACCCAGCGCTGGGTTGCCAAAATAACCCAAATTGGGTTGTTTTTAACCCAGCCGTTTTTAGAGTGTAGACAAGGTGCTTAGCCAAGCAGTTTGAGACGCCAGGCTTATTCTTATTCATGATGTATCTGTTGTTCATATATATGCTACACCCTCGAAAATCTAAACAAAGATCAACTTCACTATTCATGCAGAAAATAACATTTGCATTGCATTCCACTAAATCTGGGCAATCTATCATTTGCATGCAAAGTGCAAGCAGGCTGACATTTTACATGGAAACAAAAACAAGCTGAATCACTTTTAATGGCAATTTCATAGAGTACACTTTTAAATGATGCAAGAGTGGAAAAAAACAATGTAAGCTAAAGAAGTAGTGCTAAATAAATATCAGATTATACTGTGTTTTTATGCATTAATGCTGTGTTTTTATGCAAAACTGTGACCAAATGTTCTGCAGGGTGTAACATGTAATAGTTTATCGATCTGTCAGTAAAAAGCTCATATTGTCAGGCATATAGCCTTATGTGTAGCAGACTATGATGTTAATTCTTCGTCATCAGTTATAGGAACCTAGTTGTGCTATTACGTTTGCTATTACTTTCCCTTACTTTTAGTTACCAAAAATAAATAAATAAATATAAACGGTCTATGTGCCCTGTTTTTATTGTAAAGTTTTATCATAAGTTGGTTATAAAATTGATTTTGCATTTAAAAGGATTTTTGGAAAAAACCTACCTGGCCACATGATTTACAACAGGGGCAAAGTTAGTAGGTCCGTATAGTTGGACGGTCTTTAGACTCTGATGGTATGCCTCTAATATCCCCTCAATACCATTACAGTAGGGATTTTCAATATTGCCATTCTGAAAGACAGGAATCAATGGTTCACGTGTGTCTTCATTTAAGCCAACCAAAGTTCAACAGGAAAACAATGCTGAGGACAGAAAACATGGATTGTATCAATCAATATGACAGCAGAGAATGCCAATTATAGATATCTCCCATACATTCTCATCTCAGAATCACTGAACTGCTTCCAGAGCACCAAAGACTAGCTCAACAGCATCTCACGCTCTCAAGTTTATGACTGAGAATGTGAGAAAAACAGACATTGAGACTCTTGGCATCAACAAACTCTTTTGGACTAATCTCAGGGATTTTTAGGAAGTTCAGGACAACAGAAAGTTGAACATCAGCTCACTCACTAGGGGGAACTCATGAGACACGTGTCCATCGGGGGGCAGCTTGGCTCCAAATCCCAGTGCAGGGAACATCTTGTCACTGTCATAGTCCTGGATGATTTCCCCCACAGCCTTCAGTGCCAGGGCGTAGGCGTTCATCTGGTAGGGGTTCATGTAATGGAGAGATGTGGACTGGGATGGGTTTCCTGAAAATTTAACAGCGCACAAAAACCTATCTAGTAAAACAAACATATTAGGACACCAATAGCAATAGCTAAGAGATAATTATTCAAAAGCTAATTTTTCAAGTTTATGAAAATGATTGCTAAAACATAGTTCAGTTATGAAAAATTGTTTTAGCATATTAATTGAAATTACAGCGTTAATGTATTTGGTCTTAGTGGACTAGATTTGCTATGCACTACTGCTATTAAGTAAGTATGGACTTGCTACTGACAGTTGACACACTTCTGGTGAGCATGTAAGATATGCTGCTGCTGCATGAATGCATAAATCCCATAACAGATTTAGATAGGTGGAGCTGGGGAGGTTGAGGGTATCAGAGGATCTCTGATAGCGTGCTGCAGGATCAGCTTACAGGGAACATTGAACCAGACCATTGAAATGTTGAGCAAGCAAGCCCATTGGCTGCAGGATCAGCAGAGTAAATCAGCTTGTGCCGTGTAATAAATGATGTCATTGCTAGCAGATTGCATGTAAAGGCCCTATCAATCCAGGCATCCTTTATGACTAAGCAAAAAAATTCAGTCTAATTATTTTATGTGTTCTGTGTATTTTTATGTTTATTAGAGTACAGCTTTGTTAGCATTTGTTAACTTCAAACTCTAGTGTAATTAATTCTGAATCATGCATGCAATTGTGCATGCAATTTGCATGCAACACAGAGCTGCCTACGTAAAGCCCTTCAAATCAGTCACTTATAAGCATCTCTGATGGTTAAGATGCTGCCTTATCCTGTGTCTACACTGAGCATGACCGCTGTCGCATTTGTGTCACGACTCACCACAACAGCTTGAGGCCATCTACCTTAGATGCGTCAAAGCAAACATTCCAAATCCATTTGTCCTGTTAAGTAGAATCGCTAGGTTTTCTGGGCCCCCTTTTCAGTTTATTGCATTGGGCCCCCTCGGTAGAAATCTAGTCTCCTTTGCCATCACTAGCAAAACCCCTGGTCCTGTTTGCCAAGCTACAATCCAGTGTTGACAGTATCACTGATTATAATGATTTATATTTGGTTTTGATGCATGTCACTGCTTGTCCCTGGTGTTGACATGGTGTTTGAAGGCAGGGCCTCCATAGGCATCAAGGCAGTTCATTAGGTTTTTGAACAGAGCCACTTTGTCTACCACAAACAAGTCAAGAAGTACATTTAAGAAACATAAATGAGCGCTCCAGGGCTGGTGTCAAGCTATTGATGTTGTTCTGGGCTTGGAACAGTCGGAATGCACACAGTTCTTGTGCTATGGTTGCATTGTTACTAAACTAACTCAGCTCTGTAATTCAGCTCTCTCGCACTGCAGGCAGCCACCTTCAATAAATCTCTCAGAAGAAAAAGCTCATGATGCCTTCTATTTCCATCCTCTCACTACCCTGTTCTGAACAAATATCGTTAATTTGCTGAAAAATTCAAAGATGTTTGAAAGCAGTTACTTGTGAAAGAACAGTAATTATTTGAATACTTGCAGCAAGTGCGGTGTCGAAAACGACGGTGAGTAGCATTCACTGCCGGCTGGTGTAGCTGGGCCATTTTAGACTGTTTTATCTAACCGGTTCATCTCTCAGCATGACTTAAACCCTTACACAGCTCTCCGTTCAGACCAGCAGCACAGGGGGCCACCCAACAACAACTAATAGGAGTGTATTGAGCAACACAAGCAGTAGAGAAAGGCCAATGATTGGGTTTGGATTCCCTAACCTTTTAAGAGGTCACACACCATTCTCTCCACTTAATTACTTACCGTTAGAGGCGGTGAAATCAATGGCCACTGTAAAATTTATCTGGGTCCTGGGAAAAGAGGCAGAAATTAGAAAACAGAGTAAGCAAAAATGCTCTCTACAGTGATTTAGTAGCTTCTATAGAGACATGTACATATGTCTCCGTGGATATGTGCTAACACACACACACAAGCATAAACACGAACATTGCTAAATGATGGCTAATGTGTTTAGTCAACCCCAGCTGCATGGTCTAATTGGGATAAACAGGAAGAGCCATTACTTTGTGCTCAAATTACTAGTTCTACTACACTCACACAGCAGAGCAATAAAGCCTCCGCAGGTCCATCTGCATTCCTGCCTTTAGCGTATCCCTTCACACAGCATTTCCTAATGCTCTGGTTTCCCATCGGCCACAAAACCACATTGTGCAGCATGTTAGCGATACCCGCTAAATGAATCCCACATGCACCTTAAAGGATGACATGCTTTCTGGCAGAAGATGCAGTGAATAGAAAGAGTTTAAGCGATGCTAATTAGTCGAGGCTAATATGTTAGTCTTTAAAGGTTTATCATTTAATAAATACATGTCCAACTGACCATACAGAAGCTATTATTGTCAAATCTACCCTATTGTAAATTAACATACCACAACATTAGCATAAAACAGATACAAATAAAGCAAAGCAATTAAAATGATGGAGCACTAAAAAAAAAAACAAGAATTTAATTTTCAGGATAAAAGTGTGTCACCGACAGCAAAAGACAGCATTCAAATCCTCTCCCCAAAAAGTCAAACACAGCAGCCCATCAGGGATACAGTGGGTTACAAGAAAAAAAATCGATAAAACCATAATGAAAAGTAGAGAAAATTACATTAACCTTTAGAACCCCATGTTAATACATGACTCATAACCCTATGTAGCCCAGAGAGTAATTATCCCCTTTATTAATTCAATAAAAGCCATTTTCTCTCGGGTCCCAGTGTATGCATCTCCACATCAAAAAACAATTCTCTCATTTTGGGAATGTAGGTGACCAAAGCTGTGGAAAATAAAACCTTCTAAACTACAGCTATTCCCGAGGAGGACGCTATCACGTTTATCTTGTATTATTACTGTTTAATTATACATTTATGAGGAGGAAAATTAAACCGAGGAATACTCTTTTTGGTTTTCTCTTGTCTATTCATGAATGTGCCATTCCAAATTAGAGCAAATCCTGATCTACTTTCAGCAGTGCTGTTGTTCTGCCAGCCGTTTCAGCCTGTGGCACTAGGGCATTTCCATGGCCCAGAAACTTAATAGGCTGTAAAAAAGGATCCCCTGCATTAGGGGTTACTATAGTACAACAGACATCTCCTAGGACGGGATAAACAGAAGGACAAAAGGAATCGATTTTCGCAGACACACATGTCACTATGTGTCTCCCTCTCATTTGTCAGCTGCAGGGCTCTCTGCAGTGCTGTGGGAGGCAGGGAAGCCCTGCATAGTGACAGAAAACCCACCTGTATCTAATGGAATGGACAGCACAGCACAGATAATGCTGTCTTTATGTAGCATGATCCATTATGATCCATTATGACCCAGTGGCATCATTAATGGTTTCCAAAAGCAGTCACACAAATGTTACGCTACTTTTGTAGCATAGTCACCGTGGGCCCCCGACAGTCTGGGGTCCATAGAATCATCACCACCTTCCTCCCCACTAATGATGGCCCTGTCTGATATATATGGAAATCATTAAAATGCCACCACATGCAGTCACATATATGCGGCAATGTGACATGTTGATCACTTCAAATTCACCACTTCTTCTTTTACTCTTTTTCTGCACAACAGACACTTACCCTGGCCAGCACAATCTCATCTGCCTTAATAGAAATGTCAAAACTGGTCCTGCGTGGGATGCACAGGCTGGCCAGAGGCTCGGAGCACATTATAACAGGTTATCTGCCACTCAGCCATGAGCACTTCCATGCAGGTAAAGGTCAGCGCTTAATCAGTACACACACTCACAGCAATGAATGCGGAGCTCAGCATAGCAGATACGCTCCTCATTGGCAAGGGCCAAAAGATCTTTAACTGTTGCATGATTAATAGGTTACTGCTTTTTTTTGTTTTTTTGTTTTTTTACTTTTTGCTTGGCTACATGCCAAATAAATAAATAAATAAATCCATCCATCCATACATACATACATACATACATAAATTGGTATTTGTGTCTGTTTCTGTTTTCTAGTTAAAAAAAACATCATGACATTCTAAACATGATAAATATACATGAGAAGCATAACTGCATGAGATTTTAAGGTTAGTTTACAAAAAAATGCGACTTAAATGTATTTTTCTTAACTCACTGGCAAATTGTTTTCTCTTGTTTTAAGCTTAAAACTTTAAATTAACACTTTTATTCAGTGAAGATACATTAATACAGGTTTGGAACAACTTAGTAACTTGAGTAAATGATGACAACATTTTAATTTCTATCCCTTTAACCTTTTAGCGACACACAAAAAATACACATTTCCAAACTTTTGCGATATGTACAACAACCAACACTATAAAATATTTCTAGATTCACATTAATCTGAATGTTCATGAAACGGAATACACTTTTAGTGCTAATCAATGGACATTTCTCGAAAAGTCTCCTAAAATGTGCAAGAAGCAATGCAATATTATTTTGCAGAAATAAGCCAAACATAAGCCTGAGTTGAACAGTACAACTGTTTTCAAATAATAAATGTTTCAATATAATTCATCTTTCTTTAGCAACAAATCAGCATATTATAATGATTTATGAAGGATCGTGGTGACACTGAAGACCCTGAAAATTCAGTGAAAAATTATAAAATATTTAAAAATTGTAATATTTCACAATGTTTTAGTTTTTACTGTATTTTTGACCAATAGAAAAGAGTAGTGGATACTTTTTATAAAATAATGTATATCATTTTCCATTACCAAAACATAATTTTAAGAAAATTAAGTGTTTTTACTGGAAAACCTTTTTTTGCACTGTGCAGAATATGTTATCTGAGCCATAATTGATTTCTCTCAGTGGTCACAGTGCTGTCTGATCATTTCATCAAATTTTGGCGAGGTCTTAGATTTGATTGGCTAAGACCAAGACTAGACATGGCTGATCTAATACCAAACTGGAGCAGCTCGTGTCTGATGTTTTCCAGTTCTCTCCGTCTTCTACCCATCTACCCTATTGCTGTTCCCAACTCAGTCACTTAGGGAGTAATATTTGTCAATAATGAAGAGAGTTCTTCTTCTAAGTGGCGATTTCCTGTTTTCATTTAGACGAGGACTTAATCAATTTATGGTCTGTCAGACCACTAAACAATCCCACATGCTGTGTGCGCTCTCAATCACAATGTTGCAGCTCCATGAATACACATGCGCACACAAATGCGCCCACGCACGCTGCTGTTTTCTCCACATTTTATTGTGTTGTCTCCATGTGAGCATGAACCTGCAGGCCGTCTCCTGATGTTTACACAACCCAATGGCAGTAAACCCTCTAACCCTATCAGGGCTGCCCGTGCTGGGGCAGTCAGTCGAAACTGACAGGGATTCACATAAATGTCACTTTGCATTAGGCTCAAAACTTCCATCCCACTCTCTTCTTCAGCTCATGGTCATATTTCACTATTTGTCTTTTTGTATTAAACCCCAGTAGAAAATCTATGGTTACCTTAATTCAAGCAACATGAAACAAAATATTTCTTGCCCATCAGTTGTGAATCCAAAATCCAGTCTCTTTACAAAAGAAGATGGCCACATTTACACATTTCGCATATGTGTGTTTGAAAATCTGGCACGAGCTCTAATTTAAAAATCACAATTTTTACTGTTCTTTGATGTGAATAAAAGGAAAACCAATGCCTAGACCATGTGGCAAATGCACACATGAAATGAGAACATTATAAAGTGCAATGTGTACTAGTGTCAGTCAAAATGGATGATTTATACTGTAGAGATAGCATAGTGTTTGTGAATTCCATAATGCACAATTTAAAGGGATAGTTCCCCCAAAAAGGAAGACTTTCATCCTTTACTCACCTTTGTGTAGTTCTAACCTTATATGTCTTTCTTTCTTCTGCAGAATGACAGGTATTCTGAAGAATGTTCATACAATGACTGTCAAAGGGGTTTAAAAAGCTTTGCCATACAGGTTTGAATTGACAATAGAATGAGTTAATAATGACAGAATGCTCTTTTTTGGGTGAACCAACCAAGTTGACAAATCAATTTATGATTAAATGATTAAACATGTTTGTTAAGTAGGACATGTACCTAAAATAACATTTCAATCAGTCATCAGATTTTAGGGGTAATGTACATTTTAGGATTAGAGTACAGCTGGGTTTGGGCCTTAAACTACATTAATATCAACTTATAAATTACCCAACATAGTCTCATTGGAAAAACTTGCGTTTGTCTACATTTTTGCTAAAAAACTCCAAAAACGTACGTATAAATACAATTCACTACCGTTTCCAGCTGAATGAACACTAGTGGCGGTAAAACACCAACAACTTTTATTCCTTTTCACACAAAATATGATTACAAAGGCAGATGATATACTACCATGTTACAACCTCAAAATACTTTTTTGCCATAGTCTATGGTTTACAAAGTAATAATTTTGACATTTACATAACATTACCAGCTCCATATGTGTGGCTTTTCTGAGTAAAGTTGGTAGCTTAACTGGTACAGCAAGCACTGCACTTGGGGATGAGTCCCTCTAAAAATATGGGTCATGATAAAGAAGTTCAAAGACTTGTAGAAGCAAGCTAAAACGACAAGGTTTAAATGTGTTTTTATCTCCTGTTTGCATTTGTTAACACTATCGGTTAGGTTTAGGGTAGGGATTAGTATAGGTGGTATGTCATTATCAAATGTTATAGATCATTGACTAGCTGTATTACAGTTACTGAATTATGTATATTCTATATATATACCCCCTATATATATATATTATATATAATATATATATATATAGATATATATTATATCACTATGGAAGTCAATGGTTACCAGCAACTGTTTGGTCACCAACATTATTCATAATATATTCAACAGTGTTCAACAGAAGAAAGAAATTCATACAGGTTTGGAACAAAATGAGGGTGAGTAAATGATGACAACATTTTCATTTCTATCCCTTTAACCTATCAGTGGCACTCATCATATATTTCATTTCCAAACTGTTGCGATATGTTCAAAAACCATTCATCTGAATGTTCATGAAACTGAGCACACTTTTAATGCCAATCACTGGACATTTCTGAAAAAGCGTCCCGAAATGTGCAAGAAGCAATAGAATATTATTTTGCAGAAATGAGCCGAACATAAGCCTGAGTTGAACATAAGCCTGGGTTAAAATTCCCTCTGATTTAAAAAGTAGTTAATAGTTTAGGTTAGGGGCAAAGTGAGGAACTAAGTTTGTTCTTGGACCAACAAAATATTGATGAGGGAGCATCCTACTAGACAAAATCTTGGTTACTGTACATATTAGCTGCACTAATCCACATCCAAAAATACAGTTTTTTTTTTTAGCTATTATACATGTGCTGTATGTGATGGAACAGAAGTTATGCTGAAATTGGTCTATTGCTGAAATACTTTCTTCAAGGGTAAGGAAAAGTTGAAAAAGGGTGAGAATTCTGGCTGTGTGAAATGATAACATATCTAGTGCTTGGAAAAACCCACTGCATTCTCCAATATATTCAGCACACAGTCTCCAAGGTCAAGAGGTGTATCTACAGTATAAATCTGACTTTGATGGAACACGTGACGTTCAGTTAAACAGCTTTGGAGAGCTTCAAGCAGATGGATGCAAGGAGATGAATCTGTCCTTTTTGTAAGATACCAAATAGTTTAAGAGAATAGCCAATCACTCCATACTCCACTGTAGTGATCACAGCCCTGATTGCCAGATCATCAAGCCCTTCAGATGTTGCCTTCAAAGATGACGTTTATCCCTACACCACAAAACAAGGGTAAGAGGGTCGCGTTGATCTTTGGATTTTGTTGAATTTTTTTATGTTAAATTTTAAGCATTAAATGTTCGTGATGGTTGACATACAATGTCCATGATCTCTTTTTTAAATATACATCAAGACTGATGTACTGTACATTGGAAAATGTATGTTTATGCAACAATAATATGTTTTTTTTTTTACTGCATGCCGATTAAAAATAAAAATATTTACATTATACATTAAATACAATTATTAATTAATTATTATCAGTACTTGAATGTGGGGAAGTTTAATAAAGATCACCATTTTGAACAAAAAGTTTTTGTCAAAGACTAGATCTGGATCAGATTCAGATCCATGATTAAAACATAGATGGAGTAGATCGCTTCCATCAACACCCCCAAAGATTGCACTGAATACCACTTCCTGGGTCAACATTTCATTGGTAACGTCAGGCAGTATTGATTTAAATGCTGTTGTGACGATTTCAATGTTTGACGATAGTGTTGTTTTACATATGCATTTGCTTATGTGATCACTTGTTTCTGCTTCTGCTTCATCTGTTTTGATCTGGAGATTCTGTACTCTTTCAGAAGATGCGTTATAGCGCCCCCTACCATTTGACTGTTAAAACACAATAGCCGGAAAATTCCATAAATGGCGGCAAGAGAGTTACGCTTTCTGAAAAGTGAAGCCAAAACTTTTTGATCGCCATCTGCTGGCTAGCTGCATTATAGGACAAAAACCCCGCCTTCTTCATGTAAGTGAATGGGACCTGAGCCAAATTGAAAAAAAATTATTACACTTCAAATACATTTTTCCCAAAGATGGTTTCCATCATTTTAGGTAGTTCTTATCACACTGATGTATGTTGTGAGTTTGCGATTGCGTCTGCGGGAGTTTGGGTGGGCAGTGACGGCGCTACACCGGGGCTAGGGGGGGGCTATAGCACCGTCAGAATTTTGAATAGCCCCGGTTTACTCTGACGTCATCAATATCATTTATTTTCTTAGCACCCCAACACATATTGGTCTAGCACCCCCTTAGCACCGGTAGAGAAAAGATTCTGGCGCCGTGCCTGCGGGTGGGACTTTGACACCGCGGCTCCACCTCATGATCACTACTGCGCAGACTGTTGTTGTTGTTAACTAAAACTAAATTTATTAAAAATAATTTTGTTTCATTGAAATAAAGCTGAAAAAAAAAACTTGCCTTGGAAACTAAATGAAATAAGGTCAAGCTGAAATACTAAAATGGCTAAAACTTAATTAATGAAAAAAACTGAAAGAAATCAGTTTGTGTGCATTTACAAATAACCTATAGAAGTCATGTGACCCACCCTGCTACTGTCAGAGCATCAATGCACAGTACTATGTGTGATTCAAAGCACATGAACAGCACTTGTGCAAGAACGTTTGTCTCTCTACTCACCCTCCTTTGATGTAATCGAGGAAAGTCGACTCTGATTCCACAGAGAACGACAGCAGTGTCACCTGCATCAAAAACAGATCAAAAGAGACAACTGAATCTACAACAAAACAACAGACAAAAATATGATGCCACATGATTCAGTCATGTTAGAAATTGTCCTAATACAACTTGTTTCAGATGAGGCAGTGAATGATGCGGGCAAAGTGTCGGACCCTCTGGGAAGCGATGCTCTCAGGCTGATCTTGTAATATAGAGCAATAAGGCGACTTTGGCACAGCCATCAATCAAAGCATGATGCTCAAATCAGATTATCTCTGAGGTGCTACAAATTCCTGCTTTCATATTCACTTCCATGATCTCTATCCACCCACACTCCCTTTCTTTTACACACACACACGTATACAGATGTTCACAGTGGCGTGATATTTAGTTTAATGTGCAAGTCTTGGTTGGGCTATTTTCTCCATTTAAAAGTCAGCTTCCACTATTTGTTGATTACAATGAGCCATGCGCACAAGCACTTAAACAGAATGCTTTATAAGGACCAGTCAAAGGAAAACAGCTTTCCTCTGTAGCTACGAAGCAAAGCTCTCTCTTGTTTTTAGCACTTGTTTTAATTAGCATGGGTGTAAAAGGGATACTCATTAATGCGTGAAAACATTTGAAAGCTACTGTGCATGTCATTCCCTTTCCCATCACATAATTGAACACATGAAACGGCTGTAATTAGAGGCTTTGTCTGTGTGCGCATACATACGTGTTTGAGCATATGCTCTGATACACATGCACACACACGCTCACAATGGTGAAATTTGTTTCATAAGTTAATCTCTGAGCCACCACTCACCGTTCCTGAATTTACATATTTCTTCTTCTTCATCTTCTTTTTTGGATTCACCACCTAAGAGCCATTGGAAAACAAATCAGAAATCAAAATAAATTCAGACAGATGAGATTGGGCAGAAGTGAGATTTAGATTCATTAAACAGATAGCAAACAGCCTTTCCTCTCACAGGATGGTGGCTCAAAAACAAATCAATTATATTTCTTTGGAAAATGCCACCACCTGCGGCAGATGTGGGAAATGCTGAAAATGAAAGTCTTGCTCTGAGTTAAATGTGATTTCACATTGCATTCTCCACTTCTCAGTCCTAAAATGTTTCACAGTTATAAAGAAGAACATTTTAAGAAGAAAATATCAGTAGTATTTGTATATTTTGAATCTGACTGCAGCAACCTAAAAACTTGCACTAAGAAATTTAAGAACAGTTCACCCAACAAATTCATAATAAAAAAAAAAAAAGCTAATTTGAAAAAGTGTCAACGTTGTTTTTGGACCCCACTGAATAGACACTATATTGACTAAACAGATGAAGAGTTTGGTTCCAAAACGCAAAACAATTTGAAAATGTAGTTTCCGCCAAAATGGGGAATTTTATCTGGTCGGTATTGAAAAGTAATTTTTTTATTTGACGCAAAATGCGATATCCGCAGAGTTATTCTATCATGTTTTCTCCCTTTTTTCCAAACCGTGACAAACGTCAGTCTCCCTTTTCTGCAAAATGCGATATATCCGCTCAACCAATCACAGCGCACCATTCCATGCACTGTAAACAGTAACAACCAATCACAGAGCAACATTCCACGCACTCTAGACAGTAATGGCGACACTTTGAATACAACCCGGCATCCTAGTTTTCCTCATCTAATTTGTACTTTGTGATCAACAAACAAACTTATGGCTGCACGATAAATCGATATGGGTTGTCATGGCATCTCGTCAGTTAAAGACGGTTCTGTGATTACTAGTAAACTCCATCAAGTGATTTCAGATTGGAGTGGAGAATAAACAGAGCCGGAGATCACGGCTATATCGCGTTCATAACGGCAGGATGAGTCGCATTCGATTATGAACGCGATATTGCGTAGCTTGTTTTATTAATGCATTAATGTTTTTGTTAATACACCATATAGCACTAGTCAACTGAATGTAACTGTAATGTGGTGTTTTGTTTCATGTTCATGTTTTCCATGTCTTTTATTTTGTAATTGTTTCATGGTCCCTGTTTGTGTCATGCTTCCCTTGCCTTCATGTATTCATGCCATTGGTTCCCCTGTTCATTGTGTCATGTTATGATTGGTTGTCTCAGTCATGTGTCTTGTTCCTCATTGGTTGGTCTTGTCATGTGACCCTTATTGTTTAGTATTTATAGCCCTCATGTTGCCATTGTCTCTGGTCGTGTATTGATGTTGTAACCTGCTATTGGTGAGTCTAGTCTGTTCATGTCAAGTCAAGTCTGTTCAAGTCAAGTCTGTGTCTTGTATTATTGTTAGGATCACTCTGTAAATAAACTGCACTTGGGTTCTCACTATGCTCGCCTTCAGTGGATGATTTGTTACAGAATACACGACCAAGAACAAAATTAACCCAGCAGATCGCCTAGTTCGCCTCCGTCAAGGTAATCACTCCATTGAGGATTATGTTCAGGATTTTTGTGGACTTTATCACCAGGTATACTTCAACAATACTTTCCTTAAAGACATTTTTCGTTTTGGTTTGGACAAAAACATTTCACAATTAATGCCACGCAATACCCCACAATGGACTCTTGAACAATACATTGACTTTGCACTCCGTTCGGCTGATTCACCATTTACTGTGGGGGTTGCTGAGGAGGAACACTGCCACTTCCCCAAAGCTGTCACGTTCATGCTGCAAAGCCAAGCCACAGCCTTTTCACGTCATGCCTGCCAAGCCACAGCCTGCTAACGTCATGCCTGCTATGCCAAAGCCTGCTCACATTATGTCTGCCAAGCCACAGCCTGCTCAAGTCACGCCTGCACAAGTTAACAGCATGCCAAACGTAAGGTCTGCTACGCCCAAAGCCTGCTCAACGTCATGCCTGATACTCCAGGACGCTCCCATTCATGCCAGATAAGTCAAAAGTTTACTCATGTCTGTTACAAACTCAAAGCTGATCACATCATGTTTGCCAAGTTCCAGAAGTCCAGAAGTCATGTCTGCTACCCCAGTTTCCCTCTTCACGTCCCGTCTGTCAAGCCTGAGCTTGCTCACGTCATGCTGACACATCAGGAGATTCTTTCCAATATAGCCGCCATTGAAGAGCTACATTGTAAGATGGCCGCCACACAAGAGTCTCTTCAAAAAATGGCCAACCTTCTAGAGTCTCATCACGTCTCAACTGATCTTCCAGAGTATCGTCACGACATGGCCGCCATTTCAGAGACTGCTCACATTAAGCCTGAGTCCCCGGCCAAGATGGCCACCACACCTGAGTCCCCGGCCAAGATGGCCGCCACGGCTGAGTCCCGGCCAAGATGGCCGCCACGGCTGAATCCCCGGCCAAGATGGCCGCCACGGCAGAGTCCCCGGCCAAGATGGCCGCCACACCTGAGTCCCCCGGCCAAGATGGCCGCCACGCCTAAGTCCCCGGCCAAGATGGCCGCCACGGCGGAGTCCCCGGCCAAGATGGCCGCCACGCCTGAGCCTCTCCACGTCACGACTATCCAAGATTTCCCATAAGGATTTTTTTTTGGGGGGGGAGGGGCGCGCTTAATAGCAAGATCCTGGACGCGGAGCTTGGGCCAAGACTCAAAAGACTGATTGCTAGTGTGATGGACCCACCTCTGATGTCGGTGAGAGCTGCAGGCATACCGGTGACGTCAGCACTCTCAAGCCCCGCCATCTTCGAGGTCATGCCACACTCTGCTGCCCTATCTGTAATGGCGGTCGCCATTTTGAGCGTGTGGGCTACACACTGCACTCCTGATGCCTCTCCTGTCCACGAGTCCGCTCCAGAGCCCTCTCCTATCCACGAGTCCGCTCCAGAGGCCTAATGTCCACGGGTCCGCTCCAGAGGCCTCTCCTGTCCATGAGTCTGCTCCAAGGGCCTTTCCTGTGCCTCCAGAAGTGGTAACTTCTGCTGCAGAACCTCCAGAGGTGGTGGCGTCCGCTTCCGAACTCACTGTCTGCCCTGTCATCACTAAGAAGGCTGTCCATGAATTCACTGCCTGTCCTGTTATGGCCATGGAGGCCGTTCTTGAACTCATTGTCTGTCCTGTCACGGCCATGGAGGCCATTCATGAATTCACTGTCTGTCCTTTCACGGCCAAGGAGGCCGTTCATGAATTCACTGTCTGTCCTGCCACGGCCAAGGAGGCCGTTCAAGAATTCTCTGCCTGCTCCGTCAGAGTCAATTGGTCTGTCCATGTCTCTGCTCCGCCGTGGCTTCCTGCTCTGCTGTCATCACCCGGCCGCCCTGCTCTGCCTGCACAGCCATGGCTCCCTGTTCGGCCTGCTCTGCCATGGCTCCCCGTTCGGCCTGCTCCGCCATGGCCCCCCGATCGGCCTGCTCCGCCATGGCCCCCCGATCTGACTTTTTCCTCTTCACGGGCCTGGCCCTCCAACCCTCCCCATGGACCGCTCCACCCTCGGAGGTCCGTTGGTTGGGGTGGAGGTTTAATTAGGGCGTCAGAGCGCCTTAGAGGGGGGGTGATATGTAAGGTGGTGTTTGTTGCATGTATGTTTTCCCATGTCTTTATTTTGTAATGTTCATGGTCCCTGTGGTGTCATGATTCCCTGCCCTGTGTATTCATGCCATTGGGTCCCCTGTTAATTGTGTTTATGTTCTGGGGTTGTTTAGTCCTGTGTCTTGTCCCATTGGTTGTCTTTGTCATGTGACCTGTATTGTTTGTTATAAGTAGCCATGATGTTGTCATTGTTCTCGTCGCGTATTGATGTTGAAACCCGCTGTCGGTGAGTCTAGTCTGATCATGCCTCATCAAGTCAAGTCTGTGTCTCAGTTTATGTTTGTATTTTGGATCACGTCTGTAAATAAACTGCAAATGCGTTCTTCACTACGCTCACCTTCAGTGGATGATTCGTCACGTAACATGGAAAAGATGAAAGGCACTTGTGGAAGTTGAAGGTAAAAGGAAATGTCATTTGCGAATTGCTGTGGTTTAATTGTGATATTGTTATTCATGTATGTTCATGATGAAATTTTCTTTTATTGATCTAATGTATTTTTAGTCCAGTGCCTGCATTTAAGATTAGTATTGACCAAGTTCAGACAGAGGCTGTCATATGTGGATCAACTTACTATGTTGTGTATTTTCAACAGTTTCAATATGAAAACTGGAGTTCATCTTAATTGATTAAAGGCATTATGCATTTTGGAGGGAAAAAAAAGTGCCATGGATTTATTGCATTTTGGGGAAAAATAAACAGTTTTTATAATAAATCTTTGAAAATCAAAGTCTGGATTTGAATTTTTTATGTTATTATTACCTAAAGATGCTATGTGAAAGTTTGAAACAGAAAATAGTGGTTTTCATCTTGCCACTTTCTTGGTAAAGAAAACACATTTTTACTCAAATTAATCCAAATGGATTTATAGCGTTTTGGAACCAAACTCAGATATACTGTATATTTTTTTGTTTTTCAGTTACAGGTGAACAACATGAGTAAATGATGACAGAAAATTCATTTTGGGTGAACTATCCCTTTAAGAACAAATGGTGCCACCAAATTAAGAACATGATGAGTTAATATAATATGTTATATAATACACATTGGGAGTTATACAACACTTATGTACAAAGCATACGTTTTGCGTTTTGCACTGAAGTGTACGCAACAGTAATGGGTGTTCCTTGCCTTCTTATGATCTATGTAAGCAATGTAAGCAATTATTTTTTCCTATATATTATATCCCACATATATTTTGATAGAAAACGTGAAGGAATGCTGGACAGGCTATCCATTTTTTTGATGAAATGGCGCTGGGAAGATAGATTTGGTCAAGATTATTGTCACTAGAAGAAAGAATGAAAGAGAGGCAGAGCGAGGAAGAATAAGACAGATAATGATGCTGGAAAGCACACAAATGAAAGTGGAACTATCCAGGCGACCTCTTAGCTGTAAGGGGTGAAGTACCGAAGAATGGACCAGCAACCCCTGGTCATCCTCCATTCATCTCCAAACACAAAGTAATCAATAGCTCAAATAGACTCTTTGTGCTCAGATGGATGCAAGGATCTGGACATGAAAAGAGTTTTTGAATATGTTCTCTGTAGACTCATGACCCATCGACCCTTCAGCTTCACAAAAGCCTAAGAGGTGAGATTACAGAGTAGAGATTTATAAGATGTAAATCTAAAGACTCTTTGGTGTATAAAAAGGTAATGTACTGTAATAAAACGTGTTATTACACTGTAATAACTGCTTTAGTACACTGTAATTACATAATTTCCTACAAACGGTCCAGGGAAAACAACATCTTATGTTCTGAAGTCACCAGAACTCATTCCAAGGTCAATAAACCAACTTGACACATTTGTTTAAGTCTCAACTGCTACCTCCTAAAGAGACACGATGAATGTTTTATCAGCCCTGATTGCACAGCTCCCAACAACATTTTCACAGGCCACCTGAATCACTGCTTCATCTGCCATGAGATATTTTATAATGTGTTGGTGATGTGTTGGCATCAACACATTAGAAGGTAGGAGTGCTGGGAATGCTTGCGATATCAGATACCATCCTTTGGAGAAGGGATGTAAATCACTGTAATAATTTGAAATCCCGGGAACGCTCTTATTGTAATCCCCATTTGCATGCTTTCTAAGGGCTTTGATGACTGTACCGTCCATGCAATTACCAGAGAAAAACAAAGAAGAGACTTTTAGATACCTGCGACACTGAATGTGGATGGGGGTGGCTGAAGAAGGAGTGTGAAATATCCATAAAAAGATTCTTGATTTAGAACTGAAAAGCATATAACATTTTTACTGTGTCTCTCAGACTGAGGAATCAGTTTTAAATTGAGAATTAATATATTTCAAAGTATAGAGAGAAGACCAGTGGCTTTCATAGGTGATTGATGTGTTAGCTGAAAAATGTAAAGCATCCATATGGCTTGGAATATTTGACTTGCTACATCATTTTGAGTAGTTTTTATCTTGTAACACATTTTGAGTGTTATGGCTGAATAAAAAAAAAATGAAAGTCTGCTTTCTAATGATATAATTATTGTAGATTAAAATAATAATAATTCTATGTGGTCGACATCTCACCTCATAAATGTTGAACTGGCTCTGACCTCGGGCTAACTCTCTGTAGCTGGTGGTGAATTCACCAATGAAATCGTGGCTAAAACATGGGAAGATTCACAGATTCACTACAGTGAAATATCACTTCAACTCTTCCTTTGTAATTCACATCAAAAGCCAGGCATTAGCTTACCTGCCGTCACGGTCCCAGTCATACACTTCCACTTTGATTGTTCTGGAAAACAGAAAAATCTCAGGTATGTTTGACAAATCAATATACAGTACTCTGAGGGGAGAATTCACTAGGAATTTGCATGCACTGTCTGCATTGTTTTAGCAGTTGATTTACTAAAGGAATTATGCAGATTAGGTAATGGTGTCAACACTGCCAAACATCAAAAGCTGAAGGTAATTTGAATGGCATAATTCCTGTACAACATCACTGTGATGTTCAGGAATCTTCTCACCAAATATCTGAATAGGCTCTTTAAAGGACTTAAAGTGCAATCAACTTGACTGTGCGTCTGTTTGACCATTTATAACGCTCTTCTTCATTATTTAATAAATTACTGCTGCCATGGTCCAAAGAAAACGTAAGAACCCACAAGAACATGTATTTTAATAAAATTCAGTTTACCACCTGCTTTTTGTACAAGAATAGCAATGTTAATTGCATCAGGAAAACAGTGGTGGGTTTCATATCTACTGTATAATGAGCTTAATTTACATGAAATTATAACACATAAATTGTAACATAATTAGAGATGAGTTTAGCATGTATAGGGCGATGATGCATCATCCAATATATGGAAAGAAAATAATTAAATAAATACCAATCTTAATCATTTATTTACTTATTTTTGCAAATTAACTGCAATATATTTGATATCATTTCAAATGGTTAAAAAATACTTTTGTTATTTGAGAATGTAGTCAAGTAAAACAATCCTATAATTAAAATTTCATTAAATTCAAACAAAATACTATAAAAAATTCTAACATCCAGCATAACATACATTTTTATTATGGAAGAAAGGATCATTTAAGCTCAAAACTTTTGGAATAAGTCTCACAAATGTTGATGTAGCTAAATGTCATCTTAGCACATTTGATTGTGTCTATGATCAAAAGAACATTACAAGTGATTAAAAGTTAGCATATATTTACCATATAGTTAACACTTTAGTACAACAGATAATAATGACAAAATCAGCCTTTTCCAAGAAAATAATGAACATTATGTTGTGCTGATTTAGGGGGATTTCATGGATAATCAATTTAGAGACTTGTGCAAGACTTGGATTGAACTTATTTCACTGTGCTTTGATTGGTCTCTTGCTGGTAAGGCCTACATTGAGTCATCAGTCACAATTAAACAAAAGCAGCACAGGTCTGCGAATGCATCCTGTGGCAGGTGTTCATTCAATGGCTTACATCAACAAGATTTGCTGAAAAAATAAAGCTAGCTACTGCCCATATTAATGAGGACGGAAACACAGGCTCTTAAAGCTTGCTCATTAGCTTGACTGAGAGGCATTTCAGAAAACTCTATAGACCGGCAAAAACAAATCTGTTTATGTTTACTTCCTGTCTGCAAACAGTCCGGAACTCCCACACAAATCATTACAGTCACTTATAGAGAAAGTGAATAATTCTTATGATTACACTGAGTCAATGCCCAGAGGGCACAGTGTTTCTGGAATAAAAGCACAAATGAATGTCATGGGGTTGGCTTGCTCAGTTCTGCTGAGTTGTCTTGATGTTTACTTTGGGGTAAACAAATGAGTGGGCTAATATGTCCCTCGATATCTATAAATGTATAAAATATTTAAAAAGCATACTGTGAGAAGTTAATATCTTTCATGGTGTTCCAAACCTGCTTGACTTATGTTTCTTTTGTGAAACACAAACAGGGTCCAACACTGTTTTGGACCGCATTTACTTTCATTGTACACTTTCAGAAAAAAAAATGGTGCTGTAGGTGTACAGTGCAGTGTTGGGGAAAGTTACTTTTAAAAGTAATGCATTACAATATTGCATTACTCCATAAAAAGTAACTAATTGTGTTAGTTACTCTTTATAGAAGCTTGTATTACTTATATTGCATTAAAAAGTAACTCAGATATTTTCTTCTAAATTTAAAAGTAATGCGTTACTTTACTAGTTATTTCTTGAAAAAAAGTAATCTGATTACGTAACTTGTGTTCCTTGTAATACATTAGCCCCAGGACTGCACCTTTGTGCCTTATTTACCGCTAACAGTGCATATTGGTACCTTAAAGGTACATATTAGTACCTAAATTGCACATATTAGTACCTTTTTGAAAAGGTACTGCCCCAGTCACAGTTTTTGTACCTTTTTTCTGAGAACATGCAGGTGTATGGACAAAAACACTGTTTAAAATGTCTTCTTTTGTGTTTCTCATACAGTAAAAAAAAAAAAGAAAGGAAGCCACTGAGGTTTGGAAAAACATGAGAATGAGTAAATGATGACAGAATTTAAATTTTTGAGAACTTCGCTCTACTGACAAAGTGAAACTCTATTAGAAAAACTTTTCACCTCAACATTGCCGTTTGACTTGTAGGCAAAAGTTTTGCACACCTCACCAGTAAGGCAAAGCGAACGCAAAATATCAAAAAATCTCCTGTAGTCGAGGAAGCAACAAAAACATGTTCCCTCCACGGAATTGTGGGCGGTAGCGTCCTTTGACGTTCGTTATCTTCAAAGTAGTGAGTCAGCACCTCTCTGAGTATCTGTCACCTGGGCGTCATGTTCCCTGACAGTAAGAGAGTGCAGAGTCCCTAGGCAGCTGTCTATCAAGCCTCACAACAGAGGAGAAGAAAATAGATTGCACTCTGAGCCCAAACAGCGAGGACGGGAAGCGGGAAAGGAGCTTTGCAGAAGACTGAAGGTACAATCCAAAGCTGTTTTTAATTCCCATGCACTGACCTCAAACCAAAACGTTGATCCGAGTTTCTCATCTCTTCGGGAGTTGCATGAAAAACGCGTTGTGTGGGATTGGACTGCCACACCGAATGTCAACACCAGCGTTTATTGCAAAACTGTGGTAGTCTCTTGATTAAACATTCATATATTTTGAGCTGTATTTTCTAACTCTGTTTGACAGTCATCATTTGCTAGTGGAACATAAGTGAAAATTTGATTCCTCTGGAAATTAAAAAAAAACTTCAGCCTAAGGTTTTCATAGATAAAATGAGGCATATATCCTCCCTGAGGTTTATTCTTAGTCTAAAGTAGAACATCTGTGATTCATTTCATTACCGTCTCAAATTAATTGAGATCAGAATAAAACCATGGAGATGTGTGGGGGATGTTTCGTATCTACTCTTTTGAAGCTTGGAATAGAATGGATGCACACTGACATCTATTTTAATGGGCTCTGGAGCTATAATTTGTTACCGTCTACATAAATGGCATGGGTGATGTATTGACGCCGTCCTCTTTGGGAATTTCATTCACACAGATCGGCACAGTTCCCCAGGAGACAACCGCCTGTGGTGGCACTGCAACATCATGTAATTTATGTTCCATATATATATTCACTGTCCTGGTTTATTTCCCCACTGTTAACACTCTTTCATGATGTGTATGGCCTGTCAAAGATACAGCAGTCCCTGCTAGGTGGAGTACCAGGGCTCTGCAGTATGAGCCAGAGCAGACAGCTGGACACAGAAAGAGATGTGCTGAAAGCATTTTTATATTTATAAATGAAACAGGCTATCTCAGGATTTGTATCACATAGTTCAAGTGATAGTTCATACAAAAATGCTGTCACCATTCATTCACTCTCTATGAAAGTCAGTAGGGTCCAATACAACACTATGTATGGACAAAAACCTTAGAAATATCGTCGTTTGAAATATCTTCTAATAGACATTTTTCAGAATGTCTTCTTTTGTCAAGTCCAGTCACCTTACAGGAGAAATTGGCTATCAAAATCACGTTCTAGGGGGCAGGCCAGTTTGATTCAACCCAACAATATAAAAGTAGCTCAATTCCATGAGAAAACCGCAAACTTGGCATCCACCTTTTTTAAGACAAGTAAAATCTTTAAAAAACAATCCCAAAGTATTACTGATTTACTTTATGTTGTAGAATAAAACTTGAAAATATCTTGAGCTTTTATTAACCACAGACCTTATCTGAGGCATTTAACAAAAAAAAATTAAAAGAAACCCAATGACTTTGGGATGATGGAACCTGAAGAGCTGTTTCCAGGTTTTAGCCTACAAAAATTCAGCATTGCTGCAGGACTCTATTTAGACCATTTTTATTCTGGAGTGAAGAATCACTTTGAGTTATAATTTTTCAAAAATAATGACTGTCAGAAACATGTTTCCATTGCTGCTGGTTGAACAAACAGGTAGTATCACCCCAAGCCTTTACCATTGACCAACATTGAAGATATATTGTCCTCTTTTTTGAATGCAGGCACTTTGAAATGTCATCAAAATGACTCACTTCCTGATTTGCCATAGCATGTGGCACATTTAAGCACCGTACTGCAGCATGCTGCCTAGCAGCTAGAGCACACACAGGCAATAAAATCATTTTCTGACACACAGTTTTGGTTCTCCAAACTGATTGGTTGGGACAGGGTGGTGACCCTCATTCTGTCAAATGTGTAAGGAGGCAGGCAGCGCACATACAGGTGCATCTCAATAAATTAGAATGTCGTGGAAAAGTTCATTTATTTCAGTAATTCAACTCAAATTGTGAAACTTGTGTATTAAATAAATTAAATGCACACAGACTGAGTAGTTTAAGTCTTTGGTTCTTTTAATGGTGATGATTTTGGCTCACATTTAACAAAAACCCACCAATTACAACTCATCTCAAACCAAATTAGAACATTGGTGACATGCCAATCAGCTAATCAACTAAAAACACCTGCAAAGGTTTCCTGAACCTTCAAAATGGTCTCTCAGTTTGGTTCACTAGGCTACACAATCATGGGGAAGACTGCTGAACTGACAGTTGTCCAGAAGACAATCACTGACACCCTCACAAGGAGGGTAAGCCACAAACATTCATTGCCAAAGAAGCTGGCTGTTTACAGAGTGCTGTATCCAAGCATGTTAACAAAGTTGAGTGGCGGAAAAAAGTGTGGAAGGAAAAAGATGCACAACCAACCGAGAGAAACCGCAGCCTTATGAGGATTGTCAAGCAAAAACGATTCAGAATTTGAGTGAATTCACAAGGAATGGACTGAGGCTGGGGTCAAGGCATCAAGAGCCACCACACACAGACTTGTCAAGGAATTTGGCTACAGTTGTCGTATTACTCTTGTTAAGCCACTCCTGAACCACAGACAAGTCAGAGGCGTCTTACCTGGGCTAAGAAGAAGAAGAACGAGAAAGTTTTGTATTCATTGGAAAACCAAGGTCTAGAGGTCTGGGGGGGGGAAGCAAGGGTGGAGAAGCGCATAGCCCAATTTGCTTGAAGTCAAGTGTTAAGTTTCCACAGTCTGTGATGATTTGGGGTGCAATGTCATCTGGTGCTGGTGTTGGTCCATTGTGTTTTCTAAAAACCAACGTCACTGCACCCGTTTAACAAGACATTTTGGAGCACTTCATGCTTCATTCTGCTGACCAGCTTTTGAAGATGCTGATGTCATTTTCCAGCAGGATTTGCACCTGCCCAAAACTGCCAAAAGCACCAAACGTTGGTTAAATGGTGGTGTTGGTGTGCTTGACTGGCCAGAAAACTCACCAGACCTGAACCCCATAGAGAATCTATGGGTTATTGTTAAGAGGAAAATGAGAAACAAGAGACAAAAAAATGCAGATGAGCTAAAGGCCACTTTCAAAGAAACCTGGGCTTCCATACCAACCTCAGCAGTGCCACAAAATGATCACATCCATGCCACGCCGAATTGAGGAAGTAATTAAAGCAAAATGAGCCCCTAACAAGTATTGAGTACATGCAGTACAGTAAATTAACATACTTTCCAGAAGGTCAACAATTCACTAAAAAATGTTTTTTATTGGTCTTATGAAGTATTCTAATTGTTGAGATAGTGAATTGGTGGGTTAAATGTGAGCCAAAATCATCACAATTAAAACAACCAAAGACTTAAACTACTTCAGTCTGTGGCATTGAATTTATTTAATACACAAGTTTCACAATCTGAGTTGAATTACTGAAATAAATTAACTTTCCACGACATTCTAATTATTGAGATGCACCTGTATACTGCTAGCCAATTGCAGGCATAGTCACACAACTCTTATGCTATCTTATACTCAGTAATATATTTTAATTGAAGGAATTATTATAATGCTTATAGCAAAATACATGGGAGGAAAGGGTCAAGAAGTTCAGACTGCAATTCACAGTTCCTCTAGTGGTAACCATGGAGATGGTTCTGCTGGCTTCTCAAAAAATTTTGTTAAAAGCAGTTATATGATCTTATTAAATTATGTTTTAGTTATATATAAATTGTTAAGTTGCCGCGTGGTTTTGTTTTTCTCTTTTTACCTCAATCTTCTGTCTCTACCAGTCGGTTCTTTTAGTCGGTTTGCTTAGGTCTCTGCCGGTGGAGGAGGTGGCTGCGATCGTCAGTAAGGGAGTTCATTCTCTGCAGCCAAGACGTGTCGCCCTGTGGTTAAGGTATCTCAGGGTGTGTGGGCAGGTGTTTTGAGTCGGAGACTGTGTTTAGAGTTTGTAGTCTCGGTTGTGAATGGTGAAACTAAAATTGCTGTTTTTTTTGCCACTAGCCAGATCTGAGTTGAGGTGATAAGAGGACCTGTTCTCTTCTTTTTATGGGGGAAATGGGAACAGATTAGATATCCCGCGACCTAGGATTACTATTGCCCGAGGCTACACGTGTTAGACACACTAGGAAAGAGTTGAGCGCATTCCTTGTACTTTTGTTTTGTAGTCAGTGTAGTTTCATTGTGGCGTCGCATACGCCGATGATTTCGGGTTTGTTTTCTACATTTTGCTTTGGTTAGTTAAGTTAGCGCGTGTTGGGAACTTAGTGTTAGCGAACTCATTTTGGTATTCTTTGTTGATTTGGCGCCACCCGTTCATCTGTTCCCTTAGTTTAATGTATTCTTCTTACTTTTGTTTTCTAAATCATGCATTGTATATAGCTCACACACTGTTTACTGGCTTCGGCTTGAGGAAATTAAAACATTTCATTGGGTTAAATGCTATTTGTGTCTGGTTCTTTCTACAATATCCACCATCACAGCAATATTAATAACTAAATGTTACTTTCCAAGCCCTGGAACTTTGATTGTAACATACATCATTATATCTGATGTTCAGATCTTTGTATGCAAACACTCTTGAACAAGCTTTTTAAAAGGCAAATACTGGCTGGCTATTCTTCACATCACACTTGTTTATGGTCTTGTATGTGTAGCACTTATCAAGTTAATTTAAAAATAATAAAATAAAATAAAAAGCATACAAGGCATAAAATACAAAATAAATGAGACGATAAACCAGTAATGTTATTGATAACTAAAACTCTGAAAGATAAGCTGAAAAATAAATAAATATTATTGGTAGATGAAAAAATAAACATGAAATAATTATGAAATAAACCAACTAAAGCTAAACAAAAATATATATAAACTAATAAAAATGACAAAAGCACACAAAAAAACACTAAAATCTCACGGGACTCGTACCTGATCACTCTACATTGCAAGTACAGTGCTGTACCAGGTGAGCTACCGAGCAAATTTACTTCAACAGAAAATCCACACATATGAAGCTGGTTATGTGATGCAAACATCAAAATGTTTTAGTCTACAAATCATGCACTATGCTAACAGTTTCTATGTTTTACTGCCACTAATGTTTATTTCAACTGGAAACTGCAGTGAATTGTACAGCATAGGTACGTAGGTAGAGTCACGTTTTTCCAATGAGCCTATGTTGCACACGTCACATGTCTCATATTTCATCTCAAGCTCTTCTTCTGCTGTCTCCTTGGTAACCAACTACACTTATCTTTTAAATCTATATATACAGTATATATATATATTAGTAGCAAAATTGTTGGTTGTGTTGGAAATGGCACATTATATATCATTTTATCATAATGAGGACATAAAAACAACTACATTTATTAAAAGATCATGTTGTTGAAGAAATAGCCGTACAAAAAATTATTAGTCAAGAGACCTAATGGTGTTATGTAAGAAACCCACTGCTGGTCTGTGTGTCTTACCTGTCATAGTCTCCATTACAGAGAGCTCTGACTGGAATGGTGAACGGCTGCCAAACTGGGTTGAGGGTGTTCTTCACCACCTCAGTCTTATGGCAGATCGTAAAGCTTCATGTTGACAGAACAAACAGAAACACAAAGAAGTGAAGGCACTGTGTAACTTCTGAGGAAACTTGAATATTACTGGCATCAGCCACCTGCTCTGTTTATCTCATGGTGGTCAAAGCTGACAAACCATATGGGCTACAGCATCAGTAAGCAAAGTGTTACTTTGCTAACACTTTTATAAACATCATATTGTTTTTTTTTTTAGACTTTGGAAATGACATATTTATCATTGATAAGCCTTAAGTTTCATGTAAATAATATAAATGGTCTCCAAAGACATTTGAAATTTAGTCAAACTAGATACTAAAATAACATTGTTAAATAAAAGAGATTATTTAATATGTGATAAATAGCCTCTTCATCGGTGCCCAAGAGCATCATTAAAATACCCTTAACCTGTTAAAGTACAATCTGAGTCCTCTGAGCCTCTGCACATATTTTTTAGTTGCTCCGTTGAGTATTTTTGCTCTGAAAGACAAGATGGGCACACTACATCATGGCTCTTGAAAACATGAAGCCGCAGTCACTCAAGTAAAGAGGCTTTGAAGTGGAACTCTGGGTAACACCAGGATAGAAGGCCTTTTTCTCTTCCTCTGTACGCACACGGAGAGTCATTTTCAGCCCATAAATTCCCCACAGAGCAGCAAAATGTTTCGCCAGTCTCACAGTACAGGGGTGAGGGTGCTGGGTATCATGGGAGATGTTCCTTTCACAGTACCTATGTCTAACACACAGCTGTGGTGTTTTAAACCAAGGTAGGACACTTACGTGCCGTCTTCGTTGCTTCTGTAAAAGACCATGAAGGGATCAGATTTCCCGAAAAAGTCCTTCTTGTCCAATTTGTTGGCACAGAACTGCATGGTTGCGCTGTCCTATAAAGAAAACAACAACAAACGTTTTAAGGGAAATATTTTAAAATATAACATATATATTATAACATAATATAAAATATTATTATTATAACCACCCATAAAAACCTTCACGTGGCACAACATTTTAAATAAATGCAATATATAGGGTAAACATTTTATTTTAATTTAAACAATAATATTTTTAATAATAATTACTATTCTTTTTTTTGCTGCTGCTATGGGGTGTTGACAGCAGCAACACAAAATCTGCATTACAATTCGGAGAGAATAGAACCAAAACACTTTCATCTAATTCATCTGGGTGAACGGGAGGCTCATTACAGCTCGATCAGTGATCTTGTTGAAGTGAACACACAGAAACGAATGAAGTCTGTAAAGCTTTGGGATTTGAGCTCTATTCAGTGATGAAGAGTGCTGGTCTATGATCAGCTTCTGCTTCACCTGTCACTACGAATGTAACCATGACTGCCATGTAGAAACAACTCTGGATCAGCAGTTTCACGCTACGATAATTTTGGATGCGAATAAACTCATGCTTGTAATTTTTGGATTGCCCCTTGAGATCAAAGGTAAACCACATTCAGTGCAAAGATATGACTACTTCAACTAGAAGCTGGCCATTTGAGAAATTATTCTATCCTGTTATTAAATTAGACTGCAAGTTCTGAAGGTTTGAAAGCTTCAAAGAGACATAAAGACATTTAGTTGTACAAACACTGGCTGAATATCTAATGGCTGTTGTTTGCAGGGGCCATTTCTCTAAGGAGACATAAGAGTGCTTCCTAAAAAAACATGGATGAGAAAATAATCAACAGTACCAAAAATTAGAAAAATTCTGTAATACAAAACGTCTCCAGGTTACGAATGTAACCATGGTTCCCAGAGGGAACGAGACGCTGCATTGGAAAACGATTTGGGGACACCTTCAGCATTACCACGCTCTGAATCACATGTAAAATCAGTCCAATGGAAGGGCTAGACGTCACAGGCGGGTGATGTGGAGACCAGGAAGCTATAAAAGCACGTGCAGTGGAACCGGCATCAGCTTCTAGGAATGAAGCAAGCGCTCACAGGGATGTCGGAAGTATGGCACTGAGACGCAGCTCTCTGGGAACCATGGTTTACATTCTCCCTGATAACTTTCCCCTTCAGAACTCGAGCTGCGTCGAAAAAAAGCTTTGGGAACGAGTATGCCCACGTGGCCAGACTTACAAATCCCTGCCTAGTGTGTAAGAGCACAGCTAAGGCGAGCCGAAAGGATCAGAGTGGCGCCGAATGCGGTAGCACCTGAAAAGTAGGCGGGGACAAAACCCTCCCAAAGGGCCACTTCAGAAGGAGAGCCTTGACACCCAAAGGAACGGGAGATCATATGCTCACGGCATGGATAGCATCCTAATCCACCACTTAGATAAGCTTCCTGGCGCGAGGCCTCATCCTCAGCGCACCATGTGAAACATTGTAACTAGGGCTGTCTGCCCACTGACTTGGCCATCGATAGGGCGTGGTAGCCGCAACAGCCGCCCCGTAATTTCAAGGTGGAGTGGGTTAAAGAATGGCTGCCTACATGAACTCCAGCACTGAACAAACTGGGCAGTTAACTGGGTCGAGCTAGCGGTCTCCGCACCAATAAGTGAAAAGTTTCCACTTCAGGGCATGCAGTTTCCTCGTCGAGGGAGCTCTGGATTTGAGGATGGTCTCAACAACCTCGGTTGAGAGACTGGAAGCTACGAGTTGTGCCCCCTCAGAGGCCACACACACGGCTTCCAGAGCTCCCGGCAGGGGTGAAAGATCATATCCTCTGCCTGTGAGAGGAGATCCCTCCTAATGGAAATCTCCCATGGAGAGCCGTTGAGAAGAGAAATCATCCGTAACCATACTCTGACCTCCCGTCAACTGGCTATACATTAACGGACCCCGTCCGGGCACGACTCTCCTCCATAACTTCTGGGAGCAGAGCGATGTGGGAAAAAGCTACCAGACGCAGCATACAGACGAACCTCGCCCTGTCTGTACCAAGCGTCCCGTTCCGAGAGACTGGATGATGCAGAGAGATAACCACAGTGCGTGACAGTTGCTATGTCCTCTCAGAGTGGATCGCAAACGGTCAACTGAGCTGGCCAAAAACTCCGCACCAACACATGGCGATCTCTTAGGCTCCGGAGGAAAGTTTTTTTTCATGCTAGAAACACAGGTCACACTCCCGAGAGGCAGTTGTGTGCCACTGAAGTGCGACCACGCCACAGACCGCGGCAGCCACTCATAGACCGCTCCCCAACTGTTATACGACGCTACCGTCTAGCGTTACAACGCACAAGGATCACCCATCACTGTGCCCTGAGACAAAAACCAAATTTACTCCTCATTCTACGGCTGTAAGCGTCGCTGCATGGCCTTGATCATGCGAAGCGTATTCCCTCTCGTGGAAAATCCCTTGGTTCTGAGCCACCGCTGTAAGGGTCTCATGTACAGCAGGCAAAAGGTATCACGCTGGACGCAGCTGCCATCAGACCAAGCAGTTTCTAGAACTGCTGACAGTGAGTGACCTGCCTTCTCTCACTCTTGCGACTGCAGTGAGGATCGACTCGAACCGAGCAGGAGACAGACGTGCCTGCATCGTGGTCGAATCCCACACCACGCCTGGATAAGTGGTTCTCTGAAGAAAGCACACTTTTTTTGGTGTTAAGTCTTAACCCCAGCTCTTTCATGTGAGCGAGAAGACATCGTCGATGCCGAACTGCCTATCTGCTTCGATTGAGCTAGTACCAAACCAATTTCGATGTGGTTGCAGTATGTGGATGCCCTGAGTCAACAGAGACGCAGAGCAGCATCCACACACTTCGTGAAAGTGTGGGGTGAGAGTGCAAAGTCAAAGGAAGAACCGGTATTGGTAGTTTTTTGCCCCCAAAAGCAAACCTCAGGAAAATCCATCCTTCTTTGGAACGATGAAGTACTGGCTGTAGAACCTGGACTCTCTGTTGTGAGGAGGGACCTCCTCGATGGCCTCCTTCCTCAAGAGAATGTCTACTTATTGTTCCATTACCAGAGTCTGCTTGGGGCCCACCAGAGTGGGAATGACCCAATTGAAACGAGGCGGAGGAGAAGCGAACAGATTCGGTAGCCTCTTTTTACATTGTGCAGGACCCATTGAGACACATTTTGCAGAAGTCTCCACGCTACCAAAAAGGTCTACCAAGGGAATCAGTCTCTCGAGACTGACCTCTACTGTCACCAAGCCTAGTGCCCAACTACTACTCCGAGAACCTCCGAAGAGGTACTACAGAGCCCTACTTCTTCACATATACCGCTACGTTTCCCCGGGCGGCTTCACTTGAGAGAAACGCGCAGCATGGAACGCTGCGCCCTGAACACCTAGGGTGCAGGTTTGCAAACGATCCTCCTTAGGCCTGAGGATATACGGCACCGTATAATGCGGTGTACACCGCTCTTCCCCAGAAGAGCCTGCCCTCCGAGGTCCTGAGCCATGCATCAGGACTCTCTTAGCTGAAGTCTCCTATTGAAAACGACGGTCCTCAGACCCGCGTCATCTCTTAGAAAGACTAGACTGATAGAACCCAATGAGACATGCTCGGGGCAGGACCAATTAACTCTTGGCACGGAGACTAGCTACTCTAGAAACCTCCAGAGTACGAGCCCTCTTAGTACCGCTACGTTTCCGGGTGGTGACTGAGAGAAGCGTTCGCTGGAGACTGCTGTGCCCTGAAGCACCATAGGTGGCAGGGTTGGCAGAACGATCTCCTGAGGGCGCTGAGGAGAGACGGGCACCATATAATGAGGTGTACACCACTCTTCCCCAGAGGGGACCGGCCCTCATAAGTCCTGGGCCCTTGGCGTCAGGACGTTTTATTCGAAGACTATCCAGCGATAATGACGGTCTGCAGATCCGCTTTCCGCTAGAAGCCTTCGGCCCGGGAGCGCCACTCTGACTCTAAATTCTGAGGAGTACGAGAAGTGACACTCCCTACATGAGGAGCTGGAACATGATTGGTTGGGGCTACTCCATCCCACAGCCCGTTCGACCACCCAACATCCTCGATGAAGTTTTACCTCTCACATCGAGAAAAATTGTATTTATTTATTTTCCAAGAGCTCCTGTATGTCTAACTTCCCATAGTCAGAAGAGATACTTCATTTTAACTCCTCAGCATAAAATGAAGCAAAGCAACCAGACAAGTAAACACGGTCTGGTGTGATAAGATTAATATCAAAACCGAAAATGATGTAATGCACGCATTGCCTCAGCAGCGCGCGAGCCGCTCGGTCACACAAACATATCAATCGTCTCTAAATAGCTGCAGCAGCGAGCGCTCACCAGAGGGAAGAAACCGCATCGCGGGCTTCCGAACCCCGAGAGAGACCGCTTGATCTAGGGAATGCGGGTGGAGATAGGGAGGCCCATCTCCAACCTGTCCGCCAGATCATGTGCGATCCCTGCGATCTCAATCGCTGCAGAGAGAGCAGACAGAGCTGCAGAGAGCTGACTGTGCGAGCTCCGCTCCCCAGTAATGCTGCTCATTATAATATTAGACATAATATGCTTGTGAAACTGGTGCTTGTGCAACTGGTGCTTGACATAATGGAGCTTATAAGTGGACAAACAACACTAAATAAGACTCACAACAAATAGCGACTGACTCACACACAGAGCACATGCTGAATGACAGAAAGCTGACACCGGTTCCACCGCACATGCTTTTATAGCTTTATGGTCTCTACGTCACCCGCCTGTGAAGTCTCGCCCTTCCATTGGACTGATTTTACATGTGATTCAGAGTGTGGTTCCCAAAGCATTTTCCGATGCATCTATCTATCTATCTATCTATCTATCTATCTATCTATCTATCTATCTATCTATCTATCTGTCTATCTATCTGTCTATCTGTCTGTCTGTCTGTCTATCTATCTATCTATCTGTCTATCTATCTATCTATCTATCTATCTATCTATCTATCTATCTATCTATCTGTCTGTAGATAATAATAATTTCCAAGTCTGAAATGATGCACTCTAAGTGAATGGGCACCCAAAAATATGGTAAAAATATGTCTATAACAATTATACCTGCAGAAGTTTAGTGAAGATGTATTGATTATTGGCATAGAAAAGAGAATATAAGCAACTATAAATAATAACAATAGCACAACAACAGTTCGAAGTAACATGAAATACATAAAAAAAGACAGTATTATAGCAGTTACTTATTATTGTACTATAATTTGGAAATTTGAAAATGTTTAAAATTGCATAAATGAGACTTGAATGTGATTTGACTGTGATTGTGTATAAATAAACGATATAAATATAAATGTATATATACATATTTTATATATAAATATAAACATAAAACATATTATTATTGAAATAGTATAGTATTAAATATTATAGCTTTAGTTGCTTGCTGAACCACAAAAATTGTGAAAATATCAAATTAATCATAAAATGTATGATTATACATCTATGATTTCACATACACACACATAACCAGAGAGAGGACATTGTCTCCTCATTCCAAAAGCTCACAACACGCCACTGGCTGTTTGATCTCGGCAGTAAGGCTCTTGCAAAACATTCTACAGTTTAAATGCCCCCTTGTCTATAACACCTCTCTGACATAAATTGCAGCTGTTTCTCCCCACCAGCGCTACTGCTCATTCTGACCTAGAGGTGTGGCACTGCGGTTAGACGCACTACTGACTGTGCGTGAATGCCACGTGACTTCACCAATATGCACCAATATGTGCTAAAACCAATATGCAATGTCTCCTGCTTTTGAAAGTGATGACCGCTATAAAACACATCCAAATGTCGAATGTATTTCTTCTGAAATCAAATAAACAGTGTTTTCCTTTGAGATCTCAGTGTGGATGTTCTAATGTGTTCATTTTCTCCTCATCGACCCCAGAAGACAAAAGACTCAACACATCTGACACCTCACCATAGCTTCTCTTGTTTTTTTTTCTTGTCTGTTATAGCAAAAGCACCTTGTCGTCATTGTAGGCAAACAACAGTGTCTCTAATTGAGTCATACTTTCGTTTCCCGTTCATTTAAAATAAATCAGTAAAGCCTCTCCATTTGACAGCAGCGGTCAGAGTCTCTGTGCTGTTTTTGATGATTGACACTGTTCAAATGAAAATGTCTGGATTGTCTCAGCTCAGCGCTCGCAGAGCTCCCTGAAAATCAATTTTCACTTTCCCTGGTAGTCTCCCTCTGAGAAAGGATTAGAATTTTCCCTCAGTTTTAAGAAAGCTTCATAGAGTTGATTTAAGATTGTAATTTGTCATTGTTACTTGCATATGAACACTGTTATTAAACATCATGAAAATTAGCTCCAGACGCTACCACAACTGAACAAGAGCTTCAGTGCACACTCACTAATGAGTCAAAGAGAAGAAAGGCTACTAGACTTCAGTAAGTGGACTCGAGAGAAACAGCGGTCAATAAAGCAACACCCACAACAGAGAAAATAAAACAAGAAACACAGACACACACACACACACACACAAAAGCAGTTTTCAAACTGGTTAAAGCATAAAATTGCTTTCATAGCCAATTCAGTTTTATAACATAAAATATTTCAGTTTGAATCAAAATTTTCAATGAGAAATCTAAGGTAGGACTTGATTTCATCCACTGGGATTGGAGGTTTTTTCTCCAAGTGTATACAAATAATCGAATAGTGGGTAAATAAAGAAATAATTTAGTAGTTTTGATATGTTTTTATGATCATAAATATTTATTATCATTTATTATATTTATTATTACAAATATATTTATATGTAGCATTTTAACTTGGCCATCACTCAATAAATCACTACAAATAAATAAATAAATACTACATAGCACAAGTGGACTGACTCTGCTGATCCTGCAGCCAATGAGCTGCTTTGCTCAAAGTTTAAAGATCTGGTTCAGTGTTCACATAATCTATCAAAGTTCCCTTAAACCCTCCACCTCCCCAGCTCAACCTGTCTAGATCTGCGTATGAGTTTTGTGTATGCCCATCGTCCAGTGTCTGAAGATTAGTTGATTGTATCTTTGTACAGTATCAAGTCCTATACTTGCCCAGTTCAGGGCAGCAGCTTGCGTAGCAGAGTCTAGTCCCCTAAGACCAAATACATTTATTGTTATGACCATGTAACAGGGTTATATATATAAATAGCCTGTATATATATATATTAACATCACAACATCACACCCACCACAACCTATATATACAGTATATATATGGTATATATATTGTATATATATCTAATATATATATATATCCCTTACAAAGGGAACATCATATTAATGTTTTTTTTATTAACCCAAACCAAAGTAATTCTGTATGCTTATTGCAGCATGCAGAAGTTATAAAAACAAACATCTCCTTTTTCTCTTTAAAATGGCATGAATTAATGATTCCTGCACAGTAAGAGACGCATATTAAGCTTCATTCATTCTTGCTTGTCTTTCATTCATTCTTGCATTATAGTCTTTAAATCAAATACTGCAGGTGCAGATAAGGGTCCCTTTCAAAAGAAGATGTAAACTGGATGTCAAATTATCAGATACTGTTAACAAATCGGAATTGGGCATCAAAGACCTGCAGTTTAAATGCAGCCTTACATTCTTCTTACATTCTTCTTTCTTCTGCAGAACATATAAGATACATATAAGAACATACAATGATGATCATTGAATCTGTTTGACTATTAACATTAAATTATCTTCCGTTATGTTCTGCAGAAGAAAGAAAGCCATACAGATAAAAACGTGAGGGTGAGTAAATGAGGACAGAATTTCATTTTTGGGTGAACTATCCCTTTAACATGTTTTAGAAGTGGGTAATACAACAAATCAAAATCCCGGGCTCTTTTTTAGTAGTAGTCTGTATTGCGATCTACAAGCTCTTGTGCGAGCGATTGAAGGGCTAATCTAGAAGCAGATGTGGAACAGCCCTGTTATCTGCACAGCTCTGGTGTCAGAGCACTAGATCACTCTTAGTAAACAAACTTTGTTGTTGCAAGCTCCGTGACCTGCAGAATACTGATGACATGCTAATAGACATTCACTGCTGATGAGTCTGCTTTCACGTTTATCATACACAAAGATGCTCTGCTTTGAGAGCAATTAAACATGCAGTTGCTCTAAAGGCTAATTTTCTGGACTGCTATATCAACATATCCCGAGGCTGTTTTGAAAGCCCTTTCCTCCTTCCCCTCTCTAATCGCTTGTTACTGTCCTCCAAAGTCACTCACCCTTGTTACAACACCCCAACCCTCGTGTTTCCAGCTGTCCAGATAGTGTGGCATGGCAGATGAGAGCTATCACATCTCTTCTTTCGCCTTCCCATAAAAAGCCCAGTGGCACATGATGCCTTGGTGCCTTTTCACATGACAACCTTCAGGAATCTGCCAGCTGTAGAGGGACATAACACTTTAAGAGCAGCTTTAGGGTTCTCACTAGAAATCATCAGTGACACCCGCTAATATGAGGCTGTATGAATATCCGCCTGAAGCGCAGACACCCTAAAGAGGGCACTTTATGAAAGGGAGGTAAGGGTAGAAAGTGCAGGATGCACTTGGTTTAAAACGCAATCTCCACCCACACACCCCCTTTGCAGCTACAAAATAATGCCACTCCGTCTTTGTAGTGCCCAAAAGCCTCATAAATGTGTTCTGCATTCCTGGATATAAGTACTATAAAGGGGAAAGAAGTCTGACATTCTCCCTCTGCCAGTTTACAGCCGTTTAAACATATTCTGATCACATCACTGTTCTGCTTCAGGACCCAAATTTCAAATTAAATCAAGTGTGGCCAATGGTTTTTTTCTATATATATATATATATATATATATAGATATATATATATATATATATAATAATAATATATATATATATATATTCTATTAAAAAAGTTTGTTTATTCCTTTATAATAAAAGTTATTATCCTTGCTTAAGTGAACCTGTTTTAATGTAGTCATGTTTATTTTTTCATGCCGGTGTGCAAAATTGATTTTAAAATTTCACTGGTGTCTGTGCATTTGTCACTTGACTAATCGTGATATGGCACCAACTTACAATTTGTAATCATTAATGACAGTTAATCATTAAGTGCTCTTCTTATACTTACTTATACATTTATAAATTTATTTTGCTTGTGTCATGCTATAATACATTTACAGGACATTTTACACAAAGCATGTCTTTTTTCTCTGTATTATTTATGGCTTTTGTTATTAGTATCATCATCATCATTTTTTTATTTTTAAAAGGGCTAAAGTATCAATTATATATCTACTGTTTATGGTTTATGATTATTAACAACAACAAAAAAGAACATGACTGGCAACGTTTAATTTTAAATACGATTCATTGGCATAAACGCAATAATCATCCTCATATCATACTAAGAATTTACTATCTTAATCCTAAAACCACTTAATATCCGTAAAAAAAAAAGTACAAAAAATTATATATTTTTTCATTTTCAATCATTATACTAAAATCACTAAGTTAAAAATCTAAGATCTATAATTTGATAAGGAATTAAAAATTTTATAAATCATAAAATAACACCGCAACTTAATCATAATTATACATGATCCGAACATAAATGCAAATATAAGAAGTTTAGAGGGCCAAGAATAGGAAGGGTTCCTGGACATATTTTGTAATTTTTGTAATTGTTCCACTCCTCAACCATACACTACCTTAATAAATATGGAAATTTATTAGAAGAACATAGTTCAAGCCTCAACATCAAACCTAAGCCTTCGACCAACCCTAAAATTTCAAGCTCAATTTAGTGTTTGGTAGATGTACTTGTAACATGAGGTTTCATAGTACAAAACAAGCCTGTGAAATAGCTTGTGGTTTTAATGTCTAATATTTTGACAACCAGAACAGAACTGGGAAGAGTGCCTGAATAATACCTCCAAAATACCTCCAAGATGTCTCTGGCTCAAAATGAAACTGACTTACATTCTGCTCTTGCGATGCAGTCAAATCAAATTTACAGATGAAACAAGGAGTCAATTTGGTGTGAAAGTGAGGATAATTCATAAGCAAATGATGCATGTGTGAAGTGAGCTATCAACCCTCAGCAGTCGGCTTTCAGGGGTCAGTCTGAAAGAGAGGTTATCTGCTAATATTGTCAATCATCTTTGGGCTTTGGCGCTTTTCTAAGCTGATTTCTCAAGAGAGACAGACTTAGACAGTCCCGCTATGCCTGAGGGTGTAAAAGGAGATCAATATTATCAACACTGTCAGTGTCCAATTCTATTCTCTATTCAACACAGAGACAGTAATACTGTGCGATTCTGCTGAAAAGACAAACATGGGTCTTTGAACCTGGACACAGTCTTACATTTTCCACTTCAGACCCTCAGAAGCCACATAAACTGATGCTGCAGACGTTTATGCTGGTATTTCTGGTGATACTGTGCAAATGAATAAAGTGATGCTACTTAATTAAAGGGACAGTTCACCCAAAATCACATTTCTGTTTTCATTTACTCCTCCTTATATTGTTGTGAATCTGTATGACTTTTTTTTTCCCGTACAATGAAAGTCAGTGGGCTTTAAGATTTCTTGGTTCCCAAATTCTTCAAAATATCTTTCTTTTATATTGCACAGAAGAAACTCATACAGGTTCAAAACAATATGACGGCAAGTAAATGATGACAGAACTGTCATTCCCCTTCAGGAACTCGAGCTGCGTCGAGTCGCTTTGAGAACGCCCTTGCGTGACCACGTTCTGAAGCACGTGTCAAATCCGTCCAATGGAGCAGCGAGATGTCACGAGCAGGGTGACGTAAGCACCAGAAAGCATAAAAGCGCATCCGGCCGGGCGCCACCCAGCTTCTGCCCTTCAGTAGCGCTCTGTGTATGTGTCTGTCTATTTACTGTTGTCTGTCCGCACAAGCACTCATATATATAAAACAATGAGAAAGTCTATGGCGAGCAAACGGCATTACAAACGCTGTGTCTCCCTCCACCATATCTGGCGGGGGATACACACGATTTGTGTGTCGTTTGTTTAGGAGCGGAGCATGCACGGTCAGCTTTCGAGCAGTATGAACAGTCCCTCGCGTCTGAGGTGTGATTCGTGATTACGGGGTGTGTTTCGTGCATTCGCCAAAATAAAATATCGTTTGGCCAGCCTAGAAACAGGACGCTCGTCCTAAAAATAATTAGACGAGCATGTTCTGAATCCAGATCACAGCCTTCACGACGGGGGCCTTCCGTTTTCCCCGATCTCTATGCTGAGGTGTCAAGATCGTGGGCGAAACTGTACTTATCCCGTATTTACAGCCCCACAGTCTTGAATTATTCAAAGAACATCATGGGGCTGAATGATTAGGTATATGGGGCGATGCCAGTGGTGTAGCAGATGCTTTCGAGCTATCTCTCCCCATCCTCAGCATCGTCCCTGAAGGCCCCGAAGCTTCCCACCAGGCCCGTTAGGCTTACATCGAGTCTGGTTGGGAAAGCTTATACGGCGGTAGGTCAGGCTGGTGCATGTTTGCACACCATGGCTGTGTTACAAGCATACCAGGCTGACCTGCTCAGGGGTGGGGCTGCTGAGCGGGAGCAGCCCAAGCCATCAAGCTCCTCATATCGCCAGTCTCAAAACAGAGCGTTGCAACCCGCACCCCTCCACAGGAAGATCGGGGGTTGGGGCGATGCTCTTAGTTGGGGTCTTATAGACCGAAAACGTATCTGCGGACCGTTATTTGTCTAAGAGGACCTCGGCAAAATGGTCCTACCATTGTCAGGTCCCTGAGGGCAGCCCACCTGGAGAGGAAAGGATCACACCTCAGTATACGGTGCCCAATCCTCCTCAGTGCCCTCACGGAGGCTTATTGATACCCCTGCCATCCTCTGTGCTTCAGGGCTCAGTGAGCTCTGATGAGTGAAATTCCCAGCTGCCGCCCGGTAACGGTATGGCACGGGAGAGCTCGCCCCCTCAAGCGAGGGTGCTACAGCAGTCAGGTCGGTTGCTCCTTCAGTGCCCTCATGGAGGTTCATTTATACCCCCGCCACCTCGGCGCTTCAGGGCTCAGTGAGATCCGACGAGCGAAATTCCCAGCTGCCGCCCAGCAACGTTACGGCACGGGATAGCTCGCCCCCTCAAGTGAGGGTTCTACAGTAGTCAGGTCGGTCGTTCCCTGCTGGTCATCCACTTCAGGGCACCGAACTGGCTCCTCTAATAATACCAGACGCCAGCCTCGAGAGGCTGGTTCCCTTAGTAGATTTTCTGGTAGTGTGGAAACTTCTATCAAATATCTCAAAATGGTTCCTGCAGATTGTAGAGAAAGGTTACAAAATCCAGTTCGGTTCTCATCCGCCTCGTTTCAACGGGGTCATCCCACACTAGTGGGCCCCAAGCAGGCTCTGGTAATGGAACAAGAATAGAATACTCTCTTGCTGAAGGGGGTCCTCGACGTGTTCCTCTCCTCTCTCTCTCTCTCTCTCTCTTTCGCTCTCTCGCTCTCTCTCGAGAGAGAGAGAGATAGAGAGAGATAGAGAGAGAGAGACAGAGAGCGTCCGTGTTCTACAGCCGTTACTTCATCGTTCCGAAGAAGGATGGGGGGTTGCGTCTGATCTTAGATCTCCGTCTTCTGAACCGCGCTATCAAACGGCTTCGGTTCAAGATGCTCACTATCAAGCTGATAGTATCTCAGATCCAGTCCGAGGTCTGGTTTGTTACGATAGATCTCAGAGTGCTTATTTCCATGTTTCCATCCTCCCCTCAACACTGGAAGTTCCTAAGGTTTGCTTTTGGGGGCAAAGCGTACCAATATCTTGTTCTTCCTTTCGGCCTTGCACTCTCACCTTGTACTTTCACGAAGTGTGTGGATGCTGCACTGGCCCCTCTGCGGCTCCATGGCATCCGCATACTCAATTATATCGACGATTGGTTAATACTAACTCAATCGGAGCAGATGGTGGCTCGGCATCGAGATGTCGTCCTCGCCCCTTTTGAGAGAGCTGGGGTTAAGACTAAACTCCAAGAAGAGTGTACTTTCTCCACTAAAGAGATCCACTTATTTAGGCGTGGTGTGGGACGCAACCTCGATGCAGGCACGTCTGTCTACTTCTCGAATCGAGTCAATCCTCACGACAATCACGAGAGTAAGAGAAGGCCAGTCACGTGTGCGTCCTTCACTGTCAACAGTTTCTTTCTGAGGCTGTTGGCCTGATGTCAGCGCGTCCAACGTGATACCTTTGGCCTGTGTACCTGAGACCGCTTGCAGTGGTGGCTCAGAACCAAGATTTTCGCCGAGGGGAATCCTCTTTGCCTGATCACGGTCACCGGCGATTCTTTACGTGCCTTAGACTGTGACGAAATGTTTGTTCCTGGTTCAAAGGCCCGATGTGTGGGGCGCTCCTTTTCATTCGCTTAACTGCTATGACTGGAGGGCCCCTCTCACGGGCGGGGGGACGGTCATGAGTGGGCCGCTCTGCGCCCAGGGTCTGTTGGGAAGGCCATCATCTGCTTTGGCAATCACTGCCGGCAATTCTGGCGCGTTGTTTCGGCTCTGCCACTTTGCGTGTTAGTCTCCTTCCAGACTTGAGAGGCCATCATGTGCTTGTTCGCCCAGACAACACATCGGTGGTCTCCTACATCGAATGCAATGCCCCCCCTTGTTTCGGTGTCAACACTTGTTCGGTCAAGTTGCTCAGGCGCAAGACCATCTTTCTCCTCGCTATTTCCTTACTAAAAAGGATCGGGGGATCTTCAGGCACTTTCTGTTTTGTGCCTGGAATTTGCTCCAGGCATGGTTAGAGCATTCCTTTACCCGAGGGCCGGGTATTTCCCTAAGGTTCCCACTTCTTCACCAGGCCCATAGTACTTCATGCATTCTGGTCCTTCCTCGTACGCAGGAGTCCGGCCAAGAAAGGCTTAGTGTCTCTGTCCAATTTCGATCACTGTACCTTACGATGCCCCGTGGCGTAAGGCAGATCAGCTTTTTGTTTGGTTTTGGTCCGCCAAAGAAGGGATTTCCGGCGACCAAGCAGACTATGGGTAGGTGGTTGTCGAGGCCATCTCACTAGCCTACGATTCCTCTGGCCTCCCGTCACTTATGGGGTCAGAGCGCACTGGACCAGGAGTATGGTGGCCTCCAAGGCTTTCAGCTTGGGTGTGGCCATGCAGGACATTTGTGCCTTTGGGCTGGTCCTCTCCGCACACTTTTTGTCCGTTTTTACAACCTAGACATGGCATCTACCACAGGTTTCCAAGTTCTCTTTTCGTGATGTGCTCATAGGATACACACACAGGCAGGGACTTGGTAGTATGGCGCAAATAAATCTGAGGTGCATAAGCTCAGATCACTGAGGCCTATGACTAACCTGTTACAAAAAGTAATGTGACCTGTGCTGGCAAAATGAGTTGTAATGCATACGGGCTAATTTTGACCTACAGGCAAAAAAAAAAAAGAAAAATTTGAAATTTGGTCAAATTTGATGTTTTCATAAAAATTAGTTCATGAAGCCCTTGCCTAGCGATCACAAAACTCCAAATCGTAAATTAAACATCTAAAATTATCTTTATTTGTATATTTTCTATACCTTTTTCTCTGCTCTCTTCTTGACGACTGGTGCTTCCCAGTTTACTCTAGTTGTAAAGCGCAGCATTCTAGCTTTGTGAATATTCACAGTGAATTCTCGATGGCATGAGTCTGAATCAGTGAAATGTGATGTTCAAACCCACACTGATGTAAACAAAATGATCTTGCTGACTGGCACATCCGAAGCGTGCACTTAAAGACGCGTCTCTCAGACAGCATGCGATCCTGATATACACATTACAGTACTTCAAAATATCTGCCTGGGCGAGTATTCACGCAAACATAATCTGTTATGTCTTAAGTGAACGCTTGGTTAACTGTTGGGGGAAAACATCTGATGTGTAACATTATATTAGATCCGTGCATTACAGTAGGTCTTAATATAGCTGTCTCATCTGTCTAAAATGTGCTCATTGCGACTCATTTTACCAGCACAGGTCACAAATATAAAACCTGTGCTAACTGAAAGAAAGCAAGTTGATAAAAAGATTGAAGCAAATATTTGGCAATAGCAAAGCATAAAGAGACGTTTATGCACAATTTTTTGTAGGCCAGCCATTTGTTTTTACCATGAACACCACAACACCCCAAAAAAGCACAAAAATGATCAAAATGTTTTTTTAGGAAGTTGCCGTACCCTGCATGAGCAAAGTCAGTTCAGTAAATTTTAGTCCAATGAAATAACATTAACATTAAAGAAAATCCTCTCCGTTTCAAAATGCCCAGATCACAATATGAGGGATTTATACGGTATAATGTTATAATTATATGTTGTACATAATGTTAGATATTAAAAACAATGACCTCCTTATTTAGCTTTAATTTACAGTAGTTGGCTAATTTAGAGCAACTTGACTGTATTTGAACTACTTTATATTGATATATTCAAAGTAGCTTGCTTAGTTAAAATCATCATGCTGGACTGAATTCAAGTTTCAAGTCGAGTTTGCTCTCTTTAATGATTCTTGTCAGCCTACAGGAGGAATTAGTAAGAATCATTAGTAAAGAACTTAGGATTGATTTTCCTACAAGCTGATGGCTCATCACAAAACCAAGGTTTTCCCACCTCTCACACTCAGTGTTATGTAAAACACAGCCCAGAGTGTGTCCAGTCCTTAGATGCTTCTAGAGAGCAAAAGCTCGGTTAAATGAAGCACATTTATACATAAATGTGTTCGACTGTTTTGGGGCCATAAGTTACAAGTAGGGCTTGATTCGATTAATATTTTTACTAATTAATCACACAGTTGTCTATGATAAATCACAATTAATCATACAGTAAATATCTTTACAGACTGACTTTAAAGACAACTTAAAGGGGTCATATGATGCGATTTCAAGTTTTCCTTTCTCTTTGGAGTGTTACAAGCTGATTGTGCATAGATAAGATCCCTGAAGTTGCAAAGACTAAAGTCTCAAAACAAAAGAGATATTCTTTATCAAAGTTAAGACTCTGCCACGCCCCCCTAAAACGGCTCGTTCTAACACGCCCCCACATATCTACCTCACTATGTGGGAATATTTGCATAATGCGCCCAAATGTGCACGCAAAGAAAGAAGGCGTGGTTTCAGTAACCGCAGTTAGTGTTGAAGCAGCATGTCAGGGAGACGCTGTGTGTTTCTAGGTGAAAGCAAAAGCACTTTATTTGGCCTGCCGGAAGTAGATGCATTTAGGTATCTTTAATATTATTTACAACAGAACAGCAATGCATTTTAAGGATTACCGTTTCGTGAACCTAGGAGAGGAGGTATTCTGACTTTGCTATGCCAATCTGGCGCTTCTGAATCAGCTACTAAGTATGTCTTGTTACTAGTTTAAGTATTTGCTATTGACTGTTCAAATACAGAGTTTTGCGCATCGTGTGCATGTGTGTGTGTGTGTGCGCGTGCGTGTGCGTGTGTGTGAGAGAGAGAGAGCGAGAGAGCGTCACATCACAGTGGAGTCAGCTGTCTTAACCGCGGCTTGTGTACTGCATCATTACTGTGTCTGTTCCCCTTTCGGCTTGAACTGATGGTAAAACTAACAAAATTATTAACTGGCTTGATATTTACTTTGAAAGATGAAGCTCACGATCATGGTAAGGGCCGTTACATTTCCGACGTGTGCTTGTGGTGGTCGGCCAATCACAATGCACTGGGTCAGCTGGCCAATCAGAGCAGACTGCGCTTGTCAAAGGAGGGGGCTTTGTTGAAAATGTGTTTGAGAGATGCGGGGCATAGAGGACCTACAATAATGTACAGTATTTGAAAAATAATGTGTTTTTTGATCATTAAAGCATGTCAACATATTCTGTTACATCAAATACACAAAATAATGATCTTTAAAAAAGCATCATATGACCCCTTTAATGAATGTAGAATCACCATATACATACTGATTTAATACAACAGATACACATTTTAGGAAATCAAACTATGCATAGCTTTCTCAGAGCTGTCTCTGCAGATTACATTAGGACTCAATGAAGGTTTTTAACAATGAACCCATTTGTACAATTGGACAGAGTTATGAAACCATAGGGCAAAAATTGTTTTTATGAGCCCTTTCTATTAGTATTTCAAATGTATGTTCTCAGAAGGTGTGTAAAAATTAAAAGCTCCATTATTATACTTCTTCACACTTTAATGAGGACAGGAAAAGCCTTTATTGAGCTGATGAGTGCTATCTTAGCAAATATGGGATTTAGAGCACAGAGGAGGGATCTGGGACAGACATGTAACAAGAGTCTTCTCCATTGGATTCATGTTACCTTGAGCTCAAATTAAAGCTTTTGGTGTGTAAAATACAGGCAGCAGAGCAAAACGATCTACAAATGAACTCTACCATTGATCCAGAGAGCTGTAGAAAATCCTTTTGAAATTGTAATTAAGGTGCTTCACAGGAGCATTGTCCAGTCACAGTCCTAACAAGAGCGCAGTGCACATGATGCGGAACGCTTTAGTGTCACAAACACTTCACAATGAACCCGCAGTCATATCACTAGACACTTCCCCGTCAAATGCATATGTTATAATGGAGGTGAAATACACTTTATCTGGTTGACACCATGTCATAGTGTCTAAAATCTCAAGATGAAGTGAATTTATAACTATAAAACAGAGATTCCCTAACTTTTTTGTCCTTTGACGTAAAATCTTCTCTTGAAGTTTAGGTTAATATTTCAATAATTTTACAACACATTCGTATGTTCATGGTTCTCTGAAGTCAATCACGTGACATGCACGTAAGCAAGTAACATTTTCTGATCTTCTTTAGTAAATGTCATATATTAACAAAAGGCTACAGTCAATACATTAGGAAATATAGTTACATTACCAAACAAAAGTTAAATAAAAATTTGTTAAAGTGTTAGTTCACCCAAAAATGAAAAAAGCCGACCTCATACGTCATTCCCCCGGAGCTGCTTCTGTTTACAACAGTGAGTGCAAGCTAGATTAAAGTGATTATTACGTTTTGAATATGGATATGTTTCTTACAAAAACACATCGATTCACTACAGAAGGCCTTTGTTCACCCCCTGGAGCCGTGTGAGACACTTTTTTTTATGGATGGGCGATTTTTATTTAAGTTCCTTTGGACTGATGCAATGCAACCCCCGCTGAGTGGCATTAAACAGCTTGAAAGATCAAAGACAATTTTTTATATAACTCCGACGGGATTCGTCTGAAAGAAGAAAGTCATATGCACCTAGGATGCCTCGGGGGTGAGTAAAACGCAGCCTAATTTAGACTTTTGGGTGAACTAACCCTTTAATGCATTAACTAACATTAACAAATGGGGCGCCTTATTGTAAACTGTTACTAAAAAGTAACCAATGAAGACAGCCAATGAATATGTGACACTTCCATGAGGTTCACTGACAGCTGAGAAGTAAAACAAAGTTTGCTTTTAACTGTGTAAAACTGCTTGTGTTAATGTACACTGTAATGCCATTTAGCTTTATAATACTGTACTGCATAAAAATGCTTTAATGATGATGTGGACTTCATTTGCGCATTCCTCTTTGACAGGATTCATCACACAGACCTGAAGGGCCTTTTGTATAATAAATCATCGATTGGTTTCTTTCCCCTGCAGTTTATCATGCTCTATGTTGACAAATGCTCACATGCCTTCACGACTTTTTAAATAAAATCGTATTTTTCTATTTTAAAGACCCCCACAGTCAAGACAATAGTCACTCATTTTTGTATCACATGGATGAATTCATAAACTTGAAAGCTGTTTTCTGTCTGCACAGCAGCACTCTGAGCTTTAATGAGAACAAGTGTTTTTAATTGAAGGTCACAGAGTAAATTGCAGGCATCTGCTTAATTTTTTTTCTGCCTGTCTTTTAAGAGAGAAAACAGCGAATGCAACACTATGTGCCCTTCTAAAGACACACTGTACCCTGACAGACTCACCCTGCAGTTCCCCAGTTCCTCAGCAGATAAGATGATAGTGCCGCAGTTCTTCCCCGGTATGCCCCTGAAATAGACAATAAAGATGCCATCAAACCATCAGATGTTAAACTCAGTGATTACACAACAGCAGTAATGAAGTAAAACTGAAGTAAAAACACCATGAGGAGGTCTAGGCTCATGAGTTCTATTAGACAGGAGTCATTTTCTATGCTAGTTTCAGGTGTACGAATTCCCAGAGCTAGTGAATGAACTTTAAGAAGGTTTTATGCAAGTAAACTTTACCAGGTTCAAACATCTTCACCACAGTGGGCAAAAACTTCACATCACAGTCATAAAAAAAACAGGAATGCAAAAAGAATAAGTAGTGAAGCAAGTTTGGCAATATTATAAACAGATAAACTCTTTTCTTTAAAATAAATATATAAAAAATAAAACTGGAAATATCAATAGAAGATATATTTCAGATAATTTGACCTATTTATGACAAGGTTAGATCAGGATGTAAAATGTCATTTGGTACTATTAATTATGAAACAATAATACATGATATTTATAGTATTGCAGTAAAAAATGTTTAAAAATACTGTAAATGTAAAAGGTATTTTGAAATAAATTATAAAGGATGTTTACCACTAAATATGTTAAGGCACAAATATATATATAAATATATTTATTAAAGTTTATAGCTGTGTTATAGAAATTATTATATATATTACTGTTATATATATAGTGTTGGTGTGTGTGTGTGTGATTTTTATGTGGTTTATGAGGACACATAATAATTGTATAATGACATGGGTATGACATAGGTATTAAAACGAGAAGGTGATTTATGAGGACATTTTTCAGTGTCCCCGTAATTCAAAAGGCTTAAATAATTCAGAATGAGTTTTTTTTTTTTTTATCTAAAAATGCAGAAAGTTTTCTGTGAGGGGTAGGTTTAGGTGTAGTGTTGGTGTAGGGTGATAGAATATATGGTTTGTACAGTATAAAACCATTACGCCTATGGAGAGTCCCCTTAAACCATAAAAACAAACCTGTGTGTGTGTGTGTTCTTCTATTAGAATATATTAATATTTTTGTTATTATATAAAATATAAATAATACATAACACATGACACACCCACACAACTGAAGTCCCGAAGAAATAAGATCCAATACTTTTTAAACCAATTATTTATTTTGTTTTAATTTATCTTGAGCACAATTGTTTATCATTGGCACAGGGAACTAAGGAATAACTTTTTATACTTTATAAAGCATGATGATACTATTTTTTTTTTAATATCAGGATTGCCATAATTTTCTAAAATAATTGCTAGTCCTGTGATATTTGTAGGCGCACTTGTAAAATTTATGGCCTGTGAATAAATGTCACTCCATGCAGACTACAGAACGCAGAAGGGGGTTGTGGAATTGGGCTTTAAAAGATCCATCATCTGCCCATCCCTACATTCAGATTCTGGACACTTCTCTCAGCCTCCCATTAGAAATCACAAACACAGTCCCTGAAATGCATAAACAGTTTCATTAGCACTGATGTTGCCCATATGGCTAATTTCTCCTTCAGGATTCTTCATTCGCAATAGAGACAGATGCGTGCAGTCTGTGTTAGCGCTTTAGCCATGTGTTCACAACTGAAAACCATTTTGCTAGACATGTTTTTCTCAAGCTGAAAACCATAATGGCTCCACATGACTACTGTCGGCAAACATCCTGCTCTCTAGGACAACATCTCCATAAAACAAAGTTACATCGTCACCAGATGGACAGCCTGCTTTTATCTCGATGCCTAGTATGGGCTGTGCCAGTGGAAGAAGAAATAAAGTAATAATTCACCAAAACAACTGGTTTCTCAAAACAAATTTAATCAAGCTTGTTACAACAACATCAGACTTGCTGAATGAGGTTGAGCCAGTCCAATTATATCTGCTTTCACACAGTGTCACCATGGAAAGGCACAATGGCTGTATTACAGGTAAAATTTCCTGGAAGAACATGTAGTTACCAGTCCAAAACCTTAACCACTGACAACACCATGCTACACAAATTTGCATTAGCTACAACCCTTTGGAATTTCACATACTACAATAAAACTATTATTTGAAAAATTAGTCAGCTACACTTCCAAGGTAACAGAAAGTAACGGCAGTAACTTCATTAAAGCTATATTATAAGGGGGCAGTATCTTTTAAAATATATAATGATCAGATTATATGATTCAGGTAACAAAAGTGCTTATTTGGCTCAGAAACAACAAGGACATCAACTAGGATGGCAGCATCAAACTTGGTATAGTAGTTCACAAAAATTAACCCTTAAAGGGTTAGTAATTATTCACCCTCAAGTCATCCTAGGTGTGTATGACTTTCTTCTTTCAGATGAATCCAGTCAGAGTTATATAAAAAATTGTCTTTGATCTTTCAAGCTGTTTAATGGCAGTCAGTGGGTGTTGCATGCATCAGTCCAAAAGAAGTTAAATAACAAGCGCCCATCCATAAAAAAAGTATCTCACACAGACAGAACGGCTCCGTTGTGACCCATGCCTCCTGTAGTGAATTGATGCGTTTTTGTAAGAAAAATATCCATATTCTAAACGTAATAATCACTTTAATGTAGCATGCCCCAACAGTCCTACAGTGAAGCAGCTCCGGGGGAATGACGTATGAGGTCAGAGTTGCACATGCCCCGCTCAGAAGTGACGAACACAGAAGCGCAGGGGAGAGATCAAAACAAAGCAATGGTCACTTATTAGAAGTACAAAACGAGGATTTGTAAAGATGAATGTCAGAGGATTCGATATAAGCCCAAGAGGAGACTTGTTTTCCTTTGCTAAAGTAAGGAAACTTTGCTTCCTTTGCTCCTGTTAACAAACATTGGTTTTCACGAGACTCACCGGCGCCATGCGCAACTTCGACCTCATACGTCATCCGCCCGGAGCTGCTTCCGTGTAGGACTGTTGGCGCAAGCTACATTAAAGTGATTATTACGTTTTGAATATGGATATTTTTCATACAAAAACGCATCGATTCGCTACAGGAGGCCATTGTTCACCCCCCTGAGCCGTGTGAGACACTTTTTTTATGAGTGGGCACTTTTTATTTAACTTCTTTTGGACTGATGCATGCAACACCCGCTGAGTGGCATTAAACAGCTTGAAAGATCAAAGACATTTTTTAATATAATTCCGACTGGATTCGTCTGAAAGAAGAAAGTCATATACACCTAGGATGATTTGAGGGTGAGTAATATGTGGACTAATTTACATCTTTGGGTGAAATAACCCTTAAACACTAAAACTATACTGCATCCTAGTTTATAAGCATTAAAAAGCAATATTTAACTAAATATTTATTCCTTAAAAAATGACACAGCTGAAAGAATGTTTCAGGAAAAAGGAGTGATGATTCAAATGATTCAGTGAATCATTTTTTTGCAAGTTTGTGTCAGTGAATCATCTAGATGAACCGTCTCAAACAAATCATATCTCCCAACAGATTTTACATTGGACATCATGTGTCGACCCAAAACAGTTCTAGAAGTATTAAAAATCATACATTAACATTTATTCATATCACCATGCATTGCACAGACCCATTATATAAATGTATTGTATAAAATTGTTGCGTTTCATTTATATATAGATTTTCATTATCAGTTGTATAATTTCATAGTTTTTAGTTTAAGAGAGATTGACAATATCGGCACAAGCTGAAGAATACACCAGTCTCCAATACCTCCATGATTTAATGTGCATTTTTTTTGACAAAACTCTGTAACTTATCCCAACAACTTCAGCAACCTTCTGTCAAGACATGCTGTGTCAAGTGTGCAGACTGCATTGTGTTTTATTTGGTTGGTATAAGGCTGTATAAGTAAGAGAATGCCATTTCATCTTCTCTGTTTGGACTGAGATCCCACCAGTGCTTGCTCACACTCCAGTGTTTGCTAATTGGTTCATTACTCGTCTTTACGTCCCCCTGGAACAACAGGAGTCCTAGTTTATATTGCTGTACAGTTACAAAGGCTTGTCTAGAGAAACAAACAGTCTTTCGTGTTGACACCCTCCAGCGAGCTAAAGGTTGTATTTTTAATGTGAAAGGTTTTCACACGCTGTTTCCAAACTGAGCACTTAAATCACAAATGGCGTAAAGTATCATGATTACTACTCAACTGAACTAACCATTTGACAGAGACTGACAAAACATCCATAATGTGGCAGTGCTTTCTCATTTACTGAGCCAAAAAGATCCATGGGAAATCCCCTAAAGAATATAAAATATATATTATAAATAAACAAAACTATATAAAATAAATATATTTTAAAAATATATAAATAATTATTTGTGTCTGTGTGTGTGTGTATATATATATTAATATATATAGAGTATATATATATATTATATATGAAATAAATGTATATATGGAGTGTATAAAATACAAATCAAATATAAAATATAGATAATGTTTCGTTATATATGTTATCATCAATATTGACATAATACTATACACACTTATATAATTATAATAATTACATTAACGAATATTATACAAATTATTTAACAAATATAATTATGTAATTTTGTTGTATTTCTATATATTCTAATATTGCTATTTTTTACTATATTCTATATATTAATATTTATTTCTATACTGTATATACACTCATGTGCGCACAGTCTTTTTTTTTTTTTGTTTGTGAGAATTGATCTTCCAAAATGATCCAGGTGGAACCAATTTGGGGTCCAGATTTGGACCTTGATCCATTATTTCCCTTAAAACAGGCCGATGTTTACTGAACACAATAAATCAATAAATAAAACTTTAAATAACATGTGTTTGAAATGCCGAAAATATCTTTCAAGAGCCGAGAAGTCAATCTGTGCAGCAGTGCGGTTCTGAATGCAGATATTATTCTATAATTATGCCACCTAGAGTCTAAATAAGGGATGAACAGATAATACAAGCCAGTTTAACTGTGTTTGCCCAATTAAAGTTTTCCAAACATATAACGAAGCCACATCAAAGTTTAATTCCTTTATTCAAGGTTTATTTGTAGCTGAAAGCACTTCATTTGTATGTGGGGTTAACATTAGCTGACATTGATACCATTCACAAGGCATGACAAATGATTGCATGATACATGGCAAGACACGGTGAGCCCTTCTGTGTGTGAAGCTAGTTTTCCACAATCTGTTCATATTAATAAGTCATGCTCTAAAATGCCAGAGGTGTCTTCGACTGCTTTTTTTAACCCAAAGGGCAGTTTGAATTTAGTTACAAATTCTAGCATCGGTCTGCATTTATCCATACACGCTGATCATCTCCAGTAGCTCTTGGATCTTTTTGGAACTCTAGATTTATTTCTGCTCGTGAGTATAAATATATCATTACTTCAGGGTGTGTCCTTAAAGGGATAGTTCACCCAAAAATGAAAATTCTGTCATCATTTACTCACCCTCAAGTAGTTCCAAACCCGTATAAATTTCTTTGTTCTGCCCAACAGAAAGGGAGATATTTTGAAGAAAGTTTGTAACCAGGCTGTTTTGGGGCACCATTGACTTCCATAGTAGGAGAAAAAAATACTATGGAAGTCAATGGTTGCCGTCAACTGTTTGGTTACCAACATTCCTCAGAATATAGTCCTTGGGTTCTGCCAGAACAAGACATTCATACAGGTTTGAGAAATCAGTATACGATGACAGAATTTTCATTTTTGGGTGAACTATCCCTTTAAGTAACCTGTAAGTTGAGTACACATGCATTAATAAAATACATCATTCATTGCAAAGTCAACATGTGGCTTGGGCTTTGCACATAAAGCTCCTGAGACCCAGAATGGCTGAGATGCTTTGTGCACACCATTAGGCATGGGCCGATTACCGGTTTCAAGGTATACCGCGATTTGAAAATATTCACGGTTTCAAAACCGCTAATATTTTCCGTTATACCGTTCCTGCGGTATGCGCTGTTTTTCATGTCTTCTCAAAGACTGAAAGTGTAAGAATCCCTCAGTTGAGTGCAGTGTAGAGAGTAACACGACCCTCCTCCTCCTGTTAGTGCGAGCAAGCAGTCAGTCACGTGTGTGTAGGATGGCCGAACTTAAGGAGCTTCCCCGAGAACTTACGCGATTGGCAACCGGCCGTTTTTTGTCTTATTGCAACTCGTCTCTGTTCTGAACTTGCACAAACTTGCAATGCAATCGTTTTCCAATGTCATTTATGTGAAAATATGAAGTCTGTAAACGCCCGTTATCACAGGCCAGAGATGCTGAAGACGTGATACCGTGATATTTTTGCTTAAGGTTATCATACCGTCAAAATCTCATACAATAATCTACACCCCATCCATATTAAAATCTGAGCTTGATTTATATATTCACTAAGCTCCACTATGGGACTTGGACCGAGTTCTAATCAAACGCATGTGGACTTCTGTATTTCCTCGAAACCCCAGAGTGTTCATTCACTGACTGGATCATGGCTCTCTGCTTTACTGCTTTTGTTCTCTGCAGCAACTAGCGCTCATAATTACAAACCCAACAGAGAGAAAACTAACAAAAGGAGAAATTTAATAATGGAGGCGGCACTTTACATATTCATCTCATATTTGCCTTGGGAACTGGGGAGATTTGTGTGGGGGTGCGAGCACTCAAACTTTCTTCAGGCGATGCACAAAGAGATCATTTGAGATTCCCGTTGTTATCTGAGCTTTTCATCAGCTTTTTACTCGATATACATATGGTGTAATGTAGAATATGGCAGTTGATGGTGTAGTGAAGACAGTTAGATGGTTGCACTCTTGTATTTACTGATAATAATTACCAGCAGGAAAAAATTGAGAAGCGGCAGTGAGATACTGCCTAAACTTCATAAAAGTTGTGAAAAACAACTGGGTCAATGGCTAACACTGTAAAAGTGCCCAAGATGAAGAAAAAGGAAAACCCAATATAAAATGCATGTGCCAAACTCTTAGAAATGTAATCTCTATATCTAGGTTGATTTCATGGTTTTAGAAAACTTGTTATGAGATGACACAATTTACAACAAAAGTTTATTATAAACTTCAATATATATACAGGTGCATCTCAATAAATTAGAATGTTGTGGAAAAGTTCATTTATTTCAGTAATTCAACTCAAATTGTTAAACTCGTGTATTAAATAAATTCAATGCACACAGACTGAAGTAGTTTAAGTCTTTGGTTCTTTAAATATTGATGATTTTGGCTCACATTTAACAAAAACCCACCAATTCACTATCTCAACAAATTAGAATACTTCAGAAGACCAATAAAAAAAAACATTTTTAGTGAATTGTTGGCCTTCTGGAAAGTATGTTCATTTACTGTACATGTACTCAATACTTGGTAGGGGCTCCTTTTGCTTTAATTACTGCCTCAATTCGGCGTGGCATGGAGGTGATCAGTTTGTGGCACTGCTGAGGTGGTATGGAAGCCCAGGTTTCTTTGACAGTGGCCTTCAGCTCATCTGCATTTTTTGGTCTCTTGTTTCTCATTTTCCTCTTGACAATACCCATAGATTCTCTATGGGCTTCAGGTCTGGTTTTCCGTTTGAGGTTGCTGGTCAGTCAAGCACACCAACACCATGGTCATTTAAACAAATTTTGGTGCTTTTGGCAGTGTGGACAGATGCCAAATCCTGCTGGAAAATGAAATCAGCATCTTCAAAAAGCTGGTCAGCAGAAGGAAGCATGAAGTGCTCCAAAATTTCTTGGTAAACGGGTGCAGTGACTTTGGTTTTCAAAAAACACAATGGACCAACACCAGCAGATGACATTGCACCCCAAATCATCACAGACTGTGGAAACTTAACACCGGACTTCAAGCAACTTGGGCTATGAGCTTCTCCACCCTTCCTCCAGACTCTAGGACCTTTCCAAATGAAATACAAAACTTGCTCTCATCTGAAAAGAGGACTTTGGACCACTGGGCAACAGTCCAGTTCTTCTTCTCCTTAGCCAGGTAAGACGCCTCTGACATTGTCTGTGGTTCAGGAGTGGCTTAACAAGAGGAATACAACAACTGTAGCCAAATTCCTTGACACGTCTGTGTGTGGTGGCTCTTGATGCCTTGACCCCAGCCTCAGTCCATTCCTTGTGAAGTTCACTCAAATTCTTGAATCGATTTTGCTTGACAATCCTCATAAGGCTGCGGTTCTCTCGGTTGGTTGTGCATCTTTTTCTTCCACCCTTTCTCCTTCCACTCAACTTTCTGTAAACATACAGCACTCTGTGAACAGCCAGCTAATTTGGCAATGAATGTTTGTGGCTTAAACTCCTTGTGAAGGGTGTCAATGATTGACTTCTGGACAACTGTCAGATCAGCAGAATTCCGCATGATTGTGTAGCCTAGTGAACCAAAATGAGAGACCATTTTGAAGGCTCAGGAAACCTTTGCAGGTGTTTTGAGTTGATTAGCTGATTGGCATGTCACCATATTCTAATTTGTTGAGATAGTGAATTGGTGGGTTTTTGTTAAATGTGGCCAAAATCATCACAATTAAAAGAACAAAAACTACTTCAGTCTGTGTGCATTGAAATTATTTAATACACGAGTTTCACAATTTGAGTTGAATTAATGAAATAAAGAACTTTTCCCACGAATTATATTTATTGAGATGGCACCTGATATATATATATATATATATATATATTAGATAATATATATATATACTCACCAGACACTTTATTAGGTACAGCAGGTTAAATTGCAAAAATGCAAATATCTAATCAGCCAATCACATGACAGTAACTGCATGCATTCAGGCATGTACACATGGTTCAGTTGATCAGATGAAGTTCAAACTGAGCATCAGAATGAGGGAGAAATTAGATTTAAGTGACTTTGAACATGGCATGGTTCTTGGTACCAGACAGGCTGGTCTGAGTATTTCAAAAACTGCTGATCTACTGGGATTTTCATACGCAACCATCTCTAGGCTTTACAGAGAATGGCCCGAAAAAGAGAAAATATCCAGTGAGCAGCAGTTCTGTGGAAAAACAACAACAACAAAACAAAACAAAACAAAAACTTTGTTGATGCCAGAGGTCAGAGGAGAACTGCCAGAATGGTTTGAGCTGATAGAAAAGCAACAGTAACTCAAATAACCACGCGTTACAACCAAGGTTTGCAGAAGAGCATCTCTGAATGCACACCACGTCGAATCTTGAAGCAGATGGGCTACAGCAGCATAAGACCACAGGTACCAATCCTGTCAGCTAAGAACAGGAAACCGAACCTACAATTTGCACGACCTCACCAAAACCGGAAAATAGAAGACTGAAAAAAGGTTGCCTGGTCTGACAAGTTTCGATTTCTGTTGTGAAATCCAGATGGTAGGGTCAGAATTTGGCATAAACAACATGAAAGCATGGACACATCCTGCCTTGTATCAACACCCTTCAAAAAGAAGTATACTTCAAGTTTATTTATCAAGTATACTTAAGTAAAGTTCAAATATATTTTAAGTATACTTTATGTAGTAAGTATACAAATATCAGTGTACTAGTAGTATACACTCTTAAAAATAAAGGTTCTAAAAGGTTCTTCACAGCAATGCCATAGAAGAAACCATTTTTGGTTACACAAAGAACCATTCAGTCAAAGGTTCATTAAAGAACCATCTCTTTCTTACCTTTTTATAATCTGAAGAATAGTTCTTCAGATATTAAAGGTTCTTTATGGAACCATTAAGACAAAAAGGTTCTTCTATGGCATCGTGAAGCACCTTTATTTTTAAGAGTGTACTTGTAAGTGTACTATTTCAATATTCCTTGGGACTAAATTGGCCCACTTTCTAGTATATAAAAGTATACTTTAAGTATACTTTAAGTATAACAGTAGTAAACTGTGAGTACACAACTAGTTTACATCTATGTTTTTAGTTTGTACAGCGTCATGAATTCTTTTTTTATAAACACTTGAATGTGGGTAGATTTCATAGATTAAAAATGAAAGAAAGAAAGAAACAACATTTTGAACAAAAAGCTGAAAAAAGAATATGAATTGGATTTAGAGTGATAATCAAAACGTAGATGGAGTCGATCTACACCCCAAAGCTTGACAGTCATTACCTCTTCATGGGTCGATATTTTATTCCATAACGTTACACAGTTTTGATGCGGTTTTATTTCTGATGATCAAGTTAGATTACATGTGGAAGCAGCTGTTGTTTCGGTTTCTTCTTCGCTTGTGTTTTGGAAATTATGTACAGAAGGTGTGCAATAGCGCCCCCTACAGTATAACAATGAAAACATGGATTCCTGAAGCACAAGAATAGCTCAAATATATTTAGACTTTTTCTAAGTATAAGTCAAGTATACTTAAATGTCATTTTAAGTGTATTTCTGAGAAGTGCATAAAATGTAGACTGAAAGTATACTTTCCTATTTTTAGTTTAAAAGAAGTATATTAATAGCACACTTGAATAAACCTCTTTTTTGTAAGGGCAGTTCAGGCTGCTGGTGATGTGATGGTGCGGAGAGTATTTTCTTGGCACACTTTGTGACATTGCCATCACAAGATTTCTTGGCTCAAAGCACAAAATCGTCTCAAACTGACATTTGAATGACATTGAATTCACAGTACAGTCCCCCACAGTCACCAAATCTCAATCCAATGGAGCAACTCTGGGATGTGTTGGAATGGGAGATTTGCATCTTGGATGTGCTTCTGACAAATCTGCAGCAACTGTGTGATGCTCTCATGTCAATATGGACCAAAATCCCTGAGGAATGTTTGTAACGGTGGTGGCCCGCCAAAATTAAATTGCAGGATTTAAGGTAAGTAATTAAATTGTTCGGGCGCCAGACAAGGCAAAGAATCCCAAAATATTTGCCAAGTCAAAAGAGTTTTTTTTTTTTTTATTCTATCAATTCCCGGTAAAGCTAAAAAAAACCACCAATACATAAATTGCCACCTGCACACTAACACACAAGAAAAATACAAATCGATTAAATAACACCCTTCCCAAAACCGTTTCTTTTTAAGTCAGCCGACTATTATTTAATTATATGCACCAAAAAAAACATCAGAAGAAAATGAATGGAAGGAAACACAAATCTTACAAAGTTTTCTTCTTTTTCACTGCATTTGTATAATAAAAAAACAAAGCATTAATTCATTGAGAAAGAGGCTTTCCACATGCTTTTCCACTTGTTCAATTAAATCTAGACAAGATCAACAAGTACATTGAGAATAAAACAGCAGAGTCCTCTGTTCACAAAAACACACAAAAAACAAGTCAGTTTTCCTTTAAATTCACTCTTGGGAATTCAGTCTTAAAGTTCAAAGTTTCAGTTCTTCACACCCAACAACAACGACAACCAAAAACAAAAAGAGGAAATAATTCCCCTAGCCTTAATCCCGTTAGGTGTGTGTGTTGTTTGTGTGGGCGAGTCTTCGTGCAGTGTGTGGGGGGGTGTATGCGTCTGAGCAGCCAACCAATAGCCTATACAAGGCAGGGAAAGGAGTGTTGGAGCTTCGGCGGGTTTTTCCCAGAGGAAAAGAAACTGAAATACCTGTGGCAGGCGAATCAGTCTGGAATGACATTGCAACCGGTGACCAATGCACAACCAATTTTCTCTGAGGTTTTGGCGTTCACACCCGGTCTGCACAAGCAAATAATCCGACACACTTAGCCACACTTGCCTGCATGTACCGTTCTCGTCACATCTGTTCCCTTCCGCTCACTCCCAGACTTCCGTTTTGCCTCTCTTTTATATCATTTCCCCCATTACCTCCTAATTTGCAGGCAGGGTGCAAAAGCTGATATGGATCCATATCCATATTGCCACATGTTTCCAGCACCTTGTTGAATCTGTGCCATAAAGAATTAAGGCAGTTTTGAAGGCGAAAAGGGGGTCAGTACACCTTACCAGTACCGGGATGGACCCCATTTTCGCCTTCAGAACTGCCTTAATCCTTTATGGCACGGATTCAACAAAATGCTGGAAACATTCCTCAGGGATTTTGGTCATATATATATATATATATATATACACACACACACACACACACACACATCAAATGTCATGCGGTGTGACTTCCCAAAAACTTGAAATACATAAATACACAGATCCTGTATATATTCGCAACAAATAATAAACAACAAAAATCATTAATATTATGTTTTTGGGCAGACATTTTACAAGATGATCTGAGCCTGTGTTGTCATAAATTAAAATTACCTGATAGTTTAAGAGACTTACTGACTTTGACACACATGTATGACGGTCTTCAGGAGTCCTATCTATCATGTCATTTTTTTAAAGAAATAATACAATATTACACTAAACTACTTAAAAAGGTTTTCTTCTCAATTGCATTGTTTTAATGAGGCTTTTTCTTCATTATAATATCAGGACAGCTGTACCACACTGACATTTTGTACTTTATGCCTGAAAAATAGCAAAATTAACTCAGAAATTATAAGCATGTTCATCGTAGAACATCATAGGTGTCTTCCAATAATTACATTAATAAAGTGCATTTTAATATATTTTTGTATAAATGAATCAATTCAGGAGAAAAAAATTAGCATGTTTGTCACTAACCCAACTGGCTGTTTTATAAAAGCTCTTCAGGCATTGCATTTGCACTTTCTCACTGCAGAAAGTCTTGAGCATTGTTGTCTGAGCAGCTGTCTTCTTTCACTTGGTACTTCACAGCAGCGACTACAGCCTCTCAAGGCATTAAAACGTGCAATAAGTCACAGTAATGGGTTTCTAATGTTGTGCTGCGCCTGCTCTGTTGGCTAGCTCGCCACATAGCGAAAAACGCCGAAGGCTACTTCTGTTGGCAGTTACGCGGTGAAGTTATCAGCTGTAATCTAAGCTTTAAGGAAGACTTCTGCAGTCTTCAGGCTGAGGGCCTTGACATCTTAGCAGACGGCACCCTGGTGGTTGTACATCTACACAGCAGGCCTGCATCCATCTGAAAGGCTCGAGAGCAGCTTTTTCAAACTCGCAGGAGTAGGTGATACATCATTCGTGGAAACGGCAAAAAGAAACAGCAGAGGTCTGAAAACGGCTGTTATAAATTTATGGATTTAAAGATGGATGAATCTCTGAACAGCAGGTACTGCAGCCCCTTTGAGTTGGACACTAATGTTCCCAAAAATGATAAAAGAGCACAGTAACATTTACTCACAGCCATATCCAAAAAAGACTACCGTGATGCATTTTGGAAAGTCGCTCTTGCGTACCTGTGCAAAACAAGCATATTTGTGTGGGTACAAACACAATGGACAACAGGAAAGTGGTTCACTGAGTGGTACTTCCCACACAAATAGTGTCATGCAGATTATCGACCCATGATTCCAACTATAAATGCAGCCTGAAGCAATTAAGTCAGCATGACTTGACCTCTGCATTATTCTGGATACAATAGTTACATGGAAGAGGGCGTGACAAAAGTAGCGAGACATCCAATCAGAAGGGCAATCGGAAAAGGTGATTATCATACACCATGTTCCTTGAGGCCCAAAAGGAAACCTGTTTATGAGCACCTAATTGCACCGGTATCTGCGGAATAATTTACATCGATGCACACTCATGCTGACATGATTGGATTAGCCAGTACATTTAATGAGATGTCATTTCTATTGACGGCCATTGAGCAGTGATGACTGTCTGTCTTTTCAGAACGCATTAGCCTATTAACCTGCATTCACAGCAGATTGTAAGGTTAAACAATTGTGTCAGGCATTGTCTACCTACTGACTGAAGATCATCGTCACATTTATTTACAGACTAAATGTGTTCAGTAAATGGTATGGTGAGCACTCACACAGAGAGCTCATCGTGACTTACTGATGGGTTGCAGGTGTTTCCATACTTTTTTCTGTTATGTACCCCATCCTCCTCACTTAAATAACAGCTAAAACAGCTTGTTTTCTGCATTGTGGTGGGAAAAAAAACGAAATCAAATTCATTAAGTCTCTTAAAATATCAGAGAATTAGATTTTTATGACTAGAAGGTTAGTTTTACAGTAATCGTAACATTTAATTTGATGCAGCTCCCCAAATCTTAAATCATATTTATGAATGTTTTTAAAAAGTCGTCAAATGGAAACATTTCTGACCATTTTTATACCATATAAAATCAACATAAATAAAAAGTGCACATCATTTCTAAGAACTATGCACATGTTTTAATCCTGTAAAGCCTGAAATACAGTGATAGCCCATAGTTGGATAGATAGATAAGATTATAGATAGATACATTTCTGCCATATGTACATAAACTGACAGTCACCACTGATAAGCTACCACTAAATATTGTAGAAACTTAATTTGCTGTAAAGTTGCTTTGCAATGATTTGTATCGTGAAAAGCGCTGTACAAATAAACTTGAATTGAAAAATAAACTTGAATTATGATCAGAGCTCTGTAGCAGAACATATAATGCAATGCAATATAATGATGATTGACAGATGTACACATAAATGTTTCTCAAAGGTCTGATGTATCATATTTGATACTCACATTTTAACGCTTTTTGTAAAAAAATAAAAAAAATAAAATACATTTGTATATTTATTTATCAGCAAAGATTTCACAGCAAAAAGACTCATGAAAGTTCCCTGCTAAAAAAGTTTTAAAAAAAATCAATCAGATGACATAAGATTGTAGAAGGTTGTGTACAACATGTTACATGTTTATGAGCAAAGTTGGTCATGTTTATGATTTAGAGCCTCAGAAATCATTTCAAATATGACACAGTAGGCTCTTTTTAATTTTCCTTTTCTTTATTGTGGACTCTTACTTTTCATTAACCCATAAATCACATTCAGCCCCTACTCAAACAAAACTCTAAGGGGCAGTTTCCTGGGTTATCCACAATCCCTGCCGGTACGAACCGCAACCCGCAACCTTTGGGTTATGAGTCCGACTCTCTAACCATTAGGCCACGAATATAAATAAACATATTTATTGTTGAGCTTTGCAAAATATGAAGTCAAGAAAACAGCACAAATTAGATAGTCAAAAAAAAAAGAGCTGAAGCATTGAACATTTCCATTTCCACCATTAGGGACAATAATTAAGGAGTTCCAGTCAACAGGAAATGTTACAAATAGTATATTGTCTGTGTCTACATTGTCTTAATGCAACGTGAGGAGGAGAGTTTGAGTGGCAAAAGACTCTTCAAGGATCACAGCTGTATAATTGCAGAAAATAGTTGAGTCAAAAAAATTAAAAATAAATAAATAATAATAATCAAATAGCACCTACATCACCACAAGTTGTTTGGGAGGGTTTAAAAAAAAATCCTCTGCTCTCATCCTAAAACAAACTAAGACACGACTGGAACTTCTAACGAGACTGCCTTCTATGGTCAGATGAAACTAAAAAATCGCTTTTTTTAAAGGAAACACTAAAGGTGGATTTGATGCACACAGGGGAAAAAAGTACTCCATGCCCACGGTTAAATATACTGCTGGATATTCAATGTTGTGGGCCTTCTTTTCTGCTGGACATCTTGTTCATATCATGGATTCTATCAAACAGCAACAGTGCCGTGGTTGGATTTTCCAACACATCAGTGATTCAAAAGGACCATCAAAATCAACACAAAAATGGGTCACTGAGCACAAAACTAAGTGTCTGCCATTGCTGTCCCAGTTCCCTATGAGTGGGGTGACCTGAAGAGGAGAAACACCATCATGGAGCGATTCTAGATGAAGGAATGGTCTCTGATCTCTTGTCAGCTGTTCTCCAAACTCATCAGGCATTATATGAGAAAACTCAGAGCTGTTAAATTGGCAAAAATAGGTTGCAAAAAGTATTGAATAAAAGGGATCCATTAATTGTGGCCAATGTGTATTAGAGAAAAACATTTCTTTCATAATGAGATTTCCCATCCCTTCCATTTTACTTCAATGAAAGGTTAGGGTTTTGTGATTTTTTTTTTTAAATATCAAAATGATTAACAGTGCAGAATTATTTCCAAATGATTCTTTGTTCATATCTACCAGTAATTTTCATATATAAAGACTGGAAACACAATGTTAATCTGAAACCTGCCTCCTGGTAGCTTTAATTTAAGCCTCAATATAGTCCTGAAGTAGCTCTAGTCTTCCTCCAGGAAATCAGCCTATTAAATTCTGGACTAGACTAAGTCTAAGACTATTTAAAATCATGACAGCGAAAGCAGATTTCTGTTAACATATAAGGACTTCAGAAGAAAAATATGTGAAGCTGTTCAAGCACCCCCTTGGTTACAAGTACTGGTTGAGAATCACTGATGTCACTTATGTGATTGATCTCCTAATGAAGCTCAAAAGAAAGAAGTTTACTTTTCCAATTAGCAGAGTAGGTTTTTGTGCAGTCATCTATAATGGAGGCAGCAGGTCTCAGAGCTGCAGTGGCATCGTTCAGACGCTGGGATTAATGAGTTGCTGTTGAATTAGGCTGCTGAGAAATTCTGTTCTCCAAAGAGCCAAGCGGCAAAGGAAATATCTTCACAGCTCACCAGGACATCCAACCCACGCTCTATTTACACACACACAGGGGTGAGACTGGTCAGACGCTGAGGGGTATGTATCAGCAATGTTGGCGCCCACCAAATATAGAAAATCTGGGACTGAAAAGCTCCCAAAAACAGTTTTTGCTGAAGACGTGACACAAAGGTTAATGCCAGGGTCAAAATTAAGAAAAAAATACCTTTTTATAGTCCGATGTATGTTGTACACTTACTACTTTCATTTGCAGAGTGGTTTTAAGTTTGGTTTAGAACTTAGCAGGCTGTTACAATTAGTAATATTTAGTATGCGTTCTTTCAAAGGAATGACTCGTTCTCGTTCACTTTCATACACCGACTCATTTTTCTTTCTATTTTGAAGCGTGTCACTTCTAGCATGAGTCTGTAGTATCCGAATGGGGGCTGTGAAGTAGCATCTAATTGGGTTTGACTTAATGAATGAATACGCCCAGCTTTGAGGAATCAGTTTATCACGCATTTCGCATTCGCAGTTCTGCTGCTGATTGACAACACTGCAAATGCTCTAGCAATAAGAATGTAAAAATATTGGTCATGCAAATAAAGCAATCATATTCATCATAATGGTCATCTTTATAGTTGTTGTCTTGGTGTTCTCTCTGTAAAGAAATATCTTTTTTAACGGGGAATCATGTCATAATCTTTTTAATTTGTACCCGATTCTGTGTAGCAGTGACTATAGCGTGAGCCAACAGAACTTTTTCAGGATTCTTTGATGAATAGAAAGCTCAAAGGTACAACATTTATTTGAAATAGACATTTATTAGTAAATGTATAATTTCATATCTATGTTTAAAAATATTAAATAAAATACATACTGTTTAAAATCAAACTTTTAGTTATTTGTAGGTTTAATGGGACATGCATTTAAAAAATGGATTTTGACAATCCACATTGAGGGGCTTATGTTACAAACTCCTTTTCACCTCTTCACACACACATAATAAAATGGAAATAGACTTGTTTCCTCTTAATACAGCAACGGCCTCAGTGAATTCACCATAAAAGCTTTCCTAAACATCAATGAATTCTCCTGTGAGTTACGCTGAGTAATGTGAGCGATGGTTGGGGTGACTGGTTGGCTTGCTTTGCGTTCCTAAATATATGTTTAAGAGTTTAAAGTATAACAAAAATTACACACTTGGTTACCTTTCGGTGAGTGTGTGACAGAAAGAGATAAAGTGGCGTCGGTGCACAATATAAATAATTTGATGAAACTATTCTTGCAGCAACGCTCCCGTGGCAAGCTGACTCATTGGCACAGCTGCGGGAAAAACACTTTCATCTTCTGTGTTTCATCTTCCTTGATTATCCATTCCTTCTTTTCCCGAAAAAAAAAAAAAAGCCTTGTGAATTCTCACCACCAAAGGTTTAATATTTATCCACACAATGTACAATAACAGTTAGATATAGTCAGTGGAAGATTTGTTTTTTATTCTCAAATTTAAATATTTGCAGCTCTCTGAGCTCTTTTTTGGAGTTAAAGATGGAAGATGAATGTTATGTTTTAGAGCAGATGAACATGTTCTACATCTAAAATTAGCATCATGTATTTACAGCTCTTGAGATTTAATCACTTCGCTTCTGTATGTTAGAAAGATGACTGCCATATGGATATAGAGAAAATAATCAAATAATAGTCTTCCTGAGAGCCTTCTGTCGTGAGATTTAGCTGACAAACAATTAGATATGAGCTGCTTTTTAGGGTAAAGCATTGAAAAATCACGTCAAACTGTTACAACTCCAGGCAAAGTCTCAAAGTTGCCACTAAACAGGACAGCTTTTACTAGAAAAACTTTTCAGGATGTCACTTTTTGAAAAAAGAAAGAAAAACTATTCTTCAGAAAATTTAAAGGGATAGTTCATCCAAAAATGAAAATTCTGTCATTAATTACTCACCCTCATATCGTTCCAAATCCGTAATAAGACATTATATTTTCGGGGGAAAAAACAAACTAGGTATTTTGATTAAATCGGAGAGCTTTCTGACCCTGCATAGACAGCAATGCAACTGAAATGTTTAATAGCATAAGTGTTACCACCTTAATTATAGGAGGCTATAAGAATATTTTTATGCACAAAAAAAAAACGACTTTATTCAATGATTTCTTCTCTTCCAGGTCCCTCTCCGCCACCATTCACGGCAGTACCATGACGCATGTTTGTGCATTCCTCTGCTTGTAAACAAGACGCGGTGCATCCGGGTTCAAGTTCAAACGCCGGCTCCTGCGTCAGCAGCATCACACACATGCATCGTGGTACTCTCGTGAATGCGTGTCGAAGACTGACACGGAAGAGAAGAAATCATTGAATAAAGTCATAATTTTAGTTTTCTTCGTGCAAAAAAACTATTCTCGTAGCTTCATAAAATTACGGTTGAACCACTGATGTTACATGGACTATTTTAACGATGTCCTTAATATATTTCTTGCCCCATAAAACATTTCAGTTATGTTGTTGTCTATGCGGGGTCAGAACGCTCTCGGATTTCATCAAAAATATCGTACTTTGTGTTCCGAAGATGAACGAAGATCGTATGTGTTTGGAACGACATGAGGGTGAGTAATTAATGACAGAATTTTCATTTTTGGGTGAACTATCCCTTTAACATTTGGAGAAAAATGTCAACCAAACAATATGCTTTAAACGGACACATAGGTCAATGACAAAAAAAGAGTGTCAATTATAGAGAAAAGGAAAAATCTTGGTAACACTTTATAATAACTTTCATTAATAAATCATTAACAAACATTATATAATGCTTAACAGATCATTTGTTAATATTCACATAGATAGAACTATGAGATAGTATTATGTTTACTAATGTACTTTTCAAACATTATCTAATGATTAACAGATCATTAGTTCCTTTCACACAGTAATACCAGTAAATTGCCGTCAAATTACCAGAACAATTTTACCGGTAAATACAAAAATATGCTGTTCACAGAGGCAAGGACGTTCCATCTTTTTACCGGTAAAGCTCCATTCACACATCAGTTTCAAAATACTGTTAAATTCTGTGACATCATTAACCAGAAATGATGTTGTGTTTGTAAACATGTTGGAGGGGTTTATGTGGTCAGTGTTTTTGTTGATGTTTTCATTTTTGTGTCAAACGTTCACATTCATGCAGCTGCTTTTGGCCCAGAGACATCGTATTAGACGACTTCAAACCAAACTAAATGTAAACGGAGTAAATTTGCAACAGAATCTTATGATTGGCCCACAGTAGACGTCTTGCGTCAGTGTGTTCTGAACTCATACGGTAATCTTCATTCTGCGTTCACGTACAGCATCATACCGGTAATTTACTGGTAATGTTACAAATTCTCATACCGATAAATTGCCGGAACAAATTTACCAGTATTTTTGAAAAGGTCCTGTTCACACATGATCTCTTAACGGTAATTTACCGGTAATTTACCAGAAAAGACTTTATGTGTGAAAGGGGCTATTATTTTATGCAAATCGAAATGCTTACAAATGTCATTAAACTTTTAATTCGTGCATATTTTTTTAATCTTCAAATGATTTTGACAGATGGTTTACAATGATTAGAAGCTTCATTAATAAATCATAACACATACATTAAGTGCTTAAGGATCATAGTGAACGCTTTACAAAATGTCATTAAACTTTCAATTCATACGAGCGTGCAATTTTTAAAAATTTACAAATGATTTTAACAGAAATTATACAATGATTACACGTTTATATGTTAATGTACGTTTGAATGCTACTAAATGTCATTAATCTTCCCGGTTAATTATTACCTAAGATTCCTTTTTTAATTTACAAAGTTGTGAAAATTACAATAGGTAATTAGTAATTAGAACTCACAACATTCATGTTAACATATTATTCATTGTACACTCATGGTAGGTCTCTCCTGAGAAATCAATTTCGTTTTTTTTTTGTTTTTTTTTCAGGATCCCCATTGTTGCACATTTCATGATGCCGTTCCTGACCAACGTTTTAACACCGCGGGTCGTACAGCACCATTACTAATCATCAGAAAAACTTGCTCACTGCTTTCGTTGCTCAAAAATTTAGCAGCACTGCAATTTAAAAGGCACCAGCTGCATCAATCAACAGAAAAAAAAACAAGAACAACATCCAGCAAATGACAGCGTTTAGCTTCTCAGCAGACACGATTTTCTTCTAAGCACAAACAAACTCATTGGACCTCCTTAACACACTCACGAATGGCACAATAAGCAACCATTCATCACAAAGGTACTTACAAGAGAAGAAAAAAGAGCAAGAAAAAAGTGTGTTAAAGGGAAAAAAGAGCCCCAAAGAACTAATTACATAGATGATCATTATTCTTCTTCTGCACTCTGCAGCAACAGGACATTACAGTCCAGTCTCTGGCACATCGGGCCTGTCATCATACCTTTGCAGCAGGACAATCAAGAAGCCGCGGGTGATGGAAATCATATCTTTCATTAAACTACAGAGAACAGCTCAGCATTTGCTCCCTGAGCACTGCTGCAAGTGTTAATGAATACATTGGTAGAGCAGAGACAGAAGAGTATGTAGGCGCGTTTCCATTACTGATTTGTGCAAAACTTTGGCGATATTTTATAAATGTCGATAAAATGATTGCGAAATGACGGAGTTTCCATTAACCAATGTTATGCGACTAAACCGTAACCTTTTGCCTCTCGCGATAATTCATGGCAACGGATTTTGACGCATTTTGGCTATATTTATGCAAAGGAGGCATATGCGTGTATCTTTACAGAAGCTGCACAGTGAGCCGCTTCAGAAACGTGCGTGGCGCGGCTGGAATAAACACACAAGCATTGACTAGAGTGGCCGTAATCAGCTTCAGTGGCCGTATTAGAGCCACACTACACCGCAGACGTGTGCAGTGTAAATTGTCTAAGCATTAATGGTAGGGAAAGCCACTTATACTGGAGAGCGCCCACGTATGATGTGGAGGTTATAGTACATTGAAGAATAATCATATGACTTTTCACATATGCCATGTGACCTGTAAATGCGAAAAAGCCATTTCCATTGCAGTTTTGCAAATTATTCCTTTTTTGCATTGCCTGAGAAACCACCTCATGCGAGCGTAAAAACTTTTTTGCGATATATGGGCGTTTTTGCGAAATTGACGTGCTTCCATTAGGCAATTTCAATTTGCGCAATTTGAAGGGTAATGGAAATGCGCCTTGTGATGTCTTCATCAAGACACGCTCGAGCAGGTCACATGACCACTGTCTCAGCGGTTTACAGCCAAAGGCCAGCAGAAGGGACGTCCACTATCTATAGGGGGGCATCATCACTGCTGCAGGTGTGCAGGAACCCCCCGCCTCTTCTGCTGTTGTTTCTATCTCCCCTACAAAGTTTGAAGGCTTTTATATAGAAAAATAACTGTCACATTAAACAATGGACGAAAGCACTAAGAAAAATCAACATGTTATTTTTTTGTAGCTGTGTTTCCAACAGAGGAAAACATTATTGCTCTTTCATAGCTAAAGAGATTTTGTCAGTAGTGTTTCATTTAAAGAAATAGTTCACCCAATTCTTTTCTATGTAACACCAAAGTTGATTTTAAAGCACAATATTCAAGCTGCTCTTTTCCGTACAATGAAAGGGGATGGTGATACTGATAAGCTCTCATGTCTTCAAAACTATACTACGTCTTTTTAACAACCTTTACTCAGCAGGGGCGCATTAAAGGCATGGTTCACCCAAAAAATAAAAATTTGGTCAACATTTACTCATCCTCATGTGTTCCAAACCTGTATGAGCGTCTTTGTTCCAGATATACTGTATACAGAGTTCTGGCATGAAACTCTAAATGGCGCAGTCCGATAGGTCTAACTCAATCTGACCTAATGACATCATTATCACATGGCACAGCTGATTGGTTCTCTCCCGTATCGGTAGCCAATGAGCTTGCTGCTCAACATTCAAATATATGACTAGTGCTTGCAGAGCAGTTGCAGCTTGCTTCAGAACAGCTAAATCAACATCTAAGATAAGTGAATGCTCTTCTAATCCATATCGCTGTGTGTATTGCATGGTCTGCCTAATTGAATAAAAAAATGACCAACCATAATCAAGTTTAAACTAAGTGTCATGTTAGCAGTCTGCATTGTATGCAGGAGTGAATATTAAGCATATTAGCTGCAGCATTTAGCATCTGTGTTTATACAGCTGGAGCAAAACGCAGTTTAGAGCATATGCAATCGCTCTGAGGAAACACACTGATAGTAACGATCATGAAACAGGTTAAATGAAATAAGCATTCTTGTGTGTGCATTTCAAAGTGGGCGATTATCCCAGTGTTCAAGTTCGTTATTTCTAAGGTCGATGTTTTCATTGTGATGAGTGTGTGGCTGATTTCACATGCTTATCGCAGTTATATCAATGACAGTGTTGCAGGAGACGCTGAAGATCACTATCTACGGCTGTAACAGTTCCGAGTGAAATGCATTATGGGTAGTGTAGTTCGGAGAAATGTGCTCGTGCAACATGTGCTCTCGCTCTGCTGTGTAATTCAGAAAACGGAGGAAGAACATTTGTATTCTGCTTTTATTTCAGTTCATTCAGGGGTTTTTGTGCACTGTAACTTTTGACAACTTGTATCCGCACGAGAGAGTAAAATGGCATGTATCGGCTAACTTTGTCCGTCTCATTATTGCACGAATATGAATTAACAAGCTGTTACGCTGCCGCTGGGACCGATGAAGTGGAGAAAGTAACAGCAGTTATCAAATGAATAATTATGATATTTGCTCAGGTGGATGCTGGGGTCTTATCTATCGGATTGCAACGTATATCCATTTTGTTAATTAAACATTTTAGATAGAATTGTTAAATTATTGCAAATAAATAGATTATGATCCACAAATGAATGTTCAGCGAAGTGTAGCTGTTATCTGATTGGCTTGAGTAGACAGTGGGTGGTGTCCACTTATTTGTGGATTGTCAGCGTCTTGACACTAGAAATATTTCAAAATCCACAAATGCACAGCGAGCGATCCACAAATGCATGCAGCGATCTACAAATACACAGGACGCGATTCACAAATAAATGACAGGCAAAGTTGTGGTTGTGACATAAATATATATGTTTTTTATTTGCAAATCTCATTTTATTTATTTGTGAATAGAATTAATGTTTGTGAAACTCTGAGATTTATTTGTGGATCTCATTCTATTTATTTGATAATCAACACAATTAACCCCATACCCATTCACTGAAGAGGATCCATTCATTTTCACTATTCTGTATTAAAATAATTTAGATTAAGGAAATTTTTCATACAAGTAGCTCATATGAGTAAAGCACTGTAATCCCCGGTTATATATATATATATATATAGATATATATATTATATCTATATAGATGACAGCTTAATTCTTTCCACATTTAAACAGCTGAATTGAGTGTGGAATTACACGTAGAGCACATCATGGATCTCCCAGTGTAAAGATCAGGAGCAAAAGAAATGAGGTGCACTTGTAAACAAAATGCTATCTATTTACAGGAGGATAAAATTAGTCTCAGTATGTACACAAACCCAAACGCCAGGCTGTAAAGGGCTGTTTGGAAAGGCAGCAAGGGTAACTTATTATGCAGTTGCTTTTACACACATCTGCATATTGAAGATACACAATAACAAACCTCAAAATACATTGACATGAATGCACTTACAGTGGAAGCTAGCAGCACAGCATCAAAGAGTTTAAAAAGGCATTTTGAGGAAATCTGTATGATTTGTTAAGAGCTTACATTAATTCCTCTGTAAAATGTGTTTTAGGGAATACACTTTATTTAATTTTGATTTTGGTAAATAGTACTTGGCGAGTAGGATGCAATATATCAAAAATATTGAAATCACGATAAGGCTTAGTGTGACTATCGAATAGCTTTTTGGATGTAAAAGAGTTTCCTGCAGCACATATTTATTTAACCAGGTGAACCAGGGTTATTATAGTAAACAAAAACAAAAACCATAAAAAAAAAGTTATTTGAATATATAAATAAATGTTAACTAAACATTCTATATATATAAAACATATATATGTTTATATATATATATATTTATATATAAATATATATATATATAAAAAAAAACTAATAAAAATGGCAAACACACAATATTGAATTACTTAAACATGAAAAGCAGATAATATACAAATAAAATCTGACTCAAAATATTAACAAATGATATACATGTATCTCAATGATACTAAAATAAACCACTCGGTAAAACCAGTTTAATCTTTTCCCCAATTAAACTAAGAGAGAGTTAGAGAACCGTAAAGAACTATACAAAAGCTTAACGGGTTCTTTGTATGGAAAATGGTGCTATACAGCGTGGTCCCACCCCTGGTAGTGGAGGCACCCAACACTGCCAACGTTTTGCATGTCTCCTAATCAACACACCTGATTCAGAGCCCAGCTCATTAGTAGAGACTTCAAGACCTGAAATTGGTGTGTCAGAGAAAGGAGACATGCAAAATGTGCAGTGTTGGGGTGCCTCCACGACTAGGGTTGGGAACCACTGCTATAAAGCACTATATAACTCCTGAAGAACCCATTTTTTTTGTTTGGGTTTGGGATCTTGGGGAATGACTAAACACAAAGTGATCTTAGGTCAAAAGCCTGCATTTGCAATGAGTTTTCTTTATAGAGCAGAGAAAAGGTGTAAAGGGAATTCACACATTTCTGAGACCAACAGGAAATGAGGAATTATATTCAACAAGAAGAACACAGGCACTCACAATTCACTGCAGCAATAATTCAGGTCGCTCTGTATTCAACACTGTTAATCTAATTTGATATTCCAATGAGAAACAAAAAGCCAAAACACTCATCCCACAGCAGTGCACTAATTTGAACTTTGTGTGTGTAACAGGTTGGAGCTTGAACTTAGAAAACATCAGGTCAAGAGATGTTAATTGCTCTTATTTAGCTGCATCCTATAACTCAGCCTGCAGAACTGTCTTTGAATTTCAATTAATGTGTCGTTTTGTATTTGTGCCTAATTACAGGTCATCATTAACCACATTATGGCTACAAAACCATCTTGATTATGTTAGACAACATTTGGTTCATAAATACATTTCTGCTTATAATGAAAAGGAGACCAGAAAAATTAATAAATTCAAACAATTGATGGCTGGGAAATGAATGAGCGTATGACAGCAAACAACGAAACATGATTTGCTGCCTGCTAAGTTAGTGGCATGTCGTATTAATGGGGAAGGACAATCTCATTCAGAGCATTTTATAGAAAAAAGATACATCTTTTTGTACAATACAATGCTCTCTAGAATGAGTACAAGATAAGTTGTGATGACATTTTTTTTCAGTTTATTCAGAAGAGAAAGAACTGTAAATTTCAAATGTTTTTATCTGCTGTATCTGCATATAAATGGCTTTAAAGCTAACAGACATGGACAAAACCTAATTTTTGATTTAATTTCTTATTTCATTTATAAGCGTCTATGCATTTATAAGTTTGCCAATTATATCCCTTTACTTAAACTATTGTTAAAAGTTTAAGGTTAGTAAGATTTTTAAATGTTTTTGGAAGAAGACTCTTTCACCAAGGCTGCATTTATGTGATCAAAATTAAAGTTATATAATTTAAAATAACTGCTTCTATTTTAATATACATTGAAATGTAATTTATCCCTGTGATGCAAAGATGAATTTTCAGCATCATTTCTTCAGTGTCACATGATCCTTCAGAAATCATTTAATATGATGATTTGGTGTTCAATAAACCTTTCTTTCTTCTTATTATCATGGTGAATCAGTTTGTTGCTCGCGACAATATTTTTGTGGAAAGCATGAAGAGACTTACTATGAACTTACAAGATGTCTTTACTGCCACTGTTTCAAGTTTAACTGCTCTTTCTTGAATAAAAGATTTTTATTATAGTATAAAGTTTTTTTTTCTTTATATATATATTATATATTATAATATTAATATATATATCTAATCTATATTGGTTCTGTATTCACCTCTAATATATGTCTATTAAGAGGCGCCGACCTGATGCTGCCTCCGTGGCCTGCTCCGCAGATTGTTTTTCTGTTTTTTAGTTAGTTTGTCCTGTCTTTAGAAGTTATATCCCGTGCATAATTTTCACCAGAGTCGAAATGCTGGACATTCGGAAGTACACACCACCCGATATTTCACTGGTTTTCGACTATTCTGATGTTTTGCTGGATATAGTAGTCGGTGGAGCTGCTGTGCTGATCAAGCGCTTCAGGACGCGCAAACGGGGGAAGCGAGCCGGCGCGCTCGTCCAGCTCAGACAGCGCGGGATTCAGAACGGCCGTTGCCATCATCCCTCTGGGCTAACCTCCGTCTCTCCTACCCAACAAACCCGACACTCCTTCCTTCTGCTCTCCCGAATAAATACGGATTTTCAAACTCTGCTTCTCTGTGTTTCACGGAAACCTGGCTGAAAGATGCCATTCCGGACAGCGCGTTGAGTCTGCTGGGTTTTCAGCTGTTCAGAGCAGATCGTGACTCAGAATCAACGGGGAAATCACGCGGTGGCTGGACATGCTTTTACATCAATGAGAGGCTGTGTACAGATGTAATTGTGTTAAAGAAGATGTGCTGTAAAGATCTAGAAGTGCTCTTCATTAACTAAGCCTTTCTACTCACCGCGGGAGTTTTGCTCATTCATTCTCATCAGTGTCTACATTCCTCCGCAAGCGCACGTGAACTCGCTTTACATAAACTCGCTGATCAGATCACAGAGACTGAGCAACAACACCCGGACTCTGTTTTGATAATTCTCGGGGACTTTAATAAAGCTAATCTCTCCCGTGAACTGCCTAAATACAGACAGCACATCACATGTCCCACCAGACACAGTAATATATTGGATCACTGTTACACAGCAATAAAGGATGCATATCATTCTGTCCCACGAGCAGCTTTGGGGCTGTATGATCACTGTTTGGTTCATCTTATACCGTCCTACAGGCAGAAACTGAAATCAGCTCAACCTGTATTAAGGACTGTAAAAAGAAGGACTAATGAAACAGAGCAGGATTTACAAGCCTGTTTCGACCTCACTGACTGGAGTGTTTTTGAATCTGCTTGCCACCGGTCTGGACGAGCTCACAGAGACTGTAACATTTTATATCAGTTTCTGTGAAGATATGTGCATTCCTACCAGGACTCATTTAACCTACCACAATGACAAACCATGGTTCACTGCAAACCTCAGACAGCTCCGTCAGGCCAAAGAAGATGCTTACAGGAAGGGGGATAATGTCTTGTTTAAACAGGCCAAATACACACTGGAAAAGGAGATCAGAGTGGCAAAGAGGAATTATTCTGAAAAATAAGGATTAAATTCTCTTCCAGTGACTCAGCATCAGTGTGGAAAAGTCTGTAAGAAATCACCAATTACAAGACACCATCCCCCAGCACTGTGGAGAATCAACACCTGGCAGACGATCTGAACGAGTTCTACTGCAGGTTTGAAAAGACACCCCACACCCGCCCTGAACACCTCTCCACACAACCATTCACACCTCCAGCAACCCCCCTCACCCCCACACCTGCAATTCAGATCAGCAAAGAAGAGGTGCGCCAGGTCTTCCGGAAGCAGAAAAGGAAAAAAGCACCAGGCCCAGATTGTGTTACACCAGTCTGTCTGAAATCATGTGCTTACCAGCTGGCCCCCATCTTCACACAGATCTTCAACAGATCACTGGATCTGTGCGAAGTCCCTTCATGCTTCAAACGCTCCACCATCATCCCCGTCCCAAAAAACCCCAAAATTACTGGACTTAATGACTACAGACCTGTGGCTCTAACGTCTGTGGTCATGAAGTCTTTTGAAAAACTGGTGCTGGCCCACCTGAAGGACATTACTGGACCCTTTCTGGATCCTCTTCAGTTTGCCTACAGAGCAAACAGTCTGTGGACGCTGCAGTAAACATGGGACTGCATTATGTGCTGCAACATCTAGACAGACCAGGGACTTATGTGAGGATCCTGTTCGTGGACTTCAGCTCGGCCTTTAACACTATCATCCCAAACCTCCTCCTGCCCAAACTCTCAGCTCTCCGTGCCCACCTCCGTCTGTCAGTGGATCAACAGCTTCCTGACAGACAGACAGCAGCTAGTGAGGCTGGGAAAATACATATCCAGCACCCGTACGATCAGCACTGTGCTCCTCAGGGTTGTGTTCTCTCTCCCCTGCTCTTCTCCCTGTACACCAACGACTGCACTTCAAAGGACCCCTCTGTCAAGCTCCTTAAGTTTGCAGACGACACCACACTTATCGGCGTCATCCAGTATGGTGACGAGTCTTTACAGACAAGAGGTTGAGCGGCTGTCTGTCTGGTGCAGTCTGAACAATCTGGAGCTGAACATGCTCAAAACTGTGAGATGACCGTGGACTTCAGGAGGAAACCCCCTGCACTCCCCCCCACTCACCATCATGGACAGCAATGTGACTGCAGTGGAGTCATTCAGGTTCCTGGGCACCACAATCTCTCAGGACCTGAAGTGGGACACTCACATTGACTCCACTGTTAAAAAGGCCCAGCAGAGGTTGTACTTCCTTCGTCAGATGAGGAAGTTCAACCTGCCACAGAAGCTGCTGAAACAGTTCTGTTCCGCCATTATTGAATCTGTCCTCTGTACTTCAATAACTGTCTGGTTCAGCTCTACTTGGTTCTACCAAATCTGACCTCAGAAGACTTTAGAGGGTAGTCCGGACTGCTGAGCGATTCATTGGTACAACCCTCCCTTCTCTCCGATAACTGTACTCGTCCAGAGTGAGCAAAGGGGCTGGCAGAATCACTCTGGATCCCTTACATCCAGCACACTCCCTCTTTGAACGGTTGCCATCTGGTCGACGCTACAGAGCTCTGAGCACCAGAACGGCCAGACACAGGAACTGTTTCTTCCCTCAGGCCATCCATCTCGTGAACACTTGACAATAACCATGGAACACACTATTTATTCACTCATACACTTATTTATCTATCACTCATACTCAGCCTACACCTCAAAATTTGCACATAATATACAGTACCTGTACAAAAAAAAAAAATATATATATTCTATATAGATATATATATATATACCTTGTAATATACCTGCACACACAATTGTCAATTTATATTTTTTTATTCCTTATTTACTTATTCTATTTTTATTTTTATTATCTGTGTTTTTTGGTCTGTCACTGTCATTCTGTTACACTGTGGAAGCTTCTGTCACAAAAACATATTCCTCGTATGTGTAAACATACCTGCAATAAAGCTCATTCTGATTCTGAAATCTTTCTAATATGCTCTCTCCTCTTATAGATTCTGAGGACCAGATATAACTGATTGTGTATATATGATACCATGTAATATGTGTGACCCTGGAGCACAAACCCAGTCATAATCGCTGGGGTATTTTTAGCAACCATAAAAACATTGTATGGGTCCAAATTATAGATTTTTCTTTTATGGCCAAAATAATTAGAATATTATAAGAATCATGTTCCATGAAATATGTGGGAAAGTCCCATACCGGAATAATAAATTATAATTAAGTATATTATATATATATCAAAATGTAATATGCATTGCTAAGAACTCATTTGGACAACTTTAAAGGCGATTAGTATTTCGATTTTTTTTGCACCCTCAGATTCCAGATTTTCAAATAGTTGTATCTCGGCCAAATATTATCCTATCCTAAAAAACCATACATCAATGGAAAGCTTATTTATTCAGTTTTAAGACGATGTATAATTCAAAAAATGGACCCTTGTGATTGGTTTTGTGGTCCAGGGTCACATATATCCTGGCTCCTAAACAGTCTCTTAATCTGCTAAACAGCAAACAAATCATTTACATTGCCTTTCAAGAATAGAGAGGAGCGGCGAAGGTCTGGGCTCTGGCTCTCAGATAAAACTCAAATAATAGCATTTCAATTAAAGATGAGAGAAAGCACTTTGGTTTTTAATCCAGCAGTCTATATATATCTCTCTTTATCACTAGAGGCTTTGATCTTTCTCACATTAGAATTCATCATGTACATCAACACATTTCGGCTTCTCTATAGCGGAGATACTTCCTTCACGCACACCTCTTAAGTGCGAGGTTCTTTCTAAATAGGTCAATTCACATACATTTGCTGTTAATTGACAGGCAATACATTTCGCTGAATCTAGCAAAAATGATTATCTCTGATCTCCTTATGGCTACATAAAGTATTTACATCTACAAAAGGATGGAATAAACAGTCAAGTGGCTTAAAAGTATACAGATATTACAGACAATCTTGGAAATGCTCAATTTATTTTCCACTACATTTAATTAATTGTTGGCTGACCAAACAGAGGGGCACAAGGTTTGGCTAGTTAGCATGGGCTCGTTAACCCCTGCTGGTAGATGTCATAACTACACCATCTAGCAGCAAAAAGCATCTTTCAAGTCAAAGTCAAAATAAAACTTTTTACATGCAAAACAATCCTGAGAAAACATGAATTAGCAGCACAGCTGCCATTGAGATAAACAGGAAAGCTCTCTCCATAAAACAGGTGAAATTCAAATTGTATATTAAAATACGCATTCCTCTGTCTCTGTACACGTTCATTGGCTCTTTCTTATTGCTTGTTTTTGCCATTGCCATTATTCATCTTCCATTCAAACACACACTTGATCTGTAGCGTTTTTTGCGCTGAATATGCTCAGTGTTTTCCTCGCCTTTTTTCTCTCACATCCCTCTTTCAACATCAAAACCCGACCTGCGACTCATAATTAATGTGAGGTCCAATTTCCTGAAGATTAAAGGCAAAACAATTAAAAGCAGCAGAGAAAGGAGGTGGAAATGGAGGAATAATTGCAGATAGAAGCTTTTGTATGCTTGTTTGGAAAACAGCTCTGAGGTGGTTTTGAAATGTATTATGTTACCATTGGCCACAAGAAATGAGAATTAATCCAAGGCCAGAGGAAGAATAAGAGACTTTTGGTTGAAAAAGATGTCAATCTACTTTTGTTAACTCTCCAAAATATGTGCAAATAGTTGATTGGCACCCTTAATGCACATTATAAGTCTTCGCACCTCCGTAATCATCGTCTCGGTTCCCTTTAGAGGGGTTTGGGTTCATTTGGAACATTAACAAAATTCTAGTGAACCACTCTGAAACTAGCCAAGTGAGAAACCCCACAAGTGTCAAACCTTTTGACACACGGAAAAACAGCACTTTGAAATGATTTTATTATTGCAGACATATCTGATTGAAATGATATTAATTTATTCTGGTTTATTTATTCAATCATTCGTGTGTGTGTGTGTGTGTGTGTGTGTGTGAATTAAGATAGAACTACATAATATAATATAGTTACAGTTTCTGTTAGTTTGGACTTTCTGTTTGCACCATTGTCACGGTTAGGGATGGAACGATTACCGGTTTCACGATAAATCACAATAAAATGCCCTGACGGTTAGTATTACCGTTTAAAATGTAATTATCATCAAAACTGTGTTTGATTATCGCACTTTTGAAAACTCGCAGTAAATCCTGTCCAGCCAGCATCAGTCTGACGCAGAAGCAGCATGCAATGTTGTTGTTGTTTTTTTTTTTGCATGAGACGAAATGGCGGAAGGCAGTGACTGTGCTCGGGAGATTTTTTCAGCCATCTAAGAGGACCAAATTGGTGGTCTGGTGGTATTTAGGCTTTTACAAGAGTCCTGAAGGCAATTTAATCGAGGACGGTCACCTTGTCTGCTGATCTTGCAAGAAAGGAGGAAACGCATCAAATTTGCTCCGTCATCTTCGTGACCACCACCCACTGTTATATAGCGAATGCAAGGTAACTTTTACCTCAATACCAAAACTAACTGGGCAAATAATTGGACAAAAAAATATTGATTAGAGATTAAATATTTCGTTATCTCACTTGTTTAACGCAAAGCTTCTGGGAAGAAAAGTTTGCAGCAAGTGGCTTTGAGCCAAGACGAACGAACGTTCAAACTATAAGGTTGACATTTAAGGGATAATGTATTGTATATTCATAGTTAACTTATTACACAGATTTTTTTTTGTCTACCTATAATATATAAATACAGGGACATGAAATATTGAATTGAGATTAAAGTTTTAAAATCTTACCCGTTTATAAATCCATTATGAACAGTGTACAAGACAATCGTCAGGACAATATGATCACTAAAGCAAAATTATAGTAGTATTAATACTAAATTCTTCTGATTTCATTTTCAATACAATCAAAAACTGAGATGCAAGACGGCAAGCTGCATTTGAATGAAACGAGAGAGAGCGCGTCCGCACCTCTGCGGTGATACAAGAGACATGGGGCGAATTCCAAACAGAAGTGAGCATCCCTATGCCCTACTCCCTTCGAAGGGCAGAGCCCTTGAAGTGTGTTCTATGAAGGGTGCAGGGTATTACCGTCTCGTATAAGCGTTTGAAACTCCCTTGGTGAAGGGAATGACTGACCAAATGTTACCTTGACAACGCTGCGCGTGCGTGCAGCATTCAGTACTCCATCAGTTGTTGCAAATAAATATTTATTATTATTTATTATTATTATATTATTATTAATTTGATTGCAAAGAGTGTCTCATTGTGTAGTGATGTACTGTTAAACGTTTTCAAACTAAACTTGCTTACACTACCGTCTTAAATCATATTTCTATCACTGACGAAAAATATGTTGTCTTACATTAAAATAGACACATTTAATTAGCCTATTCTATTTATGTTTGTATGTGAACTCGAAATCAACCCCAACTTTGCTTTAAAAAGCATCACAAGATCTCCTAACTGAAGATCACATGATCACTAACGGAAAATCACTCCTTGTGTGTGTGGGTGTGTGTGTGTGTGTGTGTGTGGTTGTATGTATATGTATATGTATATATATATATATATATATATATATATAGTGATTTATTATTATTATTAGGGCTTCATGTTAATGTTCATTTAATGTTTATGCTAAAAAAAGTGCATATAACTGCTAATTGTATTTGTTGTTTGTTGATTTTCAAATATAAAACTTATTGAAATGTTTACTGTGTATCAGTTCTTTTTGAACGTTTTCATCTAATTTGAACAAAACCGTGATAATATTGATAATCATGATAACTTTGGTCACTATAATCGTGATATGAAATTTTCATACCGTTACATCCCTAGTCACGGTCTTGTTAGGTGTCAGGGTTTTTTTATTTGATTTCGGCATTCAGTTCAGGTGTGTGAGTAATTATCTATTTTGTTCAGTGTATTTACGTTGAATGTCTGGTCAGTGTTAGTTTGTCAGGTCTTGGACCGTTATAATGTTATGCCAGCTTCCCTTACCTTGGAAGAAGGTTTTCCTTCATCTTTTGTCTTGTGCCCTGTTCATCGACATGGTTAGTGGGCTAAATAAAAACTACGACTGTATATTAATTATGGATATTATTTATTACGCTGGTATATGACATTAATAGTTGTAAGATACTATAAAAAATTATATAATATTAATAATATGTAATATTCAGTTTAATCATAATAATAAAGGACGAAATATGCTAGTTGATTAAATTAAAGTTTTGTCTGAGACAAACGTGTTGAGTGTGTGTGTGGGTATTTGAATATATTAAGCGATATATGCAGAGTTAATTTGCAAAACAGATAACCGTTTTTTTTTATCCTGCAATTCCAGTTAATATCAATCAAACTGCAGTTGGGTTGTATTGAATAATAACTTAAACACATACAGGTAATTTACTAAATTAAAGTTCATTGAAAGTATGTTTTTTTACATATTAAAAGTTTGTTTTATAGCAAAAGCAGATAACTCCAACAGTCGTTTTTTTGGCAAAAGCAGATAACTCCACATTTCATGTTTTAGAGTTTAAAAAAACTTTAAACTTAATCTTTGTAATCTCCTCAGATGACAATGTAGATGCCTAACAAACGTTGTTGTTGTTGTGATCATAAACTGTATGGATGTGATTACTGAGCTTTTACCTCACCATTGTAATGCGCTGCTTTTGCAATGTTCCGTGAAAACGTTTCAGCTTTTATCTTCCTTTTTCGCCCTGAAGAAGATATAACAGGTTCATCAAGTTCGTCGAAATTATCCATCCTCGATCACTTTTAGTCAGCTTTGAAGAAACTCCTCTCAGCTAGCATGTCTTTTCAAAGTGAAAGTAGCCTTGTCACCTGACCTGAATACTGCGTGCTGATTCGCTAAAAATGACTTATCGGGTTTTGTTCACAAACAACAAGGTGTGCTTGTCGGTTTCTGCTGTAAAACGTGAACTCGCGATGCCTTAAAAGTGGACAAAACGTCTTGAGGATACGTATGTAACCATGGTTCCCGAAGGGAATGAGACGCTGCGTCGAACGCTTTGGGAATGCCCCCGGCGAGACACCGTACTTAAGCATGTGTGAAATCAGTCCAATAGCAAAGCGAGATGTCACGAGCGGGGTGATGTAAGCAACCAGGAAGCATAAAGGCGCATTAAAGGCACATCCGGCAAGCGCACATGTTGGCTTCTGCGGAAGCGAGCGCCTGCAGGGATGCAGGGATGCAGGGAGTATGGCAAAAAGACGCAGCATCTCGTTCCCTCCGGGGAACCATTGTTACATATGTAACCTAGAGACGCTTCCCTTCAGGAACTCGAGCTACATAGAGATCACTTTGGGAACGAGAATACCCACTGCGCCATACGAGCAAGTCGTTGTCTGGTGTGTATCTGGCGAGCACATCAAGACAAAAGGACTTGGCGAATATGAGTAGATGTCAGGGGCCAAACTGTAGAAACGAATGAATTGTGCGGAGAGGACCAGCCTGCCGCAGCACAAACATCCTGAAGGGCCACGCCCACTGATAAGGCCTTGGAGGCCGCCATACCCCTGGTCGAGTGCGCTCTGACCCCTATGGGTGACTGGAGGCCAAAGGACTCGTAGGCCAGTGTGATGGCCTCGACCACCCACCAACTCATAGTTTGCTTGGTTGCTGGAACTCCTTTCTTAGGTGGACCAAAGCAAACGAATAACTGATCTGCTTTACGCCACTGGGCAGCTCCGTGAATGTAAGCGCTTGCACTGGACACAGCAGATTGAGTCTCTCCTGGCCTGCTTCCTGGAAGGGAGGAGGACAAAAGGTCTGTAGTACAATGGGACCTGGCAATGAGGTGGGCACTTTAGGGACATACCCGGGTCTCGAAAAAACGCCCTAACCATGCCCGGGGCAAACTCCAGGCACAAAACAGAAAGTGCCTGAAGATCCCCAATCCTTATTAGTGAGGAAATAGCGAGGAGAAAGATAGTCTTAAGCGTGAGGAGCTTATCTGAAGTATCTTCGATGGGTTCAAAGGGAGCTTTGCACAGAGCCTCCAGAACCACTGCCAGATCCCATGAGGGCACCTTAGTGCACTGTACTGGCCTCAGCCTCCGGGTGCCACGGAGGAAACGTGTAACTAACAGGTGTCTTCCCACTGACTGACCACCCTGAAGGGTGTGGTAAGCAGCTATGGCTGCCACATAAACCTTCAAAGTGGAGGGGGATAACCCTGCAGAGAATCGCTCCTACAGAAACTCCAGAACTGAACCAACTGGGCAGTTGACTGGGTCTTGCAGTCGCTGTCCGCACCAAGAGGTGAAAAGTTTCCACTTCAAGGCGTACAGTTTCCTCGTGGCGGGAGCTCTGGACTGGAGTATGGTCTCAACAACCTCAGTTGAGAGACCAGATGCTATGAGCTGTGCCCCCTCAGGGACCACGCCCACAACTTCCATAACTCAGGGCGGGGGTCAAGAACGGTGCCCCCTGCCTAAGAGAGGAGGTCCCTCCTGATAGGAATCTCCCATGGAGATCCGTCGAGGAGGGACACCAGGTCCGAGAACCATACTCGGGCTGGCCAGAACGGGGCTACTAGCAAAAGACGGACCCCGTCCTGGCGTACTCTCTCCAGAACTCCCGGGAGCAGAGCGATTGGGGGAAATGCGTACAGACGAAGCCTTGGCCACGTCTGCTCCATAGCATCCAGCCCAAGTGGAGCTGGATTTGTGAGGGAGAACCAGAGTGGACAGTGTGTCGTTTCCTACGACGTGAATAGGTCCACTTACGCCTGGCCGAACTCCCTCCAAAGGAGCTCCACCCCTTCTGGGTGGAGTCTCCACTCCCCGGGCCTCAGCCCCTGTCTCGACAGGATGTCTGCTCCCTGATTGAGATGCCCAGGGATGTAGACTGCTCTAATTGAGAGGAACTTTCCCTGAGCCACAGGAGGATTTGGTGCGCCAGCCTGTAAAGGGGGCGCGAGTGCAGACCCCCCTGCCGATTGATGTAGGAGACCACCTATGTGTTGTCTATGCGGACAAGCACATGATGTCCCCTTATGTCTGGAAGGAAATGTTTTAGAGCTCGAAACACGGCCAACATCTCCAGGCAGTTGTTGTGCCACATGAGATGATGGCCTTCCCACCGACCTCGGGCAGAGCGGACACTCATGACTGCTCCCCAACCCGTGAGGGAGGCATCCGTCATTAGCGTTACACGACGACAAGGAGCCCCCAGCAACGGGCCTGGAGACAGGAACCAAGGTTTCTTCCACCATGTATAAGGCACGTAACCATCGCCGCGTGACCTTGATTGTGCAAAGCGGGTTGCCCCTCTGGGAAAACCTTTTGGTCCTGAGCCACCACTGCAAGGGTCTCATGTACAGCAGGACAAAAGTATCACGTTGGACGCAGCTGCCATCAGATCAAACAGTCTCTGAAACTGTTTGACAGTAAGTGACTGGCCTTCTCTCACTCCCCTCACGGCTGTGAGAATCGCTTCAATACGAGCAGAAGACAACTGTGCCTGCATCATTGTCGAATCCCACACCACGCCTAGATAAGTGGTCCTCTGTATTGGAGAAAGTACACTTTTCTTGGCATTCAGCCGTAACCCCAGTTCTCTCATATGGGCGAGGACGACATCTTGATGCCGAGCCGCCATCTGCTCTGACTGAGCTAAAATCAACCAATCGTCGATATAATTCAGTATGCAGATGCCCTGGAGTCGCAGCGGAGCCAGCGCCGCTTCCACACACTTCGTGAAAGTGCGGGGTGAGAGTGATAGACCGAATGGAAGAACCCGATATAGGTATACCTCGGCCCCGAAAGCAAACCTCAGGAACTTCCTGTGTTGAGGAAGAACGGATACATGGAAGTATGCGTCCTTGAGATCTATCGTGACAAACCAGTCGTCGAACTTGATTTGAGACACAATCTGTTTGATCGTAAGCATCTTGAACCGAAATCGTTTGATAGTGCGGTTCAGTAGACGCAGATCTATGAATTCTGTAACCTCTCTCTACAGTCTGCAGGACCCATTGTGAGATATTCGGCAGAAGTTTCCACGCTGCCAGAACATCTACTAAGGGAACAAGTCTCTCGAGACTGGCCTCTGGTGCACTTAGAACAGCTAGGTCGGTGCCCTGACGGTTTGGGTGAAGGCAGGGAACAACCAATCTATGCTCTCTAGCACCCTCATCTGAGGGGGCGAGCTTTCATGGTTGTAGTACCACGCGGGGGCAGCTGGGAATTTTGTTCGCCGAGCTACTGGGCCTGAAGCACGGGGAGGTGGGGCAGGGGGCACATTAAGTCTCCCCGAGGGCACTGAGGAGGATCAGGCACCGTATACTGAGGTGTGTACCTCTCCTCCCCAAGGTGGACTGCCCTTGTTTGGCCGAGGTCCTCTTAGACAAAATAATGGTCCACAGATCCGTTTTCTGTCTAGAAGGCCCCGGCTCTGTTTCTGGGTCTGGCGATATGAGGAGCTAGACGGCTGGGACTGCTCCTGCTCAGCAGTCCCAAATACCTGGGGGCGGCAAGGGAGGAAGCGTTGGTATGCCGCCGCTTGCTTCTTCGCCTCCTGAAACCTCTCGACAACAGTGTCTACTGCACTGCCGAAGAAGCTAAGAAGGCGATAGTGGGGCATCCAGCAGGAAGAATCTGTCCTTGCCTTGTAATTTGGATAGATTCAACCACAGGTGTCGCTCCGTGGCCACGAGAGCTGCCATGGAACGGCCGATGGCTCTGGCCTTTTCCTTGGTGGCCTGAAGCGACAGATCTGTGGCCCGACGCGATTCCTCTCTCTCCCTAGTGTCCAGGGGCCTCATGTATCAACTTTGCATACGCCAGTTTCACGCTCATGGTCGGATGTACTAACAGTGAAATTTACGTGAGAATGTGCGTTCCTCCACGCCAACTTCATGTCTGGCGTACGTACATTTCTCGTGGTTTTTGTCCGTTGGCGACTCCTAGAGGCAATGAAATGAAGTTGCAGACATTAGACTACGAATTGTTCTACAAGTCTATCGCACCACCACCTGTGAGAAACATTGCTATTAATTTGTAATTAATAAAATAATTGACATACTATTGTCACACGAGCCTCATGGGAATATTCTATCAATTATGCAATTAAGTAAGAACATATAAAATAATGTGCAAATTGATAACCTTAGTCTATATGGCAATGGCAGCATTAGCCTTATTAGAGGACATTGCCAATGGCAGAATCTGAAGAGAGCAAGTTTTTAGGGACCACAATGATTTTCTGGCCCACGATGATAACTGGCTTATCAGCCGTTTCAGATTTCCAAGGGCTATCCTCTGTGATGAGTTGGGTCCAAATTTGGAGAGACAGTGAGGAGCCACGCATTACTTGTTCCCTTACAGGTGCTGACAACATTTGGTTTCCTGGCAACTGGTTCTTTCCAAATGGAACTGGCAGACCGCTCAGGAATATGCCAGTCGTCTTTGAGCTGCGCAATGCCAGCTGTATGGGACGGGATCATCCGCTTGTCTACCAGGTTTATAAGGTTCCCATACGATGCAGTTGACCAGCCAAACATTAAAGCGCAATTTGCAGAGATAGCCGGTTTTCCTAATGTAATCGGAGCAATCAACTGCACACACATTGCTATAAAGGCTCCATCTGAAGAAGAATTTGCATATGTGAATAGGAAACATTTCCATTCAATAAATGTGCAGATAATATGTGACGCACAAATGCGCCAAACAAATATTGTGGCGAGGTGGCCTGGGTCAACCCATGATTCATACATCCTTACAAACAGCATGGTTGGGATGAGGCTCCAAGCTGGCAGGGTTCGCGATGGGTGGCTTCTTGGTGAGTGATGCATTTAAAGTTATATGGTCCCATCTAAAAGTTGTTGTTGGTTGTTTTGTTTTTTGTTGCGTTTAATTATTCAACTGCCCATTAGGAGACCGCAGTTATCCACTAAAAACGTGGCTGTTAACCCCCCTCACCAACCCACAAACTGACCGAGAGCACAGATACAATGATGCACATTCTCGCACTCGGTCAGTGGTAGAGCGGGCAATTGGGCAGCTGAAATGTCGCTGGCGCTGCCTTGACAGGACTGGGGGGATGCTGTTATACCGCCCTGAGAAGGTGTGCCGCATCGTGCTGGCCTGTGGTGGGCTGCACAATGTCACGCACAGGCACGGCATACCACTTGGTGAGGTGGTGGCACCGCCAGATGACCCCGACCCAGGACCAGTGTATGTGCAGCCCAACCAACAAGCCATTCAGGCCCGTCAACATGTGATTGCGACAATATAAATGGTAATCAGAGACCAAGTAAATTTTTTGACCAATTCCTTTAATGAGTGGCTTATGTCTGTGAGTGCGTCAGTGATATTTTTCGGGTGACTGTTAATTTCTCCGATGGCCCTAACGATTTGCTGTTGTGACTCCAGAACAGCATGCATCAAGATGCGGCCAGCTGGACGGGCCTCAGCACTGGGGGAGCACTGGAAACGCTGGAGACGCTGGACACACTGGGCCCTGGCTGCTCAGGAGGGGCAGACTCCGAGTGCGTGCCAGTGGACGTTCCTGCTGTTGCACCATATAAGTCCAAATAAACACAGGCACATGTTAACTGTGATTTGAGTCTGTTCCTTATTAATGGGTACACACATTTGCTATAAATGCCATGGATATGTAAATTCTCTGGTGTAGGCTACTTTTGATAAGCTATATTGCATGCATTTGAAAATTAAATGCAGTCTGGTAAGCTATGTGTACCAAAGTTAAGCAAATAAATGAGAAATTAGTTGCCTTCGTGGCAGTCCTGTAAATCCGAGTCTCCCACCACAACGGATACTACTCCGGAGAGTAAAGTGTTGCCCACAATAGAGGCAACTCTCTGCTCAAAGGGTGTAAGTTCATCGACCCCTGTACCACTGCCTGTTCTGCCCACACTTTGTTGGTGCGCAGCAGTTCTCCGCTTAACTTCCACCTTTATATCAGACCATTTCTTTTTAAGGTCATTTACAGTGCGATTTTTTTCCGATCCCACCGCGTTGATGGCATCAGCCAAACTGTCCCACTCATTTTTTTTTTTTGTTATTAATTCCAGAGGACAAAGTTCCATATCAAATATTTTTTCTCGTTTCTACCTCTGATAGTAGCACCTCCAATTCACTTTCAGTAAAGTTTCGTTTTTTGCTGCTTGTTTTTGACATTTTCTTTCTGCTTGCTCTTGCCAAAGTGGACACATTACCACATTAAAATTTATTTAATTGAGGGAGGAGACAGGGTGGGGTGTTGTGCTCGTGCATGTGCGCTCAATTTCACGTTAATTGGGATGTACAAAGAGAATATGCTTGGGATCCTGCGTACACAGAGATTCATACATCTGATTTTTTTTGTGCGTACGCACATTTACAGCTTTGTCCGTACGCAATGTTTTAGTATGAATTCAACGCAAGTCTTTGTATATGAGGCCCCAGGTCTTTTAGCAGGTCGGCCTGGTACGCCTGCAACACCGCCATAGTGTGCAGACACGCACCAGCCTGAATGCCGTTGTATATGGCTCCCAACCAGGCTGGATGTTGACTTACTGGGCTGGTGGGGAAGCTTCGGGGCTTCAGGGACGATGCTGAGGACGGGGACAGATAGCTCGCGAGCGTCTGTTCCACCGCTGGCATCGCCCCATATCCCTTCTCATTCATCCCCGTGATGTTAGAGTAATTAGATACAGTGGGGCTAAAGTGTCGGGATGAATATGGTTTGTCCCACGATCTCGAAAGCTCAGAAGGGAGATCGGGGAAAACCGGAAGGCCCTGACGTGAAGGTTGTGATCTTTATTGAAGGAAACGCTCGTCCAACTTGCTTTTGGGACGAGCATCCTGTTTCTCGGCTGGCCATTCGATGTTCAGTTTAGCTACAGCACGAGTAACAACCTCCACAAGCTCCTCATACGGTAGGGACTGTGGTGTCGAGTCCACAATCTCCTCCGTGTCGACGCTCATCACATCAACCTCCTCGGAGGAAGATAGATGAAGCGTCTGGCCCTCTCTCAGGGGGGAAGAAACCGCGGGGTGGGCTTCCGAACCCTGAAAGGGGGCCGTGGATCTAGCGGGTGAGGACCAAGACAAGGACGAGCCCATCTCGGATCCCTCCGCTAAATCCACTTGCGATCCCCAAGATAACAGCCGCTGCTGTGCCTCAGCAACAGCGGGGCTGGACCCTGCAGGATTGCGAGCCAGGCCGCTTTCATCGAAGATGGCCAGGCGGGAGCGAAGCACACAGAGCAGGAGAAGCTCACAATCATGGCAGGCAGCCCCATCGAGAGCTGCCCGTCCATGCTCCGCTCCCAAACAGATGACGCACAAATCACGTGTATCCCCACCCGAGATATAACGTGGGCAGGGAGGAACACACGACTTGAAACGCCATCCGCTTACCACATTCTTTGATTTACTCTTTGGCATTTTTCTCTTTTTCTCGTTTGCTTAACTTTTAAATGAATGCGGCTTGGCATACAGTCACATTCACACACACACCACAGACGCGCTTGCTGAAGAGCAAAAGCTAACATGCGCGCTTGCCGGATGCGCCTTTATGCTTCCTGGTTGCTTACGTCACCCCGCTCGTGACGTCTCGCTTCGCTATTGGACTGATTTCACACATGCTTCAGTACGGTGTCTCGCCGGGGGTGTTCCCAAAGCGTTCGACGCAGCTCGAGTTCCTGAAGGGGAACCAGCTTTTTTGACAAAACGTATTTAGGGTTCAAATCGCGCTATATGTGGTGAATAATGCACAGCAATCAGCTCATTTTTTTTTTAGAAGTGGTGTAAATTAACTCTTCATATACACTACATATTTATATTAATTTATGAATATTAGTATATTGCATTGTATATACAAATGTATTCATAATTTAATATACAATAAATATATTAATATAAATATATAATTTCTATATAATAATGACAGCATCTCCATGCAACATTGTAAATAATTAATATTCTCTTATCACTATACATATAATCATATTCTCAACCTATTATCATATTATCAACATAACGCAATATAGTAGCTCATAGCATACAGCAAACACATTGTTACGACCAAAAACCATAAGGCTAATTACTTAGAAAAGTAACCGCACACCTCTCCACAACAAGCCACAAAATCTGTTGTATTGTTAACGTCTGGATCACAAACGATGTGGGACGAGTTACATACATCGATGTTTGTTCAAATCCCTGATTCAAGCATGAGCAGTTGGAATAAAGATGCTTGACTTAGAGGTAGGCAGAAAAATATGCATGTGTTCATGGAGTGTCCTGTGGACAGAAGGTTGGCTCTTCTAATAGACACTGCATAAATGTGCTTTAGGAGAGCTTATTAAACTGCTGAAAACAGATTGGCGTCCGGGCTGGAGCTTACAACTACCCCCCCCCCCAAGAGACTCAGAGATATGTGTGGTTGTCTGGGTCCACGATGATGAGAAATGAACACCGAAACCCCATACCTTCACTTTTGCTGTCTCTCCATTTAATTATACACTGACATTTATATCCACTGCAACACGTAATTAGACCTCGTTATGGTGGGGGGTCGTCCAGTACTTAAAGTTAGCTTCCTGCCATCTACAGATGGTGCTCATGCAAGGAGAGTTAAAGTACTCTAATTGCAATACTTGCAAGATGTTCAGCAGCTCACTGCTGGGCAGAGCTTACATCAAATATTTCAAGAATATATTCCTTTAAATTTGTGGCTCTTTCCATAAATAAGTGTGAGTTACATGTGGCCAAGTATGGTGACCCATACTCGGAATTAGTGCTCTGCATTTACCCATCCAAAGTGCACACACACAGCAGTGAACACACACAAACCGTGAACACACACCCGGAGCAGTGGGCAGCCATTTTTGCTGCGGCGTCCGGGGAGCAGTGGGGTTCGGTGCCTTGCTCAAGGGCACATCAGTCGTGGTATTGAAGGTGGGAGAGAGCGCTGTACATTCACTCCCCCCACCTACAATCCCTGCCGGTACGAGACTCGAACCCACAACCTTTGGGTTATGAGTCCGACTCTCTAACCATTAGGCCACGACTTCCCCCAAAAATAGGGTATGAAATAGGGCTAGAAACAGTTTAGACATAAAAAAGAGTCAGATTTATGTTTTTTTTTGTGTGTGTGTGTTTTTTTTAATAAAGTATCAGGGAGAGAAAGTGCTTAACCTAAAATGTTGTTTGGGGGGGTCAAAGGATCAAAATAAATATTATTAAACTAATATATCTAAATGGCCATTTCATATAATGTGTGTTATTATGATGGTGTTTTGTATATGTGTGTATTCAATTCATCATGTGGTTTTCTCTTTACCAACTGTGTAAGCGTGTAACTGTGTAAGTACATTATAAAGGTAAAAAAAAAAGATTTTAGTAATAACATTATTTCGGCAAATGAAATTTGAAACAGTTTTCTCATGTATTGTAGACAAGTAAAAAAGTATTATTGACTGCATTCATCTGTCTACACCATTCAACTCTGTTACAAAGTTATGTTTCTTGAAAGTTTTTGTTATCAGTAATGTATATTATGGTTTTCATTACATCTTATGTTGTTAAATTAATATTTATTGCATTATTTTAGTGTTGTGTGTTACCATGATGTTCTCTTTTGTGTCTGTGTGTATGACAATGTGCATCTTCTAAATATTAGTATCTACCGCAGAAAAAAAATACTTGTGATAAACTTTAATTCTTCATAGCTTTCTCTTTACCACCGGTGTTATTATGGAGATTATCAGTATATGTTAAAGGTAAAAACAGATTTTAGTAGCAGCATGGCCTTTTGTGTGTTTATATTGTGTCCAATAGTTACTACTCCAATGAAAAAGGAACTGTTGATTTAACAAAAGTAACAGGACACCAAATAAGTTCTATAAATGGAAAGTGGCATATATATGATCTTTGAAATTCGTATGAATCCTCTGTAACTGTATGAACGTCTCAGATATTTAAACTCTTGACACGTCCAGAGCAGGCTAGGCAGACATTAAACTTTCAGGTTTACTGATTTTAGATATTTTTTCATCAATGTCATGAAAGACTCCTGTGGTCAGCATCTCTTTTGACGTCTGCAGGAGGATATAGGCTTAACCCAGCTTGCGCGTGACACCAGCAGCAGAGCAAAACTGAATTTCTCTTGGACGTGACAGAAACACATATGCTGACAGTGAATATCCTCAGACTTGCTCACATAGCCTCAAAAGCGTACTGTGTTATCCCTTTCAGTTTATTAGACGGTCTGCAAGCCTGAAGGAGGCAATTTAGTGTTTGCTGGACTTTATGAGTCCAGTTATTCCCTCAAGAACAGTTTCCTTGAGTCAATTAATGGAAAACATGTCCACACACACATACTTTGAGCATGGCTCACTGACTTAGAGGTGGTCTGGGGGAATACATGCATTGTGTGTTTCATGTATGAAAGCCTTGAATCAAGACCAGTGCAATTTTCCAGACAATATTGTCATTTGCATTAATGTAGAGCTTGTGTAAATGCCTTATAGCTCACAAATGATTCAATACTAAACAACCGCATGAGTTACTGTATTTCAGCTAATTCCAGTTCTCATTAAAAGTTGTGTTTGCCTTGGGACTTATAAATATGTTATTCTGCTTTTGTAAGAAATAACAGAACAAAAACTTACGGAGAAAAGAGGGGGAAAATGCATGTCTCAACATTTTTACACCAAGGAAACTATCCTCTGACAAGTTTACCCACAATGCACGGTTATAGCTAATGAGGATCGCTAGCTAAGCCTCGAAATCTGTTGATCTCACACATCAGGGTATCTCTCTAATTAAAGAGTTTCTCAGCCAGTAATATCGCGCTCCATGATCAGACTCCATCTGGATGGACCTGCTCTACCAGGGCCAATGACGGGGAAACAAAAAGACTAACAATGCTTTTGAACAAAATGGTCCACGGATGTCTGCTTTTGCTAATGTGTCCTCTGTCAACACTTAAACAGCCAACAGAAACAAGCAGGGTGCAAAATTAACACTCGCCAAGCACCAAATGCCAGTAAAAATTGGTTTTGGCGTGTAAATAAAACAGAACTTGCCAGTAACCTTATTAGGAAATTCGACATTATACATGCTTGAAACTGAAAAAATGAATCAAATAAAATAATCTGACCTGAATACCGTAATGACCTGAGCTGGCTGACATAAAGCTTTTTTTTTTTTTACAATATGTAAACTAGATGTTAAATATGTATATATATATATATTACACTTTAATTTTATACCCCATTACACATAAATAATATTATATAAAACATACTACCATTCCAAAATTTGGGGTCAGTAAGATTTTTGTAAAGTTTGTGAATGAAGTCTTATGCTGTGAAAAACTGCATGTTTTTGATAAAAAAATACAGTACTATTGTGAAATATTATTACAATTTCAAATAAATGTTTTCTGTTTAAAAAATGTAATGTATTCTTGTGACACAAGGATGAATTTTCAGCATCATTACTCCAAAAAGTGTCACATGATCCTTCAGAAATGTTTGGAAAATGCTGATTTGCTGCCTTAAGAAACAGTTATTATTATTATCAGGCGAAAACTAGCTGCTATTTTGTGGAAACGATGATTTTCAGGATTCTTTGATTAATAGAAAGTTCAAAAGAACAGCATTTATTTTGTGTAACAATGTAAAAGTCGATTTATTGCATCCTTATGGGGGGTAGAATTGTTGCTTAATTCCAAATAAATAGATTATGATTCACAAATAGATAGAATGAGATCCACAAATAAATTTTAAAGTTTCACAAACATGAATTAAATTCACAAATAATTAAATGAGATTTGCAAATAAAAAACATAAACAAAAATATATATTTATGTCACAACCACGACTTTGCCTGGCATTTATTTGTGAATAGCGTCCTGTGCATTTGTAGATAGCTGCACGCATTTGTGAATTGCTTTCTGTGCATTTGTGGATTTTGAAACATTTCTAGCGTCAAGACGCTGACAATCTACAAATGCGTGGACTCCACCCACCGTCTATTCAAGCCAATCAGATAACAGCCACATTCAATGAGCAATCGTAGCACGATCTCGCTATAGCAATCACGTTTTGCTTTACAATCAGGGCGGTCTCGTCCTGAGATAACTTCATTCATCTGCATTGGCTCAAATAGGTCATATAAGGGCCATACAATGGGTACAGTAAAAGATGTTTAAAACTGGATTTCGTTAGACCATTAGACTGTGTATCAAGCCAAGCCACAGTATATTTTACGTGCCTTTGAAAATGCCAGAGAAACAGCGTGTGATGGAGTGTAGTAGGTTAGACTAGTGCGTGTGTGCATTTACAGTGCTTTCTTTCACTGTACGATTCAGTTTATTAAAATACATTTTGAATGACTTCAAAATTCAAGATATGGGAGCAGAAAATATATAAATTTATATAATTTTATATAGTTTATATAAATATCATTTATATATCATTGTCATTTCTTTTCTCCAAAAATCAACATGATTTCAAATGTCATGTTAAAATTATGTGATATTAATATACAGTTCAATAAACAAAAACATGACGGTGTTTCGTTTCTGAATGAATCACCCGTTTAAATGATTCAGTTCAATCGCAATGACTAGCTTAACAGTGACTTGCTGCCACCTACTGGTGGTTTAAATTTCACATTTATATTTTTTAAATAATTTCAAATGTCAGTATTCCACGTTTTTTTTGTTTACAATATCAAAACATTATCTATGCATTTGTAACTGGAGGTTAAAGCATCCCATGTCCCTCTGAGCAGCATTAAACAGTGTGACATCTAAATGCAACTTCAGATGCAGCTTCTGTGTTTCCTCTGCATTGCAAAGATTAATTTAGTTGATATTTATACCATTTGTTTGGTAACAGCCCAAATGTCTCATTATTCTAATTGATAAATTATATGCAATAATTTGACTCAAAAAGATGAGGCACACTTTAGGAAAAAATGGCTTTATAAATGTAAAATGCTTTTAAAATGTAATATATATATATATAATATATATAAATATATATATTATCTAAATAATATATATATATATTATATTAAGCTTATTGGTAGATTAATTTCTATTACTGCTGTGACCACAACAGAATATCAAAAACTTCATACATCATTAGATCCACAGAGCAGCTCATATACATAGACTTGACTGAAAAACTGGGAAATGCTGTTGGCTGTTGTGACGGCAATTTAACCTATTACACAAACAAATGTTTATTATGAGGTTGAGCTCAGTTATTTATTAGTCAGTTACTTACTGACGCTTTTATTTCCATATTGAATAAATGACGCTTCCATATCGCGTTTGAATACAGTATAGCGTTGTTCCCATATAGCCGTGATTTAAAGCTTTCTCTGGCATTTTCAAAGGCACGTAACATAAAATACTGTGGCTTGGCATGACACACAGTCTAATGGTCTAACGAAATCCAGTTTTAAAAATCATTTACTGTACCCATTGTATGGCCCTTATATAACCTATTTGAGCCAATGCAGATGAATTAAGTTATCTCAGGACAAGTCCGCCCTGATTGTAAAGCAAAACGTGAATGGCTATAGCGAGATTGTGCTACGATTGGTCAGCGAAATGTGGCTGTTACCTGATTGGCTTGAGTAGACGGTGGGTGGAGTCCACGTATTTGTGGATTGTCAGCACATCTTGACGGAAGAAATGTTTCACAATTCGCAAATGCACAGGACGCGATTCACAAATGCGTGCAGCTATCTACAAATGCACAGGACGCGATTCACAAATGCGTGCAGCTATTTACAAATGCACAGGACGCGATTCACATATGCGTGTAGCTATCTACAAATGCACAGGACGCTATTTACAAATGCGTGCAGCTATCTACAAATTCACAGGACGCGATTCACAAATGCGTGTAGCGATCTACAAATGTACAGGACGCGATTCACAAATGAATGGTAGGCAAAGTTGTGTTTGTGACATAAATATATATTTGTGAATTAGTTTTTTATTTGCAAATCTCATTTTATTTATTTGTGAATTTAATTCATGTTTGTGAAACTTTAAGATTTAGTTGTGGATCTCATTCTATTTATGCTGGGATCAAATCTATTTATTTGGAATACGCCACAATTCTACCCCCATACACCTGGCTGGAATGAAAGTAATTAATTTCTAAAAAATCCAAAGAGTCTGTAATTTGTATTAGTTTAAATTTATAAGTTTATAAAAAGGATTTATATAATAACAGTATATAAAATATTTTCATAAATATATTAAATAAAAATTCTATAGTTATTTGTTTAATTTGATGTATTAATATTATATACATTTATTATCATTATATTTGTTATATATTTGATTAAACCTCTTATTTTACCCCCCCAGTGTCCTTACATGTACTTCCTGTAGTAATAACAGTAAATTATGCATAATTGCATGCAACTAACCCTAAACTAAACCCTTTTCCTAACCCTATAGTGAGTACATGTTGTTAATTAATATTAGTTCTTACTTAAATGTATAATTACACTGTAACCTCAAATAAAGTGAAACCACTTTTTTTTTTAAATAATATTAAAAAAACTATGTTAAATAAGAAAAGAAAAATCATGGCTGCTAGATGTACCTAACACTGGCAGGTGTGGCTAATATCGGACCCTGGAAACAAGTCAGTACAGTTCTAGCAAACACACTTTTGAAAACACAGCTGTGATTAGAATTCTACTCACCCAAGAGGTTTCTCTAGTCGGCAGGCCGGCGACCCCACAATTTCACCCAGTGTGCAGAACATCTGGCCAAGAAAGTCCTAGACGGAGCGGGTAGGATCAAGCAGAAGAAGCGGTAAGAGCTTATCAAATTCGACAAATACCAACGCTCTGCCCTCTTGTTATAGTAGTGAATTGAGAGGCAAAGACGTACGTATAGTTCAAGGGGCTTCTGGGAAGAGCACGGCCATGTTTACAACAGAGCACAGCATGTAATAGAAAGCACAAGACACAAATACAATACCAGCCACACAGACAACATCACACACAATTTAGGGGATGATCAGACCAGAGAAGATAGTGATGATTAGTGGACCTACATGATCGCTTCGCATGCATTAAATGAGATGTGATGAGAATCACAGGAATGGGGAGGAATGTAAACAAAATATATATGTCACATAATCATATTGATTTACTTCTCATTTCTTGCTCTCACATAAGTAAACATGCCAATGGTGTCAGACAAACACTGTGTTGTATTTAATTTTTAAATAACAATAGTTTAGTTTTATTATCCAAATCCATATCTAATTTCATTTAAAACTGAAAGTTACAACATCTCAGTGACTTCTTCTTCAAAAAGGCCAGTGCATTACACAATATATTTGGATTGTTTTTTTTTTAAGAAACTGATTTGCATATAAATGTTTCATTCAGGATGCATGAAGGTCATATTACAGCACTACTTACGTGTTTGGAAAGATCAGGACTTTTAGAGTCAACATCATATCTGAATTAAGTAGGGGGAAAAAAACAATGTTATCCAAAGATAAGCCATTAAAAACTAACTTTAAAAGAAAACAAGTACTTTAACAGATAAATGCTCAAATACACACAAAAATGTCTTTCAGGTAGGCATGCACAACAACATAAGGGTCGAGCGTGCTTGCTGTTGAAGACATGTTTCATAAAGTGCATAAAGTCAAAACTATTGCACTTTAACTTTTACTTTTATTAAAAAGACTGACTTGCCATTTAATAAAAAAGATTGTATATGAACTGTTCTTGTCCTATATATAAAGAGTTCAGATGCAAAAGCCTCAGTACGTCTGACGTTTTTCTTTAAAATTAGCATTTCTTTCTGACTACTATATATAGGTTTCTATGTAAGTACTGGTACTTCTGAATGGGTTGAGGCTGGGATTTAGTGCATTTGAAGTGAAAGTACTTGAAGAACATATACTATGTGTGGAGAGCATTCACTAAGTATCATTATCTCATTTTTGACCAAGATGGCTTTTAGAGATTTTTCAACAGATTTTGCAGTGCATTTTTATTATATTAAATGAAAAACCTTCAATAGGTAGACTGACCCAGCACTATGTCAAAACACAACCCAGCAAACGAGTTAATGTATAAAACCAAACAAGCTGGGTCAAAATAACCCCAGCATGTGTTCTGTCCAATATTTAACCAGCGCTAGGTTGAGTGTAGTATTTAAAGACACCTAATATAAAACTGGAGAGTATTTTGAATCCAGTATGCTAGATTTGTGCTGCATTCAGTAAACTGAGAGAGTCTGTAAAGGCCAATTCACACCAGGGATGATATCTATAACAATAACTAATACTTCAACCAACACCGACACATTTCCTAACTAAATAGGCCACAAAACATCATGCATGGATACTTAAGATTAAGGTTAAGATTAAGTTAGTAAGGGGGTCAAAGTAAATCATAATAAAATGGGAAATCAGATGGTCAAATTAATTTCATGCATTGAAATATTCCTGTTGGTTTCGTCAAAGAGCAGCGACAGAAGAAACAGGAAGTGGGAGGAGGTGAGGGGTGAGAGGTGAGATTCCGTTTTCAAGGAACGGAGGTGTGGATGTGGCACCCCAGGACAGGGATCAAAAGAAAGAACTCACAAATCAAAGCGCAGGTTCTGCTTCTCCTCAAAGAAGTAGTCCAAGATGTACTTCCTGACAAAGTCCGGATTTAGAGTGTTGTCAATCACCTCCGTTCTTCCAAACTAGAAAGTGGATTAGGGACAGCGGAGGGAGAGATGGGGTCAGAGAGAGAGAAAAGAAGGTGAGAAAATTAAACTGGATATATAAGGTAACAAATGAGACAAAAAAACAAGAATTGAAAAAGTTTGGTACAAAACACAGCAGAGATGAGAATTCAATCTGAAATCGCAACTCCTCTCTAATAAAAAAATGGTGTAATCCCCCGCAACTCCTCTCTAATAAAAAAGTGGTGTAATCCCCCGCAACTCCTCTCTAATAAAAAATTGGTGTAATCCCCCCCCGATTTCACTCTTGTTCTCCCTTGTTACTGACTTTTTCCTTCACTCTCCTACTGTTCTCCAGAGACTCGTCTAAAGCCGGAGGGTTGGTTTGCTGAGGTGTACACGCTTGTGTGAGGACTGGAAAGGTTTAGTGAAACTTTAAGTCCTCGTAACCTTTGGGTTAACGACGGTCCGACTCTCTAACCATTAGGCCAAACTTCCCAAATTAAAGCATATACCAAGGGAAATATCTTAGCCAATATGGGGGGATTGTGAATAGTGATTGGCCAATGAGGGGCTTTCGAAGTCAAAAAGCCAAGTGACCTTAAAGGAACACTCCACTTTTTTTGAAAATAGGCTAATTTTCCAACTTCCCTAGAGTTAAACTGTTGAGTTTTACAGTTTTCGAATCCATTCAGACGATCTCCGGGTCTGGCGTAGCACTTTTAGCTGCAGCTTAGCAAAGATCATTGAATCTGATTAGACCATTAACATCTCACTCAAAAATGACCAAAGAGTTTCTATATTTTCCTATTTAAAACTTGACTCTTCTGTAGTTAAATCGTGTACTAGCAGATATGGAAAAATGATAGTTGAGAGGCTATTACGCAGCGCCTGAAATAGTCCCCAGTAGTAACTGCCAATAGCTATTTTCAGGCACTGCGTAATATCATTGCGCCTGCTTGCACCCATGGTACGGCAGCAAAGTTCCTTGATTATTATGCCGGAATGAGAGTATAGTTCCTAGCCATATCGACCTAGAAAATCGCAACTTTTCATTTTCCGTCAGTCTTAGTACACGATGTAACTAACTACAGAAGAGTCAAGTTTTAAATAGGAAAAATATCGAAACTCTTTGGTCATTTTTGAGCGAGATGCTAACGGTCTAATCCGATTCAATGATGCATGCTAAGCTACAGCTAAAGTGCTACCGCCAGACCCGGAAAAAAAGGGAAAAAAAATCGGCATGAATGGATTCGAAAACGGTAAAACTCAACTGTTAGGGGAGTTGGAAAATGAGCCTATTTTCTAAAATAGTGGAGTGTTCCTTTAAAGTGATATTGGAGCAAATATAAATTGTGACTATAAAATGTGACTTATGTCTTTAAATATGTAATATATTTTAAAGTGTTAAAGGGTAAATGACAAATAAAAATGACACTCTGAGCTAATGGAAATCTTTTTTAAAAAATCTAGTTCAAAATATTTTTTAAACCTTGTTTTATGACCCTAAAACAAGTTTCACCAAGTTTAACCAGTTAAATAAATAAATAAATTGTTTAAATACATTTTTTCCACACTGACTAAGGTTTTTCAAATTAATTTAATAATATTTTAATATTTTAAAACAAAAGTGTCTCACTGCTTTGTTTTGTTTTTTTAAGTAATAATAAAAAATTATGCCAAATATTTCACATTTTTCAGTCTTTTAAAGACATTACAAATTCAAGGACAAATGCACTGGCTAAACATTTAATCAATTTAAATCCCTCAGAAAATTTCAAAAAGTTGTTGTTGTTTTAAAAACACTGAAAACATTGTTCATTCAAAAGGCATAGTCAAATACATGTCTAAATGAATCACATTTATATCTGGACATAAAATATGATCATCACATCAACAGCCATGAAAAAAGTAGTAGTATCTGTACAGAAATACTCACAAAAAATACTAGAGTTCAAGCCAAATGCGAAACCTTGTGAAAATCATGAGTTCAAATTACTCATGCAACAATTAAGTAACAACTTTCATTGCAGTATCCACAAAGAGCTTTCAACCATCTAATGAATAAACCTTAATTAGCAAACAAACAGAGCACTGCTGTGCTGGTAAAAATGAATCTATCAGACTGCTCTGTTAATTTCAAATCAACAAGCTAAAAGCTATATAAAGAGAGCCTTAATTATTAGCAATTATTGACAAATGTGTGCAATTGCTATACTCACTCCTCATCTGAAACTGATAGATGGCGGTTCTCTCTGTAGACTTGGTATTAATGTTGTACTCTGTTTCATGTTGCACAGTAAAAGAACTAAAAGGTATATGTAGCTTTGCAATTACTTTGTCAGGAACGACAGCAATGAAGCCTCATAATTAAAATGTTTGTTGATAGAATATTCTCAGCTCTTTCTGCCTTCGCTGTGCTCATGATTTCCAAACATTGTGAGTTTTATTTCAGCTTGTTAAGACCAAAAGGAAGCGTTTAAAAACTTGATTAATGATGCCTTCACAAAGTTCAGCCCCCATTGATTTCTGTAACTAGCTCAGATAAGCTTTAACAAGCTTACTATTGCTTTTAATGTGGCCTGAATTACACATTAGTTACAATAAACTTGAGGCAAATATTGATATAAGTATTTATTGATTTGCTACATGTTTAACTTGGAATAATGACCACAGCATGCAAGATTTATAAAAAAGGGGGGAGGGGATGGGGTACACTGCTTAAAGTAATAGTTGACCCAAAAATGAAAATGTGCTGAATATTTACTCACCCCCAGGCCATCCAAGATGTAGATGAGTTTGTTTCTTCATCAGAACAGATTTGGAGAAATGTAGCAGTACATCACTTGCTCACCAATGGATCCTCTGCAGTGAATGGGTGCCGTCAGAATGAGAGTCCAAACAGCTGATAAAAACATCACAATAATCCACAAGTAATCCACACAACTCAAGTCCATCAATTAACTTGTGAAGCAAAAAACTGCATGTTTTCATCTCACTAATTCAACATTAAGATAAGTCATCTAAGATGAGTCCCCTATCCATAATATTGTTTTGTCCAGTGTAAAAGTCATCCTGTCTGAATCAGAAGACAAAAGGCACAGATCAAGCACAAGTGAAACAGACAGTTCAAAATAAATATGTTAGTGAATTTTGGCCAGAAGCAACTGTTTCGAGTTCAAATGCCTTGATGAACTTGTTTATTTTTAGTTTTTTCACTTCACAAGACATTCATTGACGGACTGGAGCATGTGGATTACTTGTGGATTATTGTGATGTTTCTATCGGCTGTTTGGACTCTCATTCTGACGGCACCCATTCACTGCAGAGCATCCATTGGTGAGCAAGTGATTGAATGCTAAATTACTACCAATCTGTTTAAATGGAGAAACAAACTCTTCTTCATCTTGGATGGCCTGAGAGTGAGTATATTTTTAACACATTTTCATTTTAGGTGAACTAGTCTTTTAAGCCTTCCTTGTGTCACTATTATAATTGCGCTGGAAAAATGTCGCACTGTATTTTTAGATCGTTTTAAATAAAGGTTTACAAGAATTATCCAACACACATATTGTCAGTAGATTTACATTATAAAATAGCAAATGTCTAGCATGTCTAATAAAATAGGAATTTCAACAGTTGTAAAAGCTGTAGTCTGTAACATTTTAAGGTGAATGACGTCAATTGTATTTTGAAATTAAAAAAAATAATAATAATTTATGAAACAATGCACCATGTTGTTATTGCTATTAATTATTTCTGGTCCATATATAAAGCTCTTTAATAATTTAACTGGCCTCAAAATTTAAGAAAAACATTTGGTTCATACTTCATTCAGTATGGAAAAGGTTATATGAAACCCCTGGCCCATGGCTTTATCAGACAAACAACACAAGCAGAGATTATCTCACTGACTTGCCAGTGACAACGCACACACACACACACACACACACACACACACACACCTGCCAGTGAAAGGCAGTCACCCGTACTGGTCAGCGCTGTCATTTTTCTTATTTAATTTACAGTATGTCTTGTTACTCATTATGCATAATGTTGGCATGTACAATTTTTGGTAATATTAATACAATTTTATGATTGATTTTAAGTATATTTGGCTACTTTTGTAAAATAAACAATTAGGAAACTGTGCCTGGTCACCACTTGATACCAAATGTAAAACTGTCACATCTGGGTCTTTATCTGGGTACATTTATTTAAATCAATCTGTCAATCAATCAATCAATCAAAATAAAAAATACAGTAAATGAATGTTTAGCAATTCTATTAAATTAGCGTCAAAATTTAGAAATGCTTTGCACTGGATTTTTTTTCTTTCCTTTCCTTTCTTTTCTTTCTTTCTTTTTTTTTTATTGTACAATAGACGCAACAGGTAAAATGTTTGACGCACGCTACTGTTGTGAAATCCAAACATTTCAAACTGTAAATTCTCTTCCAGAACTTGACAACCTGAGGTGACGGTTCTGTAAGAAAGCAAGCTCTTGCACAGAGATTGCATGGATAGTGGGCAGGATGTCATAAAAGCATTGAAGCCTCTATAATAAAAAGGCCCAAAACCCTTTTTCAGTTCGGGAAACCAGTCAAGACCCTCACAGAATTTAGTTGAGTCTAACTGTGTAACATGGTGAGAGATACAGTGACAGTGAGCAGAACCAGCACTAATCATCCCCTGTTGTTCAAATGTGTTTGTATTATTGAGTGTTAAAAGACAAAAGTGGCTCTCCATCATACCCAAAGAGTGAACTATAACACAATAACATGGTCAGACGGATGTAGATTATGTCCTTCATGTTATTCCTGCGTGTGTCTGACTGATCTGCCATTCCCATAACATTCCATAAGCAATAAATGAAAGCTTTCTACATAAAATCCAAAAATCCCAAATAATAACCTTTCATTCAGATCGCTTTAACTTCTGTAATGACAGTCTCTCATGTTATTCACACTGAATACGAGCAGAGTGCTTATAAAAATAGACAGCTGAGGAATGAAGCATGCCAGGATTTATTGCTATGGTGAGCAGTCATCGCCTACACAAAAACCTACAAATATTCTGCAGGTGTATGAGGCTGCCCTCAGCTCTCAGTTTTATATCTAACAGTCAGGGGACAGGGCAAAATCATCTGCAACTGGATAAGGAATATAATCTATATATATAGATTAGATATATTATATATATATATAAGTATCATATATATAGAGTAATACAAAGAACCTTTGTGGTGTTTGCCATTTTGTAAGTTTTGTGTTTGTGCCATTTTGTGTTTGTTTGTCTTTATTTTAGATATCAGATATTATATCAGATTTGAAATTCAGATGGCAAAACATTAGTGATTTCTTTATCAGTTACAGTTACACTGAAGCTCATACAGTAGTTTTGATTATGATTGTAAAAATGTCAAACTACAAAGTCTCTAGCCTTAAAAGAAAAGCATTATGCAATTTCCACACACTTGTGTGGTTCTTGTGTGTAAGACAAATTGATATAAAAGTAGTCCATATGACTTGTAATATGTGTTATATTTTCGTCAGAGGACTTGCAGTTTCAATTGAAGATCTAACCCTCTCACTGTAGCTCTCAAAAATAATTCATCCATTTACAGTCGCATCTGGCACATTAGTGAAAAGACATGTGAGGACTAATGGCATTTGGCATTAATGACATATTTTTAATGACATTTTTTATTAACCACCTAAATGTTTCTCACAAAAAATTATCACATGACTTCAGAAGATTTGAAATCGAGAGTATGAATCATATGGAACACTTTATGCTACTTTTATGATGCTTTTTCATTATTATGAGCTTAACAGCTTGTAGTATCTGCATGCATTTATCATTAAGAACAGTGTGACCATTCTTCAAAATATATAGAAAAGTCAAAATATATAGAAAGTCAATTATACGGATATTCATGAGCACTTTCAAGCATGGAAATCTGCTAATTTACATATCACAATAACAAAAAATACTTTAATTTGTGTTTAAGATAGTCTTTAAAATAGAGGTTAGCTCACTTTGCTTAGTCAGGTGTGTGTGTGTGTGTGTGTCTGGACCACTCAAACACAATATATATATTTTGTTAGCTAGATTTAACAAATACTCTGTAACACCCCAGGAAGCCGAACAGGCCCCTGGTTCCATGGCAACCCTGACACCCGATACATTTGCGACCTCCTGGAATTTAGGTGAAGAAAATCGCTTCCTTCCAAGGTCTTTTCTTTGCTAATTAATTAATAGGAAAACCTTTTTTGAATGAACAGTGTATCCTTCAGGTTATTGGGTATATTATTGTCATCGTGTATTTGATCTTTGAAATTGTATACTGTTATGCAATCGAAACACACTCCTGTCAGCTTAAATATACTGTATATATAACTCTACCATGTTTAGTACCTACGAATTCGTATTCGGATGATCTAATTGAAAGAGTATATTGTATGTTTACACCTATGCAACATATTAGTGTTCTAAGAGTCTTTAGTAATTTTATCTAAGTTTCATATGCAAATTACCATGCTTTCAAACAAAGGGCCATAAAAATGCCCCAGTATCTCAGAACTCCCACTTGAGATTCCGGACTTCCTCATTGGACAAGGCCATCTTGAGAGGCGTGAATCTTTGCAGGCTTAAAGGCCGCACTTCATGTGACCCGCACAGTCAGTGGTTTGTTTTAATTCTGAGAGAATGTGAGAAAAACGCTGCCGGAAACCCTAAGCTCGTGCCAGGCCTCGGCCTTGTCCTTTCATTTCACCAAGATTCTCTGACACAAACTGGTTCTTTCTCACAACCAACTCAGCAAGATCTTGGCCTTAAGATTGCATCAGGAATCTATATTCAGACAGACGAGACTTGCAAGTATCAAACTTAAGTCTTATTAATTGATATATTAGGTATCAGTTGCACATTTTTACCAAGGTGTGTTTGAACTAAGGAATCTGACGTTTCCCTCAGGTGTAGATCTGCTGAAATATGCAAATGGTTCCTAAATTAATTCTTATGTCTCTTCTCTGTACTGAGTTAAGCTTTAACCCTTTCCTATAAAACTGTGTGGTGTGTGTGTGTGTGTGTATGTGTATGTTAGACCAGTGTATGTGTTTATGTAGTATGTTAGACTAGTTTAAGTGTTTATGTAGTTAATAAAACCTTACTTGTATCACACTTGACGTGGTTCATTGTTTGCTTATAACTGGAGTCACTTAATCATGCAGATTTATGCTACAAGCTTTTGTAGAATTGTACAGTAAGAAAGTTATTTCCCTTAACCAGGAAATTAACTTTTTTAGAATTGACAAGACAGTTGACCCTGTGAGGTCAGCTAAATATCTACAGCGGATGTAAATATTCATAATTAATTATAACTAGTTATGATTAATTATTCTTATTTCCTCATGAGCTGATTCGTTACAGATACAATATCCAACTCATTGTTCTTCAAAAATTACTGACAGAAATTTCATTTAGCTGACCCTCCTGAACAAGTCCAACCCAGGCTCATGGGGAAAATCATGCCTATTTCTACAAAATAATATTATTTTTACATTTTGTGACACTTTCAAACTACAGCGAGTAGGGCTGTTCAGTTTTATCTGAAACAGATTCATGTGAATGTGGTAACTTTTTAATAAAGTATCACAACAGTTCAGAAATTAAATTACACTAAATGGTTAATGCGCTAGAGCATATAGTAACGTAGCACCTACAATAAGCTCTACCCTAAACCTAAGCTCTTTAATTCTGACTCTTGTTTCACGGGACCCATAGACAAATGCATTGGATTGCAAGTGCAGTGCTGTACCAGGTGAGCTACTGAGCAAGTTTACTACAGCAGAAAATTACATATACAGTTGGTTATTTGATGCAAACATTAAAATGTATTAGTTTACAACTCATGCACTATGGTAATAGTGTTTTGAGGTCATAACATGTTATTATATAATCTGCCCCAGTAATTATTAGTGTGAAAAGCAAAAAAAAAGTTGTTGGTGTTTTGCTGCCACTAAGTGTTCATTTCAGCTGGAACCCTGCAGTGAATTGTATTTATAGGTACATTAATGGACATTTTTCCAACAAGCCTATGTTAAATAATTAACGCCCTTATTTGTAGTATAAAATTATACTATTCTTGGTCTGTCATTGGGAGATAACCTGTCTTTGCGATAGATCACATAGTGGCACAGACTTAGCTGTTCTAAGGAAAATAACAGCATCACTTATTTATAACTTCAATTATATTAAAGATAATATGTATCATACTTCTAATAACATTTAAAGGGTAAAAAGACCAACCATGTATCAGATCTAATCACTAAACTATGAGAAAAACAAACATGTTAAAAACACCAAAGCTTAATCAGCACCACCCAGCAGGACAATCCTCTTTTGATTCATAACCTCAAATTGGAAACAACGGACACTGACTCATCGTTATAAAGACACCGTTGAAAAAACAACACTTGCTCAGTACAGCAGGTCGAGACAAAACACAGAGCTGTTGTACAGGTGCTGAACTGGGTGTTGCTTGTTAGTGATAAGATGCTGGATATGTTTTGATGGTGTACAGAAGAAGAAGAACAGACAGTGGTTGCACTGCATGATGCTGCAGGGAGAGATGACACGCCTGATTGGACAACAACACCAGAGATGAAACCATAGCAATGCAAGCTTAGAACAGTCATAGTGAGTGTGTGTGTGTATATGTGTGTGTGTGTGTGTGTGTGTGTGTGCGTGCACGCACTCACCTTCTACTCCATCTGTCTCCACACCCTGAGTGTACATGACGCACACTGTGAAAAGGGACAGAAATAGCAACAATTAGTGCTACACTCTCAGAAAAAAAAGAAGAAGCTGTGATTGGGGAGATACCCTTTCAAATAGTGATACACTGAAATGAAAATTATGTGACGAAACGATGACCAAAACTGAAAATTAAGGATGCACTTGGCCAAAAACCGAAATCAAAAATACATTTTAGTTGTACATACATTTAAACTGCACATAAGGCAGTTTTTAATTTTTTAAATAACACAATTATGTTTCTACTTCTACTTCTACTTTGATGAAATATAATTATTTAAACATTGGCTGTCATAAAACTTTTTGATGAAAAATGTATTCAAACATACATTAAATAATGAGAATCATTAGAATGAGAATTTAGTTAAATATAATTAATATGTAATATACTGCATATATTTAGCCAAATGTTATTTTCTACAGTTATTTTGACTAGCTGAACAGCGTTTATGGACTTTCCTGAGGTAAATGTAACGTTAATAAAGCTGTTTTATTGATGTCTTTCTGCGGTTGAAACACTGATTGATCAATTACATTAGACATGGTTTCAGTAAGTTGTACTGTTTTTTTCAACACCTTTTGATGTTCATTAATGTTTATTTCTTGCTATAATTAGTAATAAAGAGAGATGATTGATTCACATACCGCTTAAACTGAGGCACTACAGCAATCTGTCAAGTCACATTTAAAGAGCATTTCATGATAAAATGTACAGAATTTGAAAGCTGAGATAGTCACGATCTCTAGCTGGAGTGCCCGTGAGCTTCGCTTGAGGGCACTCCATTCCAGACTCTTGCCACTTCACCACGGACTCCATTTCCCATAATCCCTTGCCTGGACTCATCAGCACTCACCAATTGCAGTCACCTGTCTCTCATCACCTTATCAGTCACAATCACACACTATAACAATAGCACACACACTCTCTCACCGCTGATGATTTGCATAGCCCATGGCATTTTCTAGTTTCCGTGTTTCTGCCCGTGTTTTCTTGTTTTGTCTTACCTTTGTGTTTTTGTATCTTGGACAGTTTACCTGGTTTTCTGATTGTTTTCTGCCTGCCCCGACCTTGGACTGTTCTGTGGATTACTCTTTTGCCTGTGCCTTGGATATTGCTGTTTGTTGTTTCTGGACCCTGCCTGTTTTGACCACGCTCTCTTTAAATAAAGCCTGCAAGTGGATTCCCACTCCGTTGTCATGCCTCCTTCATTACAGAATCATTGGCCATACCCAGATCCAGCGTTTTTTTAATTGTTCCAGGCCAACCATGGACCCAGTTGGCCAGCTACTGAGACTTCGTCAAGAAGACTCTTCAATTGAGGAGCACGTTCATCAGTTCTGTGAGTTGTCCTATCGAGTGAAATTTGACAATGTTGCTTTGAAAGACATTTTTCTTTTCGAACTTAATGAGTCAGTGAAATCATGGTTACCTGAAGGGAAAGTCAATTGTACATTGAGAGACTTTATGGACTATGCACTTTTGCTGACCGGTTCCTTATTCACTGTGGGAGAAGCAGATGATTTTAAAATCCTCACGCCAGAACCTATTCTTAAGATGGCTGCCATCCCAGAGACTTATCACAAGATGGCTGCCAGCCCAGAGACTACCCACAAAATTGCCGCCATTCCTGCGTCTCGTCCCATCATGGCCACCGTTCCAGAGTCTCGTACCATCGAGGCCGCCGCTCCAGAGTCTCGTCTTATCATGGCCATCATTCCAGAGGCTCGTCACGTCACAGCACGTCATCTTCATGAGTCAAGTCAAGTCGCAGTTGATTGTCATGAGTCAAGTCTAACTACAGCTGATCTTCCTGAGTCACGTCAAGTTACAGCTGATCTTCCTGAGTCACGTCAAGTCACAGCTGATCTTCCAGAGTCACGTCACGTCACAGCTGATTGTCCAGAGTCACATCACTTCACAGCTGGTCACACCTTCAATCTCTGAGATAGTCGATGTAATCTCTGTCCTTCCAGTTATGGCTACGGCCATTCTGTGTGTTTGGGCCACACACACCACCGTAGTTTCCCCAGAGGTTCCAGCTTCCACTGCAGAACCTCCCGAAGTGGTGGCGCCCACTCCAGTCCTAGAGTTTAGCCCAGAGAGGGCTCCTGTTCCCGAGTTTAGCTCAGGAGATGGACGCGTGATTACAAAGTTTGGCCCAGAGAGGGTGCCTGTTCCAGATCAGATTCCAGAGCAGGCTCCAGACCCTGACCAAAGTCCAGTGCAGGCTCCAGCCCCCGAGTTCAGTTTAGTGCCCGCTTTCACCCTAGAGCTCAGCCGGGATCCAGCTCTAGTCCATGAATCCGTTCCAGAGTTCACTCTAGTCCTAGAGCCCTTTTCTGTCCTTGAATCTGTTCCAGTTTCCCCTAAGGTGGCAACTTCTGTTGCAGAACCTTTCACAGTGGAGGTATCCTCTCCAGCTCCTTCCAAGACCATAGCAGCACTCTCCACCAAGCTCTCGGTGTTCCCCGTCACCTCTGTTTCTACCACGGACAGTAGTTTTGAACTCTCCCTGTTTCTCGATGCCTCTGTTATGGCCACAAGTGTTGTCTCTGAACTCTCTGTGTTTGTTGTAGCTCCAATTTTTACTGCTGCAGAACCTCCAGAGGTGGCGGCATTCGCTGCAGATCCTCCAGAGGTGGCGGGGGTGTTCGCTTTAGCTCCTCTTAAGACAGGGGTGCCCAATAATTAACTCCTTGTCTGTCCTGACGAGGTCATGGAGACCATCAGTAAATCCCCTGTCAAACCAGTCTTGACCCTAGAAGCCAATCATGAATTCTCAGCCCTGCCTGTTACAGTAGCTAGAACTGTCTCTGAATTCACTCAGCGCCCTGCCATGGCCAATAATGCCAATCCCAAACTCCCTGACTGTACCGTCATGATTAAGGAGACTGCCTATGACTGCCTATGAACGCCTTTCCTGTCACGGCCATGGAGGCCATCTGTGATCTCTCTCTCCCTGTCCTGTTATGGCTAAGAAGGCCGTTTCTGACCGATGACCAATGGCCGATGAGGCCATTGTTAACCTCTCTGTGCTCTTATTTCCAGTCCAGCCTGATCTGCCGTGTTGGTTCCCTGCACCATCAGCTCCACTGAAGTGGTCCTCCGTCCCATCTGCTCCGTTGTGGGAGTCTTTGGTCCTTTCTGCTCTGCTGTGGTGGTTATCTGCTCCGCCGTGGGGGTCTTCGGTCCCGACTGCTCTGCTGTGGTGGTCTTCTACCCTGCATTGGTGGTCCTCTGCTCTGTCCTAGTTGTCTTTGGCTCCACCTGCTCAATTCAGGTGCTCCTTAGCTCAATCCTGGTGGACTTCTGCTCTGCCCTAGTGGTCTTCAGCTCCACTTTGGTGGTCTTCAGCTCCACTCTGGTGGGCTTCTGCTCCACCTGCTCCACCCTGGTTCTCTACTCTGCCTTGGCTCTCTGCTCTGCCTCAGTCACATGCTGCTTCCCTTCCTCATGACCTGCCATCCTCCCTCACTCTGTGCCGCTTCTGCTCCACCTCCCTCCTGGACTTTAGTCTATTTTGTTTGGAGCGTCTGGAAGCCGCTTGGTGGGGGGCTCTGTCACGATCTCTAGCTGGAGGAAGTGCTGATGTGTAGCTTTCTCTAGAGGGCACTCCATTCCAGACTCTTGCCACTTTACCCTGGACTCCATTTCCCATAATCCCTTGCACGGACTCATCAGCACTCACCAATTGCAGTCACCTGTCTCTCATCACCTCATCAGTAACACACTATAAGAATGGCACACACACTCTCACCGCTGATGATTGTAAGCCTGAGTTTCAGTTTCTTTCTGCCCATGTTTTCTTGTTTTGCCTTGCCTTTGTGTTTTTGTATCTTGGACTGTTTACCTGGGTTTCTGATTATTTTCTGCCTGCCACGACCTTGGACTGTTCTGTGGATTACTTTTTTTGCCTGTGCCTCGGATATTACTGTTTCTGGACCCTGCCTGTTTTGACCACATTCTCTTTAAATAAAGCCTGGGAGTGGATCCCCACTCTGTTGTCACACCTCCTTTGTTACAGAGATATTGTGACAAATAATGTTTAGTGAAGTTCACACATTAACAGAAAACAGCACAAACTAAAAGAATGATCTTGAGATTCAAGAATCCATATGATTATCAATTAAAAAAGATAAATATTTTTTTAATCCAGCACTAGTGTCCACATAGCTGACATGTTAACCTCTTGTAGTTTATCCACAATGTGTGAAAGAAATGGAAATAATTAAACGTCAATATTTCAAACCATTTCAACCGAAACCAAAAACCACTGTTTCGTCTGAATATTTCTGTTTGCCAAAATTGATGCATCCCTACAGTACTTTCAAAAGTTACTATATAAACTGTAGGTGCTAATATGCAAAACCGTTAATATACTTTTAAAATAATATGTACCTTTAAGATACTAATGTGTACTATTTAGGGGTAAATACGGTACAAAAATGTACCTTTCAGCTTTTGTACCTTAGTGACCTGCCCCAGTGAAAGCTTTGTTTTTTTTGAGAGTTTAATGTTTGCATACATGCAAAAATATACTGTAATTACATTATAAACTATACTTTAATAATAAAATAGTGAACTTCTCAAAAAACACATTCCAAATCCAAAACTTTATGATAGTTATGTGTGACAAACAGTCTAAAAATGGTCATTATTTACTGAAAATTGTCAATCTGCATGAGTCCATTCAAATATATCGCTTTAAAATCCAACACATCAGTGACGTCATTAATGAACAATAGGGATGGGAAATATAACTGTTTCACAAATTATTCTATTAAATTTAGGAATTTGGAAATCAAAAATGGAATTCTGTTGTCAAATGCTGTGTCATTTCAATAACAAGCAAACATGAAAATATGTGGTAACATACTGTACATTCATTTTTTTTCTATTCATTTCTATTTTTATATAACACTGATGACAAAATTTATAATGTGTATGTTTATGACACCTTCGTGTTAATCCAGATTTATGTTCATTATGTAGTCATTATGATTTCAGTACATACTTAAACATTTGTCTTCTGTGTTTCACTGAAGAAATAAAATCATACGGGTTTGAGCCAATGTGCCTCCTTTATCAATCTAACGTAGAAACAAGTGTAGATCTGTGTGCAGAAATCATCTTACGACAGGGTTCACATGTGATTCATGAAACATTTTGTATGCTGCTAATGCGAATGATCATACGTTGATAAATGTGGCGGCTGAAAACAATCGTCATGCCCATAAAAATACCCCGTTTTAGAAGCTTTTTCCCTAGAGTTTACGACACGGAGAAACATAGCCCGGCTAAATTGAGGAAGTAATCTCATAAAAGAGAAATTGATCTTACTCCAAAAAGAGCCATTGAACTTGTAATTGCAAACAATTTTTGTTTGGGTGCTGCACGCTGATTTTACAGCAGACCTTTTAAATTGAGCAGTGCAAATTTTACATTTGGTTGATTGCATTTTAGTTTGATGATGAGTGGCTGAAATGTACAGTTAAGAATGTTAGAGCTGATATGTCGTGGGTGTGTGTGAGGTGCCTGCACGATCAGTTGGATTTAATAAAATAAAGATATAAAGGAAACAAATTAAATGCATTAAGAGTGTCACAAAAAAGAGCGTAGCCTATACTTGTCGCACAGTTTTTTTTTCTTTTGTTAATCTGGTAATTATTTAAGATAAATATATTTTGTGTAGTCCTATTTATTTTATTCATTTTATATCCTTAATTTCTGCTTTTCTCCATTCACAGAAGTGTTCTAATTACTGGTTAATGATCGACTAATGAGCGTTGGTTATCGGTAAGAAAAATATTATCTAAATGCTGTTATTATACAATACTCTGCCAGATTTACTTTGCTGCACGCAAGTTCAGGCTAGCTGAAATACTGAAATACTCGTATACACACTGAGACCTGGCGTGAGATTTGATCATAGCCACCCCTCACATCCATATTGATAAATGGCAAGTTTTGCATGGAAACGACGGTACGCCCAGTTTTCGCTCGTACGCTCATTTGATAAATGAGGCCCATTCTGAGGGTGAGCTGAATATTAATTTTTGCTGATTCTTTATTATAACTCCCTCTCTACCACTCTAGCAGATGAGAAGTAAAGAGATATTTCTTTCAGAGAGAAGAGAGATCCAATTAGTGAAACTCTTTCTTTTCTCCCTATTTTTCAGCTCAATCTGTCTTTTCTCTTCAAAGGGTCTCTATGAAACTTGCTGCCATTGCGAATTTGAGTTCATGTTTCATTCAGGTTCGTTGGAGTCATGCAGAGCGATGTAAATGAGAAGAACTCTTCAGAATCACGCTGATGTTTGATGAGAGGTGAAAGACAAGAAATTGCAGAGAAAACGAGTGGGGGGCGCTAATAAATGCAGAACGGGTATAAAATGAAGAGACGCAAAGCTCAGTTTCATCTTCCATTTGCTGTACTCACGTGGATCAGATTTGGAGAACGTGTCTCGGTCTAAAAGATTCCTGGGGAGAAAAATAAACAAGATCAGTATAATTCTGACAGCATGATTAAATGCTATCAGTGACACATTGACATATTAAGCTTTACTGAAGAGGCTTTTTGACAATTTCATTAAACTGGCTTATTAGAATTCCACAAAAGTAGATATTAGGATAAAGGTTCAAGAAGACATCCAGAAATGTTGACTGTAGGCTGTGTCAAAAATACTAAAGGGCTTCTCACGTTTAAACCCCGGCATAAGTAACATCACATTTGTCATTTTAACTACTGTAGCAGGGTTATGGCTGCTCAGAAACATTGTTTCATTTTCAACAAATAGCCAATCAAAGATAAACAATAAAAAAATGTCACAATGTGATGGCAAATGCTTCATTATATTTTCTTCTGATTTGTAATGTTTTCAGAACAGATGAGCAATTATTAAAATTACAAAAAAATTACTAATTTACTAAAACCACTACATTTTTGGTAAATTTACACTTGACATTTACAATGGTTTTAGCAATAACATACACAAAAATCACACGATCCATGACAAAATTACTCATATTAACCATCATATGCCCTTCTTGAAGATATTTACTTTGATTTGGACATGTACACATATATCTTTAGATCATGGATACCAGGATAGTACCTAGATATGTAATCATATTAGTGCATACCCTGCTCACATATCACCATATGAAAGATCGTCCACTGCATACCAGGCTTTTTTTTTTCATCAAGGTACCACAGAATTCTCTGTACTTAGACATATACCATGGTCTATGGTAACCTGCACAAAAGTTTTTCTGTTTATGTAAATATTAATTCAGTCCAAAATTGAAGAATGTCATTGAAGAAGGTGTTTGCTCTCTGTCAGTTTTTTTTTTTTTTGAAATAAACATTTTATTGGTCGTGGAACATGTTCTTTAAAATTAAAATAATGTATGTTCAATGTTTAAATCACAATCATGTCATTCGGAATGACTTTATTTTTGTGAAACACAAAAAAGTAGATATTTTGACAAATGTTCCTGCTGCATAAAAGTAGTCAAGATGACTAGTGCTTTATAGACCACAATTTAGCTTGGACATTTTCCTATTTCTTTTATGTTCCAAATAAAGTTCAAAGACCATTGAAAATTATTTTACCGAAGATTCACACTGAAAGTGATAAACAAAACATCAAATTGTTCTAACAAAAATGTGACAAGAAAAAAACTAAAGAAGAAAGAAAAAAGGCAAATGTTAAGTCCATCTGTACTTCAGTACTAAAAAACATAAACATTAGTCAACAACATTAGTACAGGGGCCGTTCTTCGTACGTCGCTAACTCAGTTAGCTGGATTTGATTGTTGATGATTTGGCATGATCTTGGATTATTTGGTTCTTCGAAGCTCATCCCGGAGTTGCTGTCATTGCAACAGGTCTGTAAGCTTAAACCTGATCGGGAGCAGGCTTATTTCATGTTAACAGGATTAGATTGCATCTTTTTAATCAGAATTGATACTTAAAATCTGTCCACTACTAACGATACTTTATTACAAGAGTACCCTGCTAATCCGGGGACAATAATTTAGCTTAAAATAATAATAATTAAAACATTTTATTGAAAATAATATTATAATGTTGTGTAATCTATAATAATATAGACACAGCTGTCACATAACAAATCTGCTTCAAAGATAAAATTACATGAATTGATAATTACAACATTGAAATAAAAATGCAAAGCCTGTCCAAATACTAGAAATCGTGAATATATATAACTGAGTCCACACTAGAATGCAAATAAATGAAATAAAAAAAATAAAAGCAGTGCATATTTCATTTATCTATTATAACATATATGTAGATTTGTTTCGCTTGGCTGTTTCCTTATAAAATTTGTCAAATTTTTCGTCAGGTGTCTTTTTTAATTATATGATGTCATTACGTTGCTGTCTTGCCAGCAGCCAATCGCTGCATTGCTGATCGTGGTTTCGAGTATCGATAAATCTGCCCTTTAAAGGGAACACGAGAACGAGCAGTAATCTTAGACAACTTAATCCAGACATGTTAATCAAATCCACAAATTCGTTTGGAGAACCAAATTAGCCAGAGATCAGTTATCACGATTAGAAGATCTGACATCTTTCAAATCATCTCAGAGGTACGAAGAACAGGCCCCGGGTGTAGGCACAACGTAGACACAAGATGAGTTAAACTTCAGCTGGACTAGTTAATTGGTCTATACAATGATGGACTAATTAACAATTACACCACAGAGATGGAAGTGTCTTACAAATCAAATAAATAAATAAATAATATGATGACAGCATTTTAAGGAAACTATTCTGTAAAGGTAAGATGATTTTCTTTTAAAGTGATCTAAATGCATCCACTGCTCTCCAGATATTATAGTATAAAGAAAGTGTCATATTGCATATATTTAACTATTTGTAAGGATTTTACAACGCCACAGTGACTGCAGTTGAATTTCAATGTTACCACTCACACAAAAAAAAATATTATTATATATTACAGTATATATATATAGTTTGGGTGTGGGGGTGTGTGTGTGTTGTGTGTGTGTGTTTTTGTGACAAATGAGGCCATAAATTTGTATAATGACAAAGGTATTACAAGGAGAAGGTGACTTTTCAGGACATTACCCCATGTCCTCACATTTCAAAACGCATATAAATCACACAGAATGGAGTGTACTGAAAATCTGAAATAGCACAAAGTTTCCTGTGAGGGGTAGGTTTAGGGGTAAAATTGGTGTAGGGCAATAGAAAATACGGATTGTACAGTATAAAAACCATTACACCTATGGGATGTCCCCACTTTTCACAAAAACAAACCTGTGTGTGTGTGTGTGTGTGTGTGTGTGTGTGTGTGTGTGTGTGTGTGTTGGCGCAAAGTTAAGAATGATTTCTTGACCATTGTACATACCAATGTTTCTGAGATGCTTTTAAAATTGGCAGAGACCACAGAGAAAACCAGATTGAGAAAATGGGCTTGACCTAAGTTGTCTTGAACTTTAAGGGAACTTATATTTGTAGAGTTTCATTTAAGCCATTTATGATCAAGAGATGCTTTTTCCAGCACATAATTTATACTGTAATTATGTGCATATTTTCATTTCACAACAGTTTGGCATAACCATGTATAACAGACACAAACTAAAGCTATAACTAGAAAAATGTGTTTGTATGCGTGTCAAACAGACAGAATGCAACAGAGAAATTAGTGCAATAAATAGTATTTTTATAACTGTATCTGTATCTTAGAATCTTAATAAAGAGACCTTTACATTTAGGCCTTACTGGAAAAATAAAAGACAGCAACATTTGAATGTATTCAGAAGACTGTAAGTGTGTGTTCTTACTGAACATTTTAGCTCTGACCTGATAAAACTCACTTCTTATTCCTTGTAAGGCCACGGGTCAGAATTGAACGGGGGCTTGGTACAAAATGCCGCTGCACAGTCACACTAAATCCATTATGGCTGTCGGGAATAAAAAGAGTTGATTGCAGCATTTAATTTAAAATCTTGTTCATGTTGCATCATAATTCTTTTCACATGTTTCTACAGCGTTGCGCATTATAACCAATCACACATGACTCCATTGAGTTTATAAATGCAACGGCCAATCAGAAGCTTCAGATGAGTCATCGCTGAAATAACGGCGTTTTTGATTGAATATGCGCTATCGCAAAATTCTCTCATCATAAACAACAAAGTGCACATCTACGTATGATGTAAGTAAGATATTCATTCATCAAACAGTGTATGGACAGATTTTTGTTTGCTTGTTTGTTAGTGTTTTGTTCTTTGAAAGTGCTTAAACTCATACTAGACTGAAGTCAGTAATACTGGGCCTCATTTACAAAATGAACGTACGACAGAAAATTGGGCGTACGGTCATTTCTTCGCAAAACTTGGAATTTATCAATAAGGTTGTGAACAGTGGCTACTACTATTTAGAGGATTTGTTGTGGAATGAGGAGAACTAAGCTATATAGTGTTTATAATGTTTGTAAATGTTTCATTATATTTACTGTTATTTAATATACATATAAGTAATGTAATAGTTTGCAATTTACATAGTTAACGGGTGTTTTTGGAGTAAGATCAATTTCTCTTTTATGAGATTACGTCCTTGTTTTGGCCAGGTTACGTTTCTCCGTGCCGTAAACTCTAGGGACAAGGCTTCTAAACCGGGTAATTTTATGGCATGATTAAAGTGCGGATGTTTTCAGCCACCACATTTATCAATGTACGATCATTCGTATGATAGAATTGGCGGCATACGAATATTTAATGAATCACACATGAACTCTGTCGTAAGATGATTTGTGCGAACGGATCTATGCTTGTTTCTGCGTTAGACTTGATAAATGAGGCCCACTGTTCTTTGATAATGTAAATGTTCTTTGCTCGAGTTCTCTGTATATTCGCTGTTTGAAAAACGTGACAGTTAAAGCGTTATATATCTTAGAATGTTTTTATTAAACTATCATCAAGCTAAATACAAATCCAGTAATTAAAAATGTATTATGACATGACAGCCATATCTGGTACTTGCCTAAAAAGACGGGTTTATGATGTGCGTGTTAATAGAAGTACACTACATTAGGCTACTTTTAGCCTTACACTGGAGTTGGTTTAAAAATTCATTTTAAACTGTCTTTCTGCTTTACAACTGTGCCACAAGCTTATATTGTATACAACATGTTTTATATACTATAACATGGACAGGTGTATAACACAGCTTTTTGCCACACAGTGTAGAGCATACAAAAATAAATGTACATTTATTTTTATTTAAAATTTGTATGTATATAAATTAGTAAGAAATCTGACTTGCTAGTAATATTAGCTAGATAGATAACCTACCTAGTATTATAGATAAAGTTAAAGAGGACAGTTTCTAAAATTATCTTGTACAACATTAAAAATGAACTGTTGTATCCATAAAACCTCAAATAAAAATTTCACTCCAGCTATGGAACAAAAATTGGCTATCATGTTGATGTTGACATAGTTTGTACGTGCATGCATAGAACAAACAGAAAAACCATAAAACAAGGCAGAATACTATGGCGCAACAACTAAATATGTCTACGCTAACAACTGTAATTTTTTTAACATCCTAACCAGCCAGATTGGTAAACGGCAGGATGAGGAGCATGATGTTGACCCTGAGCCATCTGAAAGCGTCGCTTCACCTTAAGGAAACAGAAATGTCTATATTTTTGACAGATTGTTCGGTAAATTCCTATACATATTGAATGGCACCACAATTTCTTAGCGGAAACTTATGCTAGGGCTCTTTATAAAGGGATTCAGTTTAATTAGGAAGGACTCTTTAATTACGAGTATCACCCTAAAAGTATAAAGAAGGTGAAAAATGCCATTTGGTACAGTAGTCTTTCTATGTGTTGATTTTTTTTGGGGGGGGCACAACCTGAAACAAAACACAGCATTTCATTTACAAAGAACCAAAACCAAACCTAATCTTTCCTAAAACTTTAACATGATTCTTTTGCAGCCTTGCAAGCATTGCAATATCTTTCAGAAAATGCCAAACTATTTTTTCTGTATTTCTAATATGGAAATTAATCTGCTCTGCTTTTTCATAAACGGCTGCTCAGAGGCCAAATGTCAGCGACATTATTACATTTATCGCATGCAAAATAAATGCAGATGACAGATAAGGTATAGCAAAACATTTAGAGATCTGTGTGACTAAATTTATTCTGAACTCATCATCATCCATAACATTCATCCCTGTTTATGCTCAGTATATTTAACATGAAAATAAGAAATGCGCATGACGTTCTCATAAACAAACGTATACATAGTGATTTGCTGCGACAAAGCTTCCAGAAGTCTTTATTTCCAAGGAGAGTAGAAGATTTGAGGCAAGATGACTGACAGCAACTATTGGCAATAAAACAAAGTTAAACAGAGTTACAATTTATGCTAATGAGCATTTTACACCCTACACCGATGCAGAGAATAATGTTCATGTGATCCGCTGCTCGATAAAAAAACTGGGTCAGTGACAAATCAGAGTGATTGCAACAAAGAAAAAGAATAAATGAGTTTAAGGCCTTGTCCACACTAATACATTTTCGTTTGAAACTCCGTTTTGGCCTTCCTTCCACACTGAGACAGAAACTGAGCTTTTTGAAAAGGCTTTCCAAAATGGCTAAATTTGAAAACGCAGTTTTTGCATTCTAGTGTGGACTGTGAAAATGGAGGCTTTTGAAAAACGATGACGCATGTTTAGTCATGTGATGCATATTGTACCAACAGATATCTATGTTTATACCAGAATTGTGCCTGGTATGTGCAATTCACTTTCGATTTTTAAGTGTGGATGAGAAACTTGCTTGAGAATAACTCGCGATCGTGACGCAGAGCATTTTACAAAACTCTACAAACGCCGTTTTCAATGTATCCCGGGATTAATGGTGGCATGTAGCATAAAATGGGCTCCAATACTTAAAAAATGTTTTTAAATTTTTTTTCTGATTTCAACTTTATATGGCATTGAAAAACATATATCCGCCATGTTATTCTGTCATGTTTTACATTTACATTTACATTTACATTTAGTCATTTACGCAGCACGCTTTTATCCACAACGGACCCTTACAATTGGGGGATACATAAACCGTTTTCTACTATATTTCCAAAACAGCGCCTAACGCAGTCTCCCTTCTCTGCAGAATGCGATATATCCCCTCAAACAATCACAGCGCACCATTCCACGCATTCATTGTAATACATGTAAACTAATGTGATATGCGGTAGATTGTCAGTGAATACGCTCTGTGTAGTAAATGCCGCTCCATCTGAAAGCACGTGATGGAGATTTACTACTAATCACAGAACCGGCTTTACTGACGAGATGCGCATGACAATCACATGCGCTTTATCGTGCAGCCCTAAAAAAATGAATAATTTTGATGGCATTGATGAACCTGTGGTGGTTCGGCGGTGAGGAAACGAAACATAAGCCTATTAATAAGATTACGATTGGACCACCCACGTCTAGAGGCGTCATTATGTGGACCCTCAACTTACTATGTTGTGTATTTTCAACAGTTTCAATATGAAAAATAACTTTTATATTGATTCAATGGATTTATTGCATTTTGGGAAAAAATAAACCGTTTTTATAATAAATCTTTGAAAATCAAAATCTGGATTAGAATTTTTTATGTTATTATAACCTAAATATGCTATGTGAAAGTTTGAAACAGAAAATAGTGGTTTTCATCTTGCCATTTTCTTGGTAAAGAAAACACATTTTTACTCAAATTAATCAAAATGGATTTATAGCGGTTTGGAACCAAACTCTTTATATATTTCAAGGGGTTTTAGCCATTCATTTACACAACAACAAAATTTCGGGGGCCTAAAAATGCAAACTTTTTAAAATGAGTTTCAATGTGCACGTTTTTTAAAACTATACCATTATCGTCTCTCTGTGTAAACTGCAAAAACTTAATTTGTGAAAATGGTGATATCATGCATTCAGTCTATAGGCATGCACGAATACTTGACAACCATAATACAGCATTTTAGCTGGTTTCGCTGATCCATGTAAATGGGGATTGGGGAATGTTTGTTGTCTGTACACAAAACTTTCAAAAAAGCATTTAAAACATTTTAGATTTTAGTACGCTGTTATCATGTAAACACACTTATTCTACTAACCCTAACTGCAACCTAACAATCTCCTAATACTCTAATTAGAGTTAGTTCCTTACAGTTACTTTTAGTTACTTATAGAGAAATGTTACTTAAAGTTACTTATATTTATTAGAATGTCTAAAGTGGACTATCGGGGAAAAAATGTAAAACAAAATATTTTTTACAAATGAGTCATACCAAATGACATTTTACAAGCTGATCTAACTTTGCCTTGCCATGAAAAGCACAAAATATTTGATATTTTTACACAGTCATGAGGATGTTTTCTATAATATCACCCCCCAAGCTGTCATAAACGCAACTTTAATCAAGTGTTTACATGTAAAACATGTCACCACCTCCAATTTCAGCCCAAAATGTAATTAACTTTAAGTATTGTCCTCTGCATATCAAAGAAGTAAATAATCAGACCGATCTTCTCTGTCGCGCTTGTTGAAAGACATTGTGAGGGCTCACACAAAAGAGCTGGAGCCTTTTAGAAAATAACCACACAAAACCTTATACTTGCTTTGTTGAAACTAAACCTTCTGCTAATAACATCTAGCACCGAAAACATCGTTCAATCACTCAAGAATACATTTTTAAGTAACACCCTCCAAAAGGAAGGAAGAAATGGCTATACTAAATCATAGTGATGGCTCCGAATGAGTACCTGCCATTCTTCATTAATTGCAAACTCTATGACAGCAAGTGCCATCATTAAAATCTGTTCATGTCATTGTCATCACACCTATTGAAAATCAGAATATCTCGTCCAAAGCTCAGCAAAGGTTCCTTTCTCTCTCTCCAGGCTCTGAGCAATCCTACTGGAGGTTTAATTATAGCCTTTAAGAGCTGCGAGACGAAGCTGAATCCGTTATGTGTATCGCTCTGAACCCCCTCTCCAGAGTCTCCAGAGCAGGGAACCAGTCCACCTTGATTCCTTCTTTCTGTGTCAATCCCTCTTTCTCCAGTGAAATTTATATATCCCAGTTCGATACTCTGTGACCCTGAGAAGTGTGCTGTTGAGGTCAACAGAGAATTCATTAAAGATTAATCAAAAATGTTGTTTCATTTCGGAAAGGTTATCTGAGAGCTGTGTGGATGAGCACGGGCTACTTGGACATGTCTGGAGCAGCAGGACTATGAGTTCCTGTTGCAATGGAAATGATTGTTTTGTTGAGTGTGACATGGTGTGGATACATCACAGTGGAGTAAAGGTTAAGCAGGTTCTTGTGACTTTAAAGATCAATGAACAGTTTCCTTTCTGTGGTAATGTAAAGTAAAGAGGGCTAAAAGGGATATTCAACATAACATATTTTCTATGTAAAGTCTATATGGTTGTGATGATATGATCTGATCAACAGAGAGAATACTGTAGATCCCTGTACTGAACTGACATGCTGTGTTTTTGTCATATGCATTCTAGGTTTACAACAAAACACTTCACATTTTGAACTTGTACACTCTAAAAATGGCTGGGTTAACACATATACTATTACCTAACAAAATAAATAGCAAATCACAGAAATTGTGGGAAAAAATTCTAATGGATTGTTAGGGCCCTAAAACCGTGCAATTTAAAAGCCTAAATCAAAAAACTATTGTAAATCTGGCATACCCATTTTCACACGTTAAATAATTAACATGATTTTTTTTTTGATTACAAAAATTTTATTTAACCATTAAAATCCAAAAAAATCTAATGAAAAAAATAAATAAAATGGGAAAAAAAATTAAATAAATAAAATGGATTTCATAGGGCCCTACATCATTTTGATATACAAGCTTCTGTGCATTTACTGTAAACTAATTTCCTGTTCATGGCAAATATTACCACTTAAGTGACAGCAGTAAGCTTGTGGTTATATATACAGGTGCATCTCGATAAATTAGAATGTCGTGGACAAGTTAATTTATTTCAGTAATTCAACAAATTGTTAAACTCGTGTATTAAATAAATTAAATACACACAGACTGAAGTAGTTTAAATCTTCGGTTCTTTTAATTGTGATGATTTTGGATAACATTTAACCCCAAAACCCATCAATTCACTATATCAACAAATTAGAAAATGGTGACATGCCATTCAGTTAATCAACTCAAAACACTTGCAAAGGTTTCTTGAGTCTTCAAAATGGTCTCTCAGTTTGCTTCACTAGGCTACACAATCATGGGGTAGACTGCTGACCTGACAGTTGTCCAGAAGACAATCATTGACACACTTCACAAGGAGACTGCTGCCAGGCCCAACCAGTTCTGGTAAAAAGTCTTCTTTTCAGATGAGAGCAAGTTTTGTCTTTCATTTGGAAACCAAGGTCCTAGGAGTCTGGAGGAAGGGTGGAGACGCTCATAGCCCAAGTTGCTCGAAGTCCAGTGTTAAGTTTCCACATCGCCCTGGGATTATCTTGGGGCTGCCAATGTCATTGCTGGTGGTGGTCATTGTGTTTTGCAAAACCAACGTCACCTGCACCCTATGCTTAACCAAAGAAGAAACATGCTGAGCCTTCATGCTTCCTTATGCGGACAACATCTTTGTGAAGATGCTGATTAATTTCCAGCAGGATTTTTTTTGATTTTTGATTCTTTTTCCTCGGCATCTGCCAACACTGCAACGCACAAAAGCGTGGTTTAAATCGACACTGTGTCTGGCCCCCTTTTTCCCCCGTCTCCGTTTCTGTGCTGATGGCAGCCAAACATCATCCAGGCTGAGCCCATAGAGCATCTATGAGGCTTATTGTCAAACGACCGCCGAAATGAGAAACAAGAGACCAAACCAAATGCAGAGGGCAGCTGAGGCATGTCAAAGAAAGAAACTACCTCAGTAGTGCCACAAACTGATCACTTCCATGCCACGCTGAATTGAGGCAGTCATTAAAGCAAAAGGAGCCCCTAACAAGTATTGAGTACATGTACAGTAACAATGAAATACATTTGCAGGCATACAATAGAATAAAAATGTTTTTTTTGTAGTGGTCTTATGAAGTAGTCTCAATTTGTTCGACCGATAGTGACATTGGTGGGTTTTTAAGTGTGAGCCAAAATCATCACAATTAAAAGAACCGAATACTTAAACTACTTCAGTCTGTGTACATATAATTTATTTAATACACGAGTTTCACAATTTGAGTTGAATTACTGAAATAAATGAACTTTTCCACGACATTCTAATTTATTGAGATGCACCTGTACATGAGGTTGAAAATATTCTTTAACACAAAATCACACTGTTATCTTTGCTCCAGGACAATAAAAAAATTCCTGACTTCAGCTAGGGAATGTCGAAGTGGTGATGTGATGCCAACCTGTGCGCTGGCATTGGAAACAGACGGCTGGCTGTTATCAAATCCCAAGAGGGTTTGTACATGAGAGTAGCAGAGTGTTGTGAGGTGGCGGTTTTGCTTTGCCACCAGAACCGTCAGGCACAGCAGAAAGACTATAAAGGAAGCAGTCTACAGGCTTCTTCCCACAAGAGAGAACATACCGACTGCTCTGGAGAAGATGCCAGCCCCATTTTCTGCAACCTTCTGCTTGATTTCACATATTTTATCTCATCAGTCTTCTCCTTCCACATTTCTCTCTCTCTTTCTCGCTGTCTCTCTCCCTGGCATCAAACTCCCATCACGATGAGCTTGCAGGCTTTGCTCGCAAAACGCAGTGCTCGACTCCGTAAATCAATGCCTGGATTAGTCTCTGTATCTGTGTGTGTGTTGGGGGTGTGTGTGGTGTGTGTGTGGTTGTGTTGTGTGTGTGTGGGGTGTGTCCGTGTGTGTGTGTGCGTGTGTGTGGGTGTTGTGGTGTGGTGTGTGTGTGTGTGTGTGAAAGCAGGTACTGACACTTGAAATATAATGGAAGAGCAGTCAAAGAAGCAAACCAGCCTCAAACTCTGTTCTGCAGTGATTCTCACCAGTACATGTACACCAAAGGTTGCTTAAACCGGGTCCAGGAGTACTTGGAAATATGTCACCTGACCAAACCGGAAAAAAGGATACATCGTATTAGCTTGTCGGAGGACAAGTCGTGAACAAGCATTATGCACTGAAGGTGACTCATCTATGTACTTTAAGGTATTCTGCTAACCTAGTAGTGCCTTTTCTTATAACTCGGCTTATCCTTTATCCTTCACTTTTAATATAAGAATGTGAGGGAGAATGAACCCCAAAACAAAATTCTAGTTATCAATCTGCATATGCACTGGTTATGATCATATTTGGTATCTCCTTTCAAGGCATTTGAAGTAAAACAGCTCCAAATTTACCAGGCTATTTTTAGGGCTATCAGTGGAGGACTAGAAATGCCACTTAAAAATAAAATGCTAGAATCAACTAGAAATGTATTAATTTAAAAAATAATGTAAAATAATAAATCACTTTTCAGATTGAATAATAAATAGACACAATTAAAACTGTTACTTAATTTTTTATTTGATGTTTAATTGATTATTTTTAATAGTAATCATTTAAATCAATATATTGTTTTCTGTAAACGAGTAAGATGATTTTCACATAATTTTAAAGCAAAAACTCTAGACTTCAAGATCAATTCTCAAAAGTCTTGTGATCAAATTTTCTTTGTGTTTTATGGCCTTATTTCAGTGAACTAAAATTTTTGTTTTTCACTAAGCACACATAAACATTGTTTTCTCAAAAACACAAACACATACATTCATGTTGCTTACATATTATTGTAGCACAGTTTGTGCTAATTATGGTTGCTACGAAACTTACGCCATTCAAACTGTTTATTACGCAAACTGAAAAAAGCACAATGTCAGACATGTCAAACTTCTCCCGGGCCCAAAAACCCTCGGACCACAGAGGGTAAAGGCAATATAAAGGCTATGCAAATATTCATACTAAAAATGTTTTTTTAAAACGTGGATAATATAACAACTTGGTCGCCAAAGTAAATACTATTTTTTTTATTAATATTACTTGACTTGTAATGTACCGCATAAACAATTGAATTAAAATAATAATGATTAACCGTTTTAAAAACATACAAGCCTTTATGGCTCAACTTAATTTTTGAATGCAAATACTTGTTAAATGATTACGTTACTAAATGGCATCATTTTACACATGCAATAGGTTCTATTAAGTAATACCGCAAGTTCATGTTTTTTTTGTTTACGGAAAACAAAATTTCAATATATGTGTACGCGCTTGTCAGTCTGTGTGTGGCTGATAGCTCATATGATTGTGTGTGACTTTTCAAGAATTCAAAGATTGATTAATTTCACCACACCAGTTATTGACTTTCCATGCATTACATGAACCTCTGGACTCCATTTAAAGTACATTGCTATCCAGTGACACCAGATTATAGGACGCTCTATAAATACATTCTCGGCTTGGAGTTGACCTTCAGATCTCGATCTAACTCCCCTTTTAACAAAACCCTCGAGGACGATGATGATTTAACCTCGGCTCCAAAACCAACAAAAACAAAAGACTTCTACAATAATGAAGGTGCTCCAAAATAAGCCTGCGCTTTCTGTCACCATCCCAAAATCGGTCTTCTACATTCTTAAAGCAACCGCATGTGATGTGTCGGGATTTCAGTTTGCGGCAAGCCTAGCTGGATCGAGGGTGACTGCTAATACGTGTCACGATTCAGAATGATGTCCATTTGACCGCAGGGTTCTGGAATAAAGGAAACCTCCAGTGGGCATGGACCCATGATCTGTGGTTTGAGGGGTGTGAATTACCATCTAGGGACCACCTAAAACCCCATTTTTTTTTTTACTTAGATAATGATGCACACAAGGCTTCCTGAATCACCAGACAGATTAATTTGGGTCAAATTAAGCTCAGCGATTATTTATCATAGATATGTATAAGTAAGTGATTCCACATCCCGCAGAGCACTTACAGACATGTGTACACGTCCCCCCGCACATATTGCGCACACAAAGGTCAAAGTGTCATCACTCACAGTAAAAAAACCATGAGTTCTTCACCTAATTCAAGACATCTACATGCCACTGGCCCTAAATAGGGAAAAGCTCAACGAGCGATACATGGATATAATCTTATATCTATTAGTGAAACCACACAACTGACACTGGTAGGTCACGTAACAGTAACATGTTCATTTATACTATCTATATTCATACTACATATAACATTTTTTAACAAATAAAGTACCTATATATGCCATTTTGGGCACAGCTTTCGTCTTAAAGTTAGCAATCTAATAAGTCAACTAGTTGGCATGGCATTAACTGGTTAAGACTCGTATGATTAGCAAGAACAAGATGAATGGAGCATGGTCACTATTAGCGACACAAGTAAGTTGTTTTGTTCCTGAATGAATCCGAATCATTTGAATAAATTATTTGCTTATTTAAAAAGTCAACTGTCTCCACCTACTGGCGTAAAAATGTAACGTGCAGAAAATACTTAGTAAAATATACAGCCTGCCAGTCTGTCTAGAACTTATACACAGAGACATATAAATCAGCAATAAAAGAAGGTAACAGTGATGTGAGTTATATTTCATATATTATCTTTTATATAACTTAATATATTGAGCTTTTGTGTTCGTTCGCAAAGGTTTTGCGTTTCCCCAAGAAACTGCATTTCCTGGCAAAAGTTTTGGATTTTCTTGCATTCACTCATAAAAGCCACTTCATATTATTTCCATCACCAGTTTTGAGAGTGGACACAAAGGTTTTACATACTGTAGTACAAGAGATCCAAAAGAAGTCTTTATGGAATCTTCCGGAAAGTATTTAGAGAACAATGTTTTGGTGATGAATGAACACATGTCAGTACAGAGTGATATTTCTTTTTGAGAGTAGGCCTATTTTGCATACAAGAGCTATTGACAACTGCTGATTTCACTGGAGGAAACGTGTTATTAAAATGTTCTACATGTTGACCTCAGTATAAATGTGACAGATTAGCTTCAGAGTATTTAACTAATAACTGACAGCAAACACACCCACAATCTCTGGACATCACGTCTTTCGTTCTGTTTTTGTGGAGTTCTGTATATATAAGTGTGAATGCGGGGGCTAGGTGTGATAATATTTGTGATATAGACAGTTGAAACGCTCTGTGGGAGGCCATGTTTTGCTCCCACTGTTTACTTCCTCTTAAAAATTGCATCTTTCTGTTTTTGTCTTTGTCCACTTAATTTGTCCATCAGCCCATTACGCTTCGCATTAAGGGAGCCCGACCACACCCTCCCAGGTCGTGTAATTAGCCATGATTAACTAGATGTCTAATTTTGTGTAATGACACAAAATAACCAAAAAAATGACACAGAAATATTATGCACATAATAGGCTCCTGAAGATCATTAAACACCCATCTCGAAATTGTGTATTATATATGTATTTTGCAACGCTCCTTTGCGATTTGCCTACCAAATCGCGTTCCAGGCGCCACTCACAATTATAAACTACAAATTAAAATCACAGTAGAAAATACTTCAAATGGATGGTCTTTTTTTTCATCAGCTGATTTTTGCTGCTACTCCAGCAGTCGCTACACTGAAGTGAGTCAGTCCCAGGGTTGTAACTGATTGTGTGGATTAATTGTGGATAATCATGGTGTTTTTATCAGCTGTCTGGACTGTCATTCTGACGGCACCCATTCACTGCAGAGGAACCATTGGTGAGCAACCGGAGTGCACCCATGCTACACCCTTTCTCCCAAAATCGTCTACACTGAGACACCATTCATCTACATCTTGGATGGCCTGAAGGTGAGTACATTTTCAGCTAATTTTCATTTCTATGTGATTCACTTCTTTAATGCTCATTGGTTAAAACAACCGTGATGTTTTGTTCTCTAATAAAATGTTTGATTTTTTTTAACTCTGCTATCGTGTTTCATGTGCATAAATTATGTGTCAATATTCCCAAACACTCACAGTTCGATCTCTTTATGGGATAGGTGATTGTTGACATATTTCTTATAAAAAAATAATCATAAAATAATTGTCTTTATTAAACTAAAAATGGACGGAAAGCACAACTTTGGATAGAAATGAAACAACTGGTACTTTGGACGTCTTGTTCATCATTTATTTTCATATAAAAGTAACAATTTAAAATGTATCCAATTTATTAGCAACAAACCACAAAAGCATTAGTCACAATCACACCATCAACTAATCACTACGAGAAATAAGAACTGTACATCCTGACTGCACTTATTTCACTCCTTCCCTAATAAAGCCGCCTACTCACATCTACTTTTGGCATTTCAAAGGAGTCTATGGATACGACCTTGGTCAGCGCACGTGCTGGACTCTCTTGCGGATTTGATTTGCGATATGCAACATAAAACAGGCCTTTTCCTGCAGCAACCCATTTTTTTTCTCCAACAGAGACCTCCTGTGCAGCTCCCCTGGAGTTTTAACATGAACACACACCCCATAGAGAACACACACTTGAGATACAGCATTTAAGAGCACCCGTTCCTGCCCTTAAAGTGCCTCCAATCACCACTGTCAGCTTGAGCGGGGGGGCTCAACACCACCAGAGCAGCGAAGTTAGAGAGGACAAAGAGGCCTGAGCTCCATTTGCTCCATTAGAGTACTATTTTAGTCCCAGAGCTGGAGATAATGTCCACTGTTCAGGCCAGCTGGCTGAAAGAGAAGCTGTTGAGCAAAAGACCAGTGATATCTCGGAGATGGAGCTCCATTTAAGGGGTGGGGGCAGTGATTTGACCCTGAGTGGGGCAGTGGAGAGTTGTAATATAGTGCTGATTACAATGCCTTCTGAATAACGGTCACCTTCGGCTCCCTGTCTATTGGGTCGCCAAGTCTTTCTCTGCATCTTCTACCCTGTTTCCTTCCATTCAGGTATTTTATTTCCATGCGCCAATGCATGTACTAGTGACATCCGGATCATGAACGAATCCTTATTTTGGACTGGATGAACCAGTTCACCAAATCGGACTGAAATGTCTGAAACAGTTTACGGATCAAGTCAGCACAGATCTACAAGTCACTCAATGAAAACTCACTTTTGGTTATGCCTGACAGTCACTCCGACTCAAAATTAGCCAATATCTCAGAGTATGTGATCCTATGATGCCGCTTTTTCCCAACTCAGTGCTTTCAAACGATTAATCGCAATTAATAGCATCCAAAATAAAAGGTGTTTGTTTACATATTGTATTTATACCCTCTACAACTAAATCATACCCACACAGGGAACACAAATACAAAAACTTTTATTTTGGATGCGATTAATCGCAATTAATCGTTTGACAGCACTAATAAAAAATATATTGCCGACATATATCAACACCTGAGAATGGTCTTATTCAAGTAAGAGGAAGTTAGATGGTTTGCACAGTCCCCAGTCACACAGAAATGACGACAAAACAGTTTGGACTCGCCATTTGATTGTATGAGGTTTTATGCGTTTCCCATGCGGTTAGGTAAAAGGTGAGCATGATTAAGATCTGTGGATTCACTTATATGCTTGACCTGTAAAACATTAGGTTTCTCATCATGCATGGATTAATAGTATAATTGCGTATATGTTGTCATTGCATGATTATGTAAACGAACTGGTGAATCAGTTATTTGAACCAGTTCATTGAAACAAACTGTCAGAAAAAAGCAGTTAGCGGAAAAGAACCAGACTTCCCATTACTAGCATATATTACACCTACGCTATTGCATGCAATATATATGTTACACTCCAGTGCAGTTGTTTTAAGGTTTTGTAGAAACATTTACCAATACACCACATTTTCTAAAACTTGCAGCCGTCACGATGTTGGAGAAATGTCAGATAGGAGAAATTAAAGCACTTGTAATGTCCGCGCACCTGGCCCAACGAAGGTACCCAGTGGCGGATGAAGGTCTCTTGCGCGTTCGGTCTTTTCAGCGCGCAGAGTTATTCAATTTAGGTTTAACTCAATCTGACTCCATTTTAGCATATGAATTCTAATTTAGGTTGAAAGGCACATTGTTTTTTTGTCGGTCTTTGATTATTCTTACATTCGATTATTCTAACCAACTCTTTACTTTGTATTTTTTTTTCGCGCTGCATTAGGACTCTATGTCGCTTAGGAGCGCTCACGGGCGGCGCCCGCATCCGTGAGTGGGCTACCCCGATCACAAAACTCGCCAGTTGATACTCTATTACCAGCAGGTTTTGTGGCTAATACATTTACTTAAATAGTAGGTTTGTTGAGCCTCTCCTACAATCCAGTAATGCTCAACAATAATCAGCTGGTTTCTAGACACCTTTGTCTCAGACCGACACAGCTGACACGCTTCGCTACCAACGTAAGTAATACTCAAAATACTTAATCAGCGCTTTTCTAGCACAACTTTGTCTCGACTCCCCGACTAGTTGACCGCTCGTACAACTTAATGATATGGAAATAATACACACTGGTTAACGTACAATGAGACACACCTTAAATTACACGGTAAGGGTTAGTCAGAGAAAACCATAAATCTCACCTGATGTGCGCCATGCTTCATCTAACCTGAGATCTAGTATGCACGTAACCATGGTCGCAGATTTGCGGAAACATACGTCTTCACTTAATCTACTTGAGAAAATAGCTTCAGAGTAAGTCAGAATAAATCAACTGTAACAATTTATTATCAGTCAGGTAAAAATATGTATTGCCCACATTATTTCCACACGCCAATTCCACGCTTCAAATGCAATACAGATCATCACAATTCTACAAGAACAAATCTCTAAGAGTAAGATGCCTACCGGAATTCGTGGAAAACATACAATCAGTAGTGACATTTTTGTGGACACCTTCACACTACGCCGCTTTTGGCGAACCTGAATCGCGCTGACCCCCTTTTGCTGAATTCCTTTAATACTAAAAAACTAGAAAAAAAAACAAAATCCTCCCATGGAGGGCCTCGTTCAAACAATTGGAATTGGAATTAAGGCCCAAGGCTCCCCAATTGACCTGGGTGAAGTAAAACAAGGTCACCTTTGCAGGGTGATTGTTCTCTCGGTGTCAAAGTTTCTCTTAACTCGCTAGCGCATCTGTATTATCTTCCTTAGTACCGACCTCAGAATGGTACCACTTGCCCCCTGCAACTATTAACAATTGAAACCAAAACATGCGGTAACTTATATTTGCTCTTCATGTAGCACAATTATTATTCCTTGACCCAGCCTTTGAGTGAATTAGTGGAGGGAGAGAGACCAAAGGACAGATGCATATGTGCGAGAGGCGTTTCCGCACCACCCCCTATTGTGGGGTTCCCCCGGTGTCGCTCCCTGAAGATGTTAGTGCATTGTTTGCCTCTCAGGAGATCGAAGTATTCTAGTTTCTTTTATCCTTACACACTCTAAAAGTGTTCTGAGCCTGTTACAGCCCAAACCGGGAATGTGTTGTACCAATGCTCAGTAGAAACACAGGATGATTTGACATGGGTCCTGACACGCATTATGGGAGAGTTCTGCAACAGCTGGAAAATCAGTTGTTGGAATAAAAGGAATTGTTAAGCAGCACGAGACAGGAAGACAAGACACTGTGAAACATCGACAACAATATACTAAAGCTACAAACACCAGACCTTAATGCTGTGGCTGAACCAGGAGGGACGCAAAAGTCATTTCACAGGTGTTTTATTCACAGTAAGTTCATGTCTTTTAACACTATATATTAACAAGTCAAACAGGGTCTATTTTAATGTCTTGTTGACTTGCACCCCCCTCTAATACACGGTAGCTGAAGATCGGTAAGGAATTGGACCCCATGCGAGGTCCCGGTAGGTGGGGCTACCAATCACATTGCCACCTAAATGGAAACCAAGTCACCATCAAAACAGTCATTATGCCAGGTTACAACAGAGTTGATTTCCACAACTGTTTATTCCACATAGTAGTCCCTCATGCAAGGTCTTTCTATTGCCATAAGTGTTGCACAAACTTAAACGTTAAATACAATGAAAAAAAAAATCCCCCATGGTCTCCAGCAAAAGCACTGGCTTCCTCAAATCAAACATCTCTCCAAGTGGTTCGAAGGGTCTCCATGACAACTCCGTAACTGATGTTATCGCAGGACAGCTGGATCTGTCAGAATGACGTTAGAGCCCAAACTGAGATGTAGAGTATGAAATCCGAGTCAAGAGAGGAAGATTCAGAAAATACAACAACAGAACAGAGCATTGCGTCGCTTACTTCTGAAATAAAGGGACTGATTGAGTCTTCTTCTCATCAGACAAATGAAACATCAAAGGACTGAGAACAATAAAAGTGAGCACCACAGAAGAGAGCTGCAAACAGCCTGTCCGGAGAATCAGCTCAATTAATGCTGTCAACACGCTGTTTGTCAGTGCAGATCAACGTAAATAACGTCTGACTGCATCATAACACGATGCACTTTGATTGCAACACTTTCAGATGAACTCATTGTGCCGATACACCCACACAAGCTCAAGTTCTCAAGTTTCATCTTGGATGCAAACCACAATAGACGGCCTCCTTATATCAGCCTTTGAGATTTAAAATGCAAATGATATGCATATGTAGCAGTGTGTTATGTCCCGACAAGAAATACAGCAGCATATGGCGATGTCTGCTTATTGTCTCACTCGAATGATTTCTTTATTAACGTATAGATTGGAATTGATATCTGAGGCCATAGTGCATGACTGATTACGTGTCCCAAGAACAGGCATCTTGTCGGGGCAGCCTCTTATAATGGATACTGGATAGATACAATTTGCTCCAACAACAACAACAACAAAACCTCTCCAATCCCAGAAGCAATTATGTCCCGGCTCTCAAGAGAGGCCAGCGCAGTTATATGCTGTAATTCACAATATTTCAGTTAAAATGATTTTTCTTGAAGTAACCCGACTGCTCGTGAGTGTAGACAATATTCCAGTCCAGTCATGTCCCTGCCGTTTTGGAAAACCTCTAGAGTCTGGAGGCTTTAATTTGGGATGGCATTTGGGAATTCTTCATCCTCTTCTCTGCATGCTAATGCTTAGTTTTCTTTCTAAGCAACCCAGATCAGTATGAATCAATGCTGTGGTGCAGTCTGTGGTGGTTGGGGCGGGGTTGCCGTGAGGCCTAATTGGCTTTCATCCCTTTAATAAAAAACTCAATGTGTGCCCGGCAATGGAAACCCGAGCGATGCAAACAGAGCCGGGACTCTCTGGATCGATCTGGATGCCCACGCAGTATGCTTTTCCCACCATCTATTTAATTATTCACTCAGGCCAGCTGCCCCTCCAGGGCTTTCCATGCAGTATGTGGAATGTCAGAGGTACGGATGCAGAGGCAGGCCTGCCTATTGCAGGATGTATCACTGCAGCACTGTGGCGGTACAATTCTCTGGAGGAAGAAAGCGACACCACATCACGTTTATAGCTAACAAGCAACAACATTAACTTTATAGTTCACACAAAAATGAAAAATCTGTCATTATTCACTCACCCATGCCATTCTCTTTCATCCATGGAAGATAAAATGTAAATTCTTGAAGACAGTTTTTTCGACATAATAAAAGTGAATGAAAATTGGGCTGTCAAGATGATTCAGGCATTCAATGAAGCATTATTATGGACTACATCTGAATTGCATAAAAAAGTATGTTATGAATGTATGAAATTTGTACGCATTGTCATTGTCATGTGACCTACAGAGTGACCACTGAATGATTCATTATTTTGAGATGGATCTTTTTTTTAATGAATTGATTCAGTGTACAAAATTGACCTAGCTGATTCACTCAGGACTTGCTGACTGATTGATCACTTAAGTTTCAGGCTGTTCGTCACTCAAAGCTATGATTTGGCATATAGAAAATCACTGGAATATAGCACAGAAGTCATGCGGACTACTTTTATGATACGTTTATTATTAATATTTTTGGCAATTGTAAAGGCCCTTTCACACCAAAAGTTAAATTAATAAGCCTCCGGCTGAAGGAAGTGCCTCTGCACCTCACTCCCTAATTCCTCGGGGACAGGAGAGGTGTCAGTGAATAAATGGGAAAACAAACGTTACTCATTTGAAAAAGTGACTCAGATATCTTCTTGTAAATTTAAAAGCAATGCGTTTCTTTACTAGTTACTTGTAAAAGAAAAAAGAAAAAAAAAGTAATCCAATTACATAACTCATGTTACTTGTAATGTGGTACCCCAACACTGGTGGTAGACGGACAAGGTATTTAAAAACCGGACTGTCTGAACTAAAACTGGACAGACGGCCACCATATTTTGCATTCATTTTGAATCTCGAAAAGTTCACGTTCATTGCAATTGCATGGAAAAATCAACCAGGACATATTAAAAGTATCCTCTTTTGTCTTCTACAAAAGAAAGAAACAGTCACTTTGATGGTTCTTGTCATCAAACCCGCTGATGCAGAGCTGGTCGTACCTGCACAGCCTTATGGGTCGCCTCAGCACTGCAGCTTTGTATGCTTAAAGAATGAGGCATGGGTCACAGAACAGGAAAAGTGCAGCAAAGCGTATGGCGGAAACTAACACCTGCCAAGTGCTTTCCTGCACAGTGTCTTCAAAGAGAGCTCCAGCTCTCTGTAGAATGCTTGTCTTGTCTTGTCCTCCAAGGTTTTTTTTCCATGAATCTGTTTTAAGGGTCTGGCTCGAGCTCTCTGAGGTTTTTTTCTATAACCCCTGCCCCCAGCTACTGTTACAATTCTTATCTTGACTCTACAACCCCCTATTTCCCCATTTTTGCTGTCTCTCTCTTTCTCGCTTACTCACTCATAAATCTATGTCACATATCTCCAGCCCGCGAGTCTCATTTATAAAACATTCTTGTGAACTGAAATTTCATCTTATATTAAACTCAACAGAAAAAAAGTGCTCACACAAATGCTTTTATCTGAGCAATCTTTAGAGTGTGTGAACTATGCCGCTATGCTTTGGAGGATTGTTGGAGGCTTTTTGTTCTGACCATGACACTGCTGAATCACATTCAATAGAAGTGATTGCCAGTGTAATCCTCAGTGAATAGATCAGATCTAGCCTCAAATTTAACCCTAAAACAGGCAAGAGTGGAAAATGATCAGCAGAAAATCATTTCATGTCACTTTTTATATCATATGGACTTCAGTAAAACATATTATTTGATTGATATACAGTATTTTGGATTTTATGAGTTGTATCTACCAGAATACGTTGCCCTTTTAGGGTATAAAAAACAGCCCAAGTCATCAATAATTCTATGATTTATTTTATGCAAACAAATATGTAATATTCAAAATATGCTGCATAAAATTGATTCATAGACATTTCTTGTATTTTTACATTTCTGAACTGTCTTGTCTTCATTCTCAGGGGTCGGCAATTCCACCCCTCGAGGTCCACTTAATATATGAATAAAATATAAATACAAAAAATAATATACAATACTCATCATATGCTCACAAACCTAAGGGCTTTGCTTTTGCTTTTACACCTCGGAATTCCTATATCGGCCTATTCTAAATGGATTACACTGTCTGGTCTGATTTTTATTCATTCTTTAGAAACTGAGGCGACGAGTCACCCAAATTATTATCGGGAAATTTAACGCACGTGTCACCCCACTTGATTGAGCTTAATTTGACATCAAACGAGAAACCATCTATCCCATCTTAATGGAGAGTTTTGAAGGGTACGTCTGAACATACCCTCTTAAACATACATGTGCTTAACGATGAATTAGAAACCTTTTGTCTAAATGGTTCCTAAAGACCTCAGAACATTGAAGAACTTTGATGTTTCATTAGAAAAAAAGTAAGAAAGAGATGGTTATTTAAAGAACCTTTGACTAAATGGTTATTTGTGGAACCAAAAATGGTTATTCTACGGCATCGCTTGAAGAACCTTTTAAGCACCTCTATTTTTAAGGGGCGTCTATGGTATTGCAGATGCAACACCTTATGTGTTTTAAGTGGAGCTAATGGTCATCAAGGTTTTCATCAAGAACAACTTCGTCTCTCTACGACTCACACATCCCTGACCTGAGATTTCGTCTAGTGAGCAAGGACAAAAGTTACCCTACTACTGTGTGACAATAATCTCTTGTTTCGGAAAGACATTAAGGATATGGTCTAATACTGAAATTTAGAATAAAGAGGTAGACCCTTGAGGCTTCTGGGACCTCGGGGCTTTGAAACCGTCTCACCCAAGATCAGCAATGCGGAGCCGACCTGTGGCTAAAGCACTACAGCACTCTTACTACAATATGTCTCGTTATGGCTAATATGTTCATTGAAGAACATTAACATTTCATGGACCCTCCTCTAACCTCGAACTAAAGGTTATTTATAGTGAAAACCGGTTCCTTTGGTTAATAACATGTTCTTCACCCCTCAGAAAAAATGGCTTTTAACTGTTCACTGAAAGGTTCTTTGGGGAACCCAGAATGGTTTTTCTATGGTACTGCTGCCAAAACCTGTGAGGGACTAACTTCAGATCTCACAGCAATAAAAACTACATATATCTGGCTAATGTAGTGTCACAAATCTAATATTGAACTCCAAGCAGTGGACAGAAAAGACACGCAGAGGTCCAACCATTAAAACTTCTAGAGCATCCAAAATGGCCACAATGCAGTTCCAAGCAATTGACTTGATTCAATCCAAAAATAAAAGGAGAGATTTGTGCATGTTCCTAAACTCTCTGGTGTTTAACAGCTGTACCCAGCATGTTCTGCCTTGGCAAGTGCATTCGTTCTAATGAAGTATAACCTAATGGTGCTAATTCATCATCAAGATAGGGGGAACACGGCGACGGCTCATGTGATGAGGCCTGTCAGGAAACATATGTTGCCCAAAATGAAAATGACCATTGGTGAGCATAGTTTTGCCAGTCAAAATGACATGTTTCAACAACCAGAACCAGCATTTTCAGCCTCAACCACAAAACAATCAATCATTCCAACACTCAATGCTAATGAGGCATTGCACATGGGCTTCAATGTCACCTCAGCCCTAAGTTCAAATAGTACGTAACACCTGAATTAGTCACTGTGTCATTTTAATTGGATTAATGTAAATTACACTAAATGAGCAACAAGGACATTGTGTGACATTTAGTGCCTCCTTTTTTGATATATAATGAAAGAGACATTTTAATTTGAGCTACTTTAAATATTCATATATAATTTTAAATGGTGTATTGCATTATTTAGATTAGTAAAATAGTTGGCACTGAATATAAAGTGGCTTTAGCAGTCTATTGTTTTATATCCATACAATTGAAGTGGTACTTGATAAACTATGATAGTATAGAAAAATGTCTTTATACTTCATTTATGAACAGGTCAGGGTCAGAGACATGCTTAATTGTTGTTGTTGTTTTTGTCATTATTCATTTTCTAAGTAATCAAATGTAATATAACATATTTCTTTAATTAATATAATACTTAAATAATACATTAAAACATACATAAAAGAGAATATTTTACAATAACAACCCTAATACAGAAAAAACAAACTCAGCAATTAATTTTCCACATTATGTCCCTTATAATTATCATGGTAATATTTTAGTATAATGTACAACGAATAATTTAATACAATTTGTTATATAATTCATTGATACTTATTCATAATATATTATTAACTGGGCACATTAAACTGACAGCCTTATAATAAAAAATATTAAGAAAATAGGAGTAAATGTATCAGCATGATTTTTTTCATTATTATTTTGCAATTATCTTAATAGCTATAAGCTAATTTGTAATCTAATTACTTATTGACTATAATCAATAAATCATTCATTAATAATATTTAAATGAGCAGTTTGGCGGGATGGAATGGATGGACTTTCTGCAGTGTGATGTTTTCAAATGAAGAGTCTGAACAGCCACAGCATTTTTTAATTCAACATATTTTCTTCAAAAGTTAGCTCACCCCGAACATGAGAATTAGGTCATCATTTCTCACTTCTTGCATTACAAAACGGTGTGAATTTTCTTTTTCTGTGGAAGATTAAAATAAGACATTTGAGAACATTCTAATATTTTTTAAGTAAATTTACTTTATCATTTTTTTCAATGGTTTGTGGTACAAGGTCAATAATCATGGTTACACATTCTTCAAATATCTTCTTTTGTATTCCACAAAAGAAAGTAATTCATACAGGTTTTGAACAACATGAAGGTGAGCAAATACATTTTATTTTCATTTTTGAAAGTTGAAGTTTAAATCACTGGTTTAAAACCCAATGGTGTCAAACTCCTTTCATCCGTCAGTAATTTAATTATAACTTCTGAGACTCATTATGAGACCATCTTTCTTGTATTCCAGACCGGACCTGTCTCTTTGGTGGTCTTGAGGCAGTCTGCATACATAAATAGGTCCCTCTACGCTCCACTAGCTCTCAGTCAGGTGTGTGTGAGTGTGTGACTGTGAAGAGACAGACAGAAGCACAGTAGTCCCACACACATCCAATTCTGCCACCACAGTCGGCATTCCTTTCAGTTTCATGGTCTTCTCGCTCGGCCCGGAGCATTTATCAGCTTGAGAAAGAGTCCAAGCGGCCAGTCACGGCTGGTTAATTTAACCACAAAAAACAGGGGGCAGATCCTTTTTTTGACAGAGAAAGGAAGAGATTCTGGAACGGGGGAAGTGCTTTAAAAGCCAATTGGGTAGCAGAGAAATAGAAAGATGTTTGAAAAAGCTACTCGTTTTTGTCACAAATTAAGGATGCACATCAAAGAGCCATTAGCGATTAAGAGTGATAAGCACAGACTATGCCTGGAAGTTCAAAAGTCATTAAAACTATATTCTCTGGCATAAGGTCTGATCCACACTGCAGGTTATTCTGGCCAAAAACCACCTACTTGCACAGGAAGCAAGTAAAAGCCAAAACCAATCACTAGTCTATGGTTTGCATTGTGTGAACCTGAAATCCATGATACCACTATAGGTAATTATAGATTGGTACACGAACATAACTTTTACATAACAACAGTCTTCATTTAAAGGGATAGATCACCCCCAACATGAAACATTCTGTCACATTAACCACCCTCACTGTTGTTTCAAACTGTATGACCAAACCCACAACGCAATGCCCAATGCAAATCACCTACAATATAGTACAACATATAACGATAAAACAAATTTTTTGAACACAAACTTAATGATATTTGTACTGAAAGCACATACTGTCTTTCTCATGCTCTCTCTCCCATGCAAACACACACACATAGACACACACTCGCACTACACCGGAAACCATTGCCCGCGCACAGATAAACGTGTTATAGCGCTACTTGACATTTTAACAGTTAGCAGCATTAAACGCTACATGACATTTTCATAGCGAGTAAAGACTGTGCTGTCTTGAGTGATGAAACTTACAGTTTTGCTATTAGAGTTTACGCACAGACTCAGGAAATTCACACACTTAATCTCTCTCGCGCAGAACTTGATTAATAACTGCATTAGTCTGCTATCAACGGTCAAGCTCGTTACGGTCTAAAATGACGTTTTGGAATTATTAACAGAAGTGTGGGAAGAAATTAATCCTACTCACAAGAGCGTTTTATGGACAAAAACCTGACGAATGTCCTTAAATACAACATCTGAACAAAATTGAGGTATTGGCATGTATGTAGTAAGTGGAATAATTGACTTCTGTCCATTGAATTATTAAAAAATAATGCATGCCCAAGCAGGGCCGGATTAAGCATACACAGGGCCCTGGAGCTATAGCAAACCCAAGGGCCACCCTTCATAGTAGCTTGATGCCACGATGTTTTCCACAAGTAGTATTTTAAATTAATAAAATTTCAAGCACAGAGATACAATGAATATAAGCATACTAAATATTCCTGGATACAACACATTAAAAGCATGAATGCATTAACATATACTTTATGAGGTCAAAGCAGACAGGTTTCCAGAAACAGCAACAACTTTTGAGCATACGATTAAAGTTATTCGAACGAGTACATTCTCATTTGTAGCTGCAATAGGAACGCAACCCTGTAATTCTTGATAGGTTCAACTGTAGGAGTAGGAAGCTCATGCATCAGGCGAAACCATGCTCCTCATTTCCATGGCTTTATGGTTTCTATAACAACAACAAAACTAAGAAGAAGAAGAAGAAAACTATGCTTTTTGTCATGAAAAACATCTTAAACACATGAAACTAAAACAACCTCTAAAAGTGACTTATTGCCTTTATATTACCCAATATTTGATATATGTAGCATATACTAATAGTGACATTAATAATAAATAGGCTACCATAATGCCATATTCCTACAGTGTTGGTAACTGCATGGTAAATCGCAGTGCTGTACGGATAGAAATGCTTGTATTTATCGTTTTGCACAGTTTACCTCGATATTTCCATTTACGTGATCGGAGCTATTTAATCTGGCCTTCAGCTATCTCAAGAGCCTTTATTGTTCACATACTGTATAATGTTATAAGTGTCGTGTGTCGAATTCAAATGGATCAAATGCTCGTCAGCGCTGTGCGGGAGAATCAGGAATCAGGCTATTCCTTGTGTCCCAAAAAAAGGTTTAAAAGTTGCTGGTCTCCCTCAGAGGTCTATCAGCCAATGAGATTAAGGTAGGCGAAATTTACAGTTCACAGAATTCCAGCTTGAATGAACCTGAGTGAAGTAAGATTGAAGTAGCGAAACATTTAACACTACGGTTTTACGACAGAAATGTTAAATCCAGTGATGCAAACTACTCAACATTTATGCTCAAATTTTGCTGTATTGAATTGAAAATATGGTATCATTTATGGGATTCATGTCAGTCTAACTGGATTGTGAAGAGAAAAGTACATTTTGCGTTTTGGAAATCAGTCATAAGCCCGCTCGGTGTGCATATTTTTTTATATTATTTGCATATAGTTCAAAATTATTACTTCCCAACTAGAATTAGACCTAGACCCGTTCTGAATATGAATATGAAGGTTTTTTTATGCATGTTTATGACAACTGTCATTAAGTGTCATTCGCTCAGTTATGTAATTTTTAATGCAAAGATGACATTGTTTAAGATGTCTTTGTTATGGGCTATGGTTAAGGGTAAAGGGTAGGCATAGTGTTAGGTTAGGGTTAGGTCAAATAAGTAGATTTGCATTACAACTGACATAACTGAGCGAAGACAATTACTGACACTTGTACCAAAAAATGCATAACAACTCTTTCCTGATTCATGACAGTGTCATCGTCAGGATTATGAAGGGTGTTCAGTCAGTCTCCTATCGAACACCCTCATTGTTAAAGGGTTACCAAATATTTAGCTCCCAACTTGACATGGATTGGAGAGAATTGCTTCCAAAAATCACTGATATGAGTAAATACTACAGTAGAGTTGCGTGGCCATGAAACACCCCCCCCACCCGATTAAAATTGATCCACAACGAGAGTAGGCTCTTATGCTTCAAATCAAAATGAAGAACCCTCAGGCTCTCCACCGGCATGGCAGACCATATGACCCCGCGCAAAATGAACAATTGGATATGAAGTTAGTTTACGGCCATCTCTGGCAACGTCCTCAGATAAAAATCCAATAAACACACCAGTCAGCCATATGAACAGCATATTGCGGAGGAGACTGAGGCAAGATTGACAATTGACATGTGTTCTGCAACTGGTACGAATACAGCGAACAAGGGTCAGCCTCTGACGCGTTTAGAAAAATCAATGTGTCCTTGTGTATCCATAACAGCTCGGCGGAACTAGATCTCGCTGGTTTTTGGGTTGTCACCGCCTGGCTTGCAACACCAAGCGTGCTGTGATCTTAGCGGCGACGGCAACAAACTTCCTGTTTCATGAAATCTCCATTTACTTGGTGGTTTAGTTTCCCTTTTATTGGTTTACGTCCCCAGGTGCCAGTGGATGGCATATAATGGCGGATTGTTCGTTGACATATGTTTTGTCATTAGGGGTGAATGTAGAATGTGGGCAGGCTGTACATCGCCTCCCTCAAAGACGTCTCTTTGGCTTAAAACTCTCTCTCTCCATTCTTTTTTTTCTTACAGACTATCTGCAGAGAGACGAGAGGCTTAAAGTTTGCAAGCCCCCCCCCCCACTCGCGTTCCGTATTTTGAGAGGGCAGGGCAAATCGAAGAGGAAGGGTTAGCACAAGCAGACCTACCACACCCCGAAACCAGCAGCATAGCAACTGGAGAGATGTGGGAGACCTAAACGCCGAGTTCCGGAACTCTCAAAGGGACCCTGAACCAAAGGCCGGAGTTTTCAGAACCTATTGCATAAAGCGCGGTTCCTGGGACGATGGGTGAATGCAACCCTACAGTGCCACTGGATCACGGAGTGGCTACAAACCCTGATGACTGTTGTTGGTTCAAAACCAAAAAGGTGCAAGCAATCAACCATTATTCTTGGTGCAAGGCCCTTAAACCGGGTTCTCCAGGGGAATAAATATATCTTAAGTATTTTGCATAAAGAATCCAGCAAACTCACCTATAGCAGGAAAGCTATTGATAAAAAAAACATCTAGATAGCGAAGGCCACATATCCCTACTGTTATAAGAAATTTTATATGTTTTCAGTTGACCATGTTCATATGTTTAAGGTGTCAGTATTCAAATTCATATTTATTCCCCGTTTTAAAAAAAAAACCCCAACCACTATTTTATATTTCTAACATATTACTTTTTGTCTTTTTGCATCAAAATAAAATGTTTGGTTCATAAGTATACATGCATGCATGTGTGGGGTTTGTATATATAAACCTAATAAACTACCACCTACACACACTACTATTAGTAACACAATAATGTTTATCTTGTGACTTGACCATATATTGTGTTATTAAAATTTATTAATCATATTGCACATTACCTTATATATATATTAAACACCTTTTGGGATGATTTGACTTTACATAGTACAATTATATTTTATTGAATTAATGCATACTGAAAAAATATGGCCACACAAAACAAAAATGGGGCTGCACAAAAAGTATGTGATATGATATTAGATGTATTTATATATTAGGAGGATACGATTCCACTCAACTCACAATTCGATCAAGAATGTGAAAGTGTCTTTTTGTATTGCGTGGACAAAATGCTGAATGTTTTCTTTGTGGGAAATGCAACTATAACATTATAATAATCCGCTAATACCGCACTGAGTATCAGTGCTCTTTTGTGGTTTTGATGCTTCTATGGTCCTTGTGTAAGTCGCTTTGGATAAAGAGTCTGATAAATAACAAAATTTACTTAACTGGAAATGTAAATAACAAAACGAAATAGAATTAGAAAATACCTTATGCACCCAATCAATACCAATAAGTAACACAAATTAAAAGAAACTATTAATTAAACCAAATCCTTTATGCACTTTGTTGTGCTATTTCAATTTAAACTTAGAGGCCACACGCATTGTAATCATGATTCAAAACAAAGATGCTGACAAATAGGAAACGATGAGACGTTTTAATCTAACAGCTACATTGTATAATGTCACATTTGCGCAAAAAACAAAGGGCGTTTGACTTCGTTTGTGAAACTATCATAATATCTGGCATGAAAACCGAAACCGCAGACACGAGTATGAATGAGCGCAGATTCCATCTTGACAGTAGTGGCCGACTTAATAGTGTTTTACGTGCTAAAACAAAGCAGCGCGGCACTCGTTTGATCCCTTTAAAGGCATATACCGAGGCAGATGAAAAGAAAAATACATCAAACATTTCCTAAAGTCCGTAAGTTCCCTCTCAGACATAAATCTATAAACCATACACCTAACTGACAATGAGCGATTTGTTTAGATCTCAACGATTTGAATTAGTCACATATTGGAATCGATTTCAAAACCGGCTCTCAGGGTTTTTAAAAAATTTCGTTTAACCATCCCTCTATATTATATTACATTATATTAAGTTTTTAACATCTTTTAAAGATGTTTTGAATTATATTTTATATTATAATGATATTATATTACTTTATATTACAATGTTTTTTTTATCTCTTTTGAGCCCATGTTTTGAATTAATTATCTATAACTATTTTTTTTATCTGTATGTAGTGCTATATACATTAATTTTAGATTAATGTATCTAAGATTTTAGATACATCGATTTTTAACATCTTCTGGAGATATACATGCGCTGTTTTCCGCGTGGACACAAAAGCTGGGTCACATGCGAACGCTGTGCGCAGACATCAATGGACTGTACTTTTGACTAAAATTATTTCACATAGACAGTCCGCGAGCCGGAGCGGATCACGGACGAGGGAACTACACGCTTGACTTAATGGACTTCAAGTAAAGGCCAATAAAGCAGTTTGGTGTTGCTTTGATGACAGCATATCTCTGTGATCAGACAGCAATGTTCCTGATAAAGTAAACGGGTGTTTGACGCTTCCATTGTCGATAGCACTTGAAAAGTCTTGAACTGCGTGTAGTGTAATCCGGCTTCCGCCTTATCCAGCTACAGCAATCCCAGCCTTATCTCACCCGCCGTCATCACCAGGGTCTTTCTCTAACAGGTTTTTGATGCCTTATCAATGTGACAGGGATTTTAATGAGGAAACCGGTAATTGTTCTAAAATCACAGTAATGACATACAAAAGACAGGTCATCATTTTTATTTTCTCCACAATCCAGAGAAGAACGGAGAATCACCGTATCTGGGTAGTTTGAAGAGCCGACAGGAAAGGGAAATGACTCTGAGAGATCTGTCCCCAGATACATGCTGACATTTCACACTGACGATTATTTGTCTCGTGATTGGCTGCTGGAAGCAATCAACCATCAACTATCCCGCTCCCACAATGCACATAGAATATGAAAGCATTCTTTGCACAGTGTTCCATATTGCGGGTATGTTTGCGTTTATCTCGGGTACGGTCTCTGGTGGCAAATATAGACTGTGCATTTTAGATGCTAGTGAATCGTACACTTTACTAATAAAGTATTTATGAAATCATCAAAGAACAAAGCAAGAGGGGCAACACCCCAGAGTGCACCTGAAAAACATCACAGCGTTCCCCTCGTCTCTCAAAAGTCTCTCAAAAGCACAAATACTTTGCGCCACATCCCTTTCAAGCTTTTTTTTTGAAAAGGTGTTGAATAATTTAAAGCTTGCGATTAAAACCAGGACATGTCTAGTTACACAAAGTTAAAAAAAAAACTAAGAAATGAAACGCTCTTCACAAGCAAGCAACGCTCTGAACACACAACTATATGGATTGTATGATGAGCTCAAAGTGCTTCTTCTTGCCAAACCAAGTCGAGATTTGGATGTGTTATATAAACAGAAAGTGGGTGGGTTGAGTGTTTTAGATTATGGGGAACATTAATATTTACATTAATAGAAGTAACCGAATGAATTCTTAATGTGGCATGAACGTAGAATGAACAAAAATGGTAACAGTCTCCAGTTTGCCGCCGCCATATTATGTCCAAAGTCATCATTATGACACATGCACTGAAAGAACACATCTCATTGATAATGAAAGAGGTTCAATTGAAAGACCACCATGTGATCCAAACTCCCACACTGGGTTTTCATTTAGCTTACAAATCGCATAACCGTCACACGGCCAGTCAGATGTAATGTAGTCTTTTGACTGGACCTTTGAATGCAAACTTGGTGAAATCCATTATAGATTTAATCTGTTGATCCTTCTCTATGCCACTCTATGACAACAGCTCTCAGCTCAATATGTGACGGGAATGCCAATCGAGGTCTCTAGGTTAAATCAAGCTCCTGCTTCATGAAACCAGTGGATGCTGATGCCTCATTCTCCTGTTCATACTCTTTACTTCATAATGTGCTGTATTAGGCATGTTGAAATAGCATGAAAAGCTGAAATAACATTATTTTTGTGCCATTCAATGTAACTAATAAAATGCTGCTTTTGTATGACTCATATAATAAAAGAGTATTGTGGAGATTAGCCAAAGGATTTCACACTTATTATTCATTGGTATTTTCACACACAGTTTATCCTCAAAGGGTCCTGCAAATCAATATCGTCCACTATTTGTAAATGACATGCTGGAGTAGACAGGAAAAGGATGAATGGTCCACAGGTGCAGGCAGTTATAAATCACCGTGTACAAATGACTTCTCGCGCTTCCTTTATCTGCAAGTAGCTTCAAATCAAGACAAATCATCCTGGCACAAAATAATTGCACTTATCCACAGAGATTCATTTTCATTTAAATGCAATTAATCATCTCTTAGGAATCTGCCTCATGTATCATCTGCATGTGTCTTTATACTTGTATTCAGCCAATGAACAAAAGTCTGCCACTTCCAGCATGCCATTTTGATCATAAAAATAAATATACATCTGAGTGAAATTGTTGATGTATGAATCAGTCACCATTACATAACTGATAAGTTTTCTTTTATATTGCATGTTGCTGAAATTTTAGGCTTTTAAAGTTGAGCTGAGATCAGGGTAAACCAACATCTTCGTATCAGACAAATGTTACTGCTCTGTACTGTGATTATAGTAAGAATACAGTGTTGACTAATGTACAATGTTGCAATGTACAGCTGATTACAAATTACAGAAATTAATATTGTAAGATAGCAAGATCATGTTATTTATTTGGTGTTGTGTGAATAAGTGTTGTTTTTCATTGTATGAAAAATAATACAAAAACTTAATCAAAAATGTGTGTAATAATCCTAAATAACAGTGCTTACATTCTAGACTACTGAACTAGGAAAGTTTGTGGTAGATATATTTTTGGATTTTATTCATTTTTGGAAGGCAAGGACTGCATTTCAGTGATATTTTCCATGTGTCTCCTTGAAAGTTATTTCTGTACGTGGTCAAATGAGGAACGAGCCCTTTCAAAAATCTCATGAAGGTCCACCAAACTTATTTCAACCTCTGGCTCAGGCAGCTCTTTTAAAATTTAGGGACAGGATCAGTAAAAAACAAAAAAGAATTTAAAGAACCAACTTGATGTTTGTAGTCTGATTACATAATCCAGATAGGTTTAGTCCATTACTACCCAACACAACATTACAACAAAAATGTGGTATCAAAGTCAGTTAAAGCAGAAGTAATACAGATGTCACCCAGCAGTCCGAATCTACATTCAGTTCAGTTATGAAAGAGTGTTTACACAGGCAATCAATCAATCAATGAGTGCAGCTACTCAATACAGCTGCTCTTCAACAACATCAAATGAATAAGAGAGCAGAGCAAACAGAGCACATTGTGCATGCATTCATTTCCACAGACCTTCTAGCATCTCGACACAGAAAAACACGTGCGTTCACACATATTCCTACCATTAATTTGTGTACCAATAACGTTTGCATAAATAAATCTATATAATAGTCTTGTGTTTGTGAGAGGCAAATGAGTTGTAGAATGCACAATACTGGTGTATGCATATTCTCTGCATACAGTACAGTAAATGATAAATTGTTCGACAGTTTTAACACTTTAAACAAGCAGCATTATGTATTATTAATGCATACATTGGTTGCGTATAGCGTCCCCACCCATTACCAAAACTTCCAAGTTTGCAAACAAGTGCAAATATACACGAATGCAAATAATTAGACATGTAACGTTTTCTGTCTGTGTTACAAACGCATGCATTTTTCACTTTATGCTCTATTATCACACGCAACGTTTGACGATTCTATTCATTGGAGTGCCATTCCCGACAGAATTATAAGTTTTTAGATAACTTCTCTAAGTTAAGTAACACTATGAACGAGGCTGGTCTATTCTCAATGAGGTTTTATTCTAGCAGAGGCGTAAACGCACGCGCATTTCTTTTTCCATCAGCCGCGCGTGGTCACACCGGACGCCTTTTTTTTTCTTACCTGCACGAAACTGTGATCTCCACTTTGGTGGCGGGGATGTTTCCCGTCAGCGGGTCGAACTCGTAGACCGAAGCCATGTCCTCGAGTTTGTCCATGATGTCTCCCTCCATGAGCGCGCGCGGCTCGGGGCAGTTCCACGGAGCCCCGCGGAGGCTTTCACGGTCCCGCTCGGACCAACCCGGAGTTAACAAGGCCAGGGTATTAATGAAGAGTCCCCCTACGACTCAAGAAACTTGAATGGGGTTAAAGTCGACGGAAAGTCGCTTAAAACTGGTCTGCAGTATCGGGTGGTCAGCTGCGGTTCATCACCAGAGAGAGAAGGATCTCCTCTGCACATCAAGTGCTCTACATGTGCGCTCGTTTAGAGCATCCAGCGCTCTCCAGCCCTACCCTACTATCTCCAACACGCCCATGCGTACTACTGCGCTCTCCGCTACACTACAGAAAAGCGATATCTTTATAGAGCTGCATGGGGGTTGAACTGAATAAAATCCTGTTGTGCCAAGAGACATAATTTTAATGTATATATGAGAGCAAAAAGATACGGGAGTCTGTGCTTTTACTGGTTTTATCATGGGTGAGGGGTGTTTTTGGGCAAACTGGTAAAATTGGTTTTATGTCTTACTGATTTAATAAATATTATTATTAATATTTTTGAAAACCATCAGCATTAAATCTCTCATTATTAAAAAAAAATTCTGTCGTATAGTTGCTATAATGTTTCCATAGCAACTTGGCACATTAACGCAGAATTCAACTTATGTTTGGTCACAGGTGTGTGTGTGCGCACGCGTTTTTGTGACAAATGAGGACATACATTTGTATAATGACAAAGGTATGACATAGGTATTACAAGGAGAAGGTGACTTTTCAGGACATGACCCCATGTCCCCACTTTTCAAAACGCTTATAAACCACACAGAATGGAGTGTATTGAAAATCTGAAATAGCACAAAGTTTCCTGTAAGGGGTAGGTTTAGGGGTAGGGTTGGTGTAGGGCAATAGCACATACAGTATAAAAACCATTACGCCTATGGGATGTCCCCACTTTTCACAAAAACAAACCTGTGTGTGTGTGTGTGTGTGCATGTGTATGTGGTTTATGAGGACACAAATTTGTATAATAACATGGGTATGACATAGGTATTACAACGAGAAGGTGATTTATGAGGACATTTTCAGTGTCCCCGTAATTCAAAAGGCTTATAAATCATTCAGAATTAAGTTTTTTGAAAATCTAAAAATGCAGAATGTTTCCTGTGAGGGGTAGGTTTAGGGGTAGGGTTGGTGTAGGGCAATAGAATATACGGTTTATACAGTATAAAAACCATTACACCTATGGAGAGTCCCCATAAAACATAAAAACAAACCCGTGTGTGGTGTGTGTGGGGTGGTGTGTGTGTGTGTGTGTGTGTGTGTGTGTGTGGGTGTGTGTGCGTCTCAAACTTGGATATACTGTTCCCATAATGTTCGCCTCAGTCTACCCTACATTATATTATAATCTATTGCAGATTCACCATCTGATGCAAACACTCCACTGAGGCTGATTCTGTGCTGATGAAAGTGGTGAGGTACCTCTACAATATTCACCACTATTCTCTGTTGCAGAGGACAGATGTGTAATTCTCCCAAAATACATCCGTAATTTTTAGAGAGAGCGAGAGAGAGATTTTAAATAATTATATTCTTGTTTTTAAGTTAAAAAGAAACACTAAGATTTTCTTCTACTTCATTTCATGATTAATGCATCAGGATGTTAAGAAATTATACAGCACTATTACATTAGTAATCAAAAGCATCAAATCACTTTTCCAACGAATATCAAAAGATTCATTATGAATTCACACTATTTTAGTGTAAAAATGCAAAGCTCTGACCTAGAATTGTAGGAATGTGTATCAATTCAGCACCACCATGTGTGGACAGCTCCCAAGAGCCAAAGTGAACAAGTTCAGTATTTTTCAGCAGACGTGTTGAATAACAGCTCAACAACAGAAAATCTAGCCATTATTTGGACGGTCCCATTTTATATTAAGTGGCCCTAATACCTGTGTACTTGCATAGTAACTAGATGTGTACGTAGTATGTAACCACAGTGCAAGTACACATTGGTACATAGTATCTAGAGCTGTATTATTTCTGTAACTACACACATGTAACAACCCTCCGAATGATTTGTGTAAGTACAAATGTGTATCAGGACATATATAACTACATTTTGTTACAACAATATGTATAAGAGTAATTGGAACAATTTGATCCAGGGGGCGGAGATGGGTAGGTTTAGGGATATGTAAAGTGGGAGGAGTTGGATCTCAAGTGGGTGGAGTTGGTGCACCACTGTAATACCAGTGTACTTACATGGTAACCACAATTTATATGCAAAGCCTAACTTACTGGCCACTGCTGTGTAACATCAGAGTAATTGCATGGTAAATCCATAGGAATTGTTTACTTAATATAAAGTGTAACACTTTCTTTACCAAAAAGTGCTGTTATTCCTGTTACACATTTGTACTTTCATTACCAAAAAAGTGTTGTTACTAATGTCCTGTTACACATTTGTATTTACACATACCATTCAGTGGGTTGTTACATATGTGTAGTTACACAAACATTACAGCTGTAGATACTATGTAACAACGTGTACTTACACTGTGGTTACATACTATGTACACATCTAATTACTATGTAAGTACATAGGTATTAGGGCCACAATATAAAGTGGGACATTATTTTCAGTAGTCCGACTGCAACAGCACTTTTCGGAACCAAATAAACATTTCCAAGAAACATCAGTGCACACAAATAAATGTACTAATGCAGTAAATTCACACAAAGTTCTGCCATGCTATATTTGTTGCTCTGAGTAGTGGCTGAATCCTTGCACCCACATTTGTTTCTCCCCCAGGATGCAAGTCTATTCAAAGCAAAAGCAATTGTTTTCATTCCTTTTTCTTGGACGACTTAAGTAGAGTGGTCTTAAGCTCCTGGGTGAGAGGCAGGCGCCACATTGGAGATCAATGGGCACGGAAACAGCCTCACTCTGGCACCACGACCACCCTCGCCTCCCCTTCCCCTACCGAGTGAGTAATGATTGTAAAGGCCACGTTAAAGCAAGCGGGCATCCGGATGTGCGTGTGGGTGGATGTGAGGACGCACAGATGTGCTCCTGATTTTGAGGTCTAATTGAGCCTCATGTGATGCCTTCAACAACACAGCAATGAGTATTCCCATATTCAACTTTGACCCTGTGACAAATACTAATTAACACCCAGTGCCAACAAAACCACTTTAGTTTATCTGAAGGCAATGCCAGGGTGAGGAAGGCACACAAATCTGGATCTCTGCACTGGTAACCAGGACCAGTAAACGCACCAGATGGGAAGGCAAAGCTGCCACGGAGAACAAAGAAAGGAAAAAAGAATGTTTTCCATAATGTCAGCCAAACTGCACCATTCACTGTGATTTGGGGCTTTAATTACTGTGTTTCTCTCACATTGCGTCAACGGAGCCAAAAATAGGCCTATTTGGGTGCAATTAAATGGAGGGAATTGAAGGGTTAAGATACAAATGAAGACCCTTGCAAGGTCTTGATAAGATGATTAATACGGGTGCGAAAAGGTCCAGGGGGTCAAATACAGACAGGCTTATACTTCCCATCCTGCTCGGCATCTAAGCCAGAATTCGTGTGACATCACATCTATTGTAGTGCCATCTTTTAAATAGGGGTCTAAGATAACAATCTATCAGCTCAGGTGCTCAAACGGCCATCAGCTGCTGGAAAAACGGCTGGCAAACACTTATGAATAAATTACATCTCCACCACCAACATCAATTTTTACATCTTTTTTCCCACCCACCAGTTTGTTTTCCAGTCCCTGGCAAAGAATAGAGGTGGTTGAGGACTTTTTCAAAGCAGTCCGTTCCTACAGCCTAATCTCTGCCAAGCACAGTGCACTAGACTAATCCAAGCATGTGTCGGAAGCTGGGGACTCTCGGCTGTCTCCTTTCATGTATTTGATGCTAATACTAGCAGCCCTGCAGGCGGCTGTTGGCTCCTTCTCAAACTCCATTAGAGAGTAAAGGTCACTCTCTGGGGGCTTCCTGATGTTGGGAGAGGAACTTGCACTTCGGTCTTTGATAACATGCCTGCACATGTTATCTCGGCAAGAAGGTAATGTTTTACCTCAGTTGCCGGATGAAAGGTCGAAGGAACTGCCGTCATTATATCACGTCCCCTACTGGCTGCGACGCAGTCATAAGTGAGACGGCTCTCAAGAGTTGGCACCATGGTAGACCTAGCTTTCTACCCAGCTGTGGCGCTGATCTATTTCTTTGCCGTGTTTCAGGCAAACAAGGATGGCCGTGTGGATTTGCCTGACAGCGCTTCGGTCAATGTCTTCTGCCTGTTCGTGCTGATTCAGCCGTTGTGTTTGATTATAGGTGGATACACGGGGATGGCCACGTATTTGATTTCTGCATACATATCCTACCACGCCCTGCCCTGGAAAAAGCCACCAGCTGGTCAGCAAGAGGATACGGAGAAAAACAAGAAGAAAAAGAAGACAAAGACTAATTAAGAGACTCTTAATTAAGACTTCAAACAACAGCTTTGCGTAGGCGGGAACAATGTGCATATGCGAAGCCATGTGCTAGATCTCAAGAGTTTTGCAAGATCGCTGTACTTTTTATGAAGAGGATAATGATTACTTTACTATAAAGAAAAGGCTTTGCATTCCTTGCATGTGCATCTGGATGTTCATTGTTTTTTTTTCCCCTTAGCTGTAAATTTCAACCTTTGGTCTAAAGACATTTGGAAAGCAGAATCTCTGTTTACTTAAGGAGAAACAGGAAGAAGGTATTGGGATGAACAGTCGTGAGTGCTGGTCCGAGTTTTTGTCTTGTTGATCGACAGCAGTGGATCGATGGACTTGCTGCCTCTTTAAATGCCACTTTCACAATGTAGTTACACGGCAGCCTGTAAAGACTCGCTCCAAACACCATTTAAAGTGGTTGTAATTTGGAACATACTGATGACTTCGATTTCTGTTCAAACTGCAAAAAAAAAAGTTCATACCTGACTTTAGCTACTCGTATATCATGTATATAATTCAGGTTTGATCATGAACGGCTTGCTCCCTGTATAATTCATGCTTTGGTGCACACCATTTAAAATCTGTTTGTTTTTCTTCTCTATGAATGTGCCAGAATGAACTGGAATTGTATGCTAAATTAAAAAGACAGATTGGATTTTTAAATGTAATTAAAAGTTTAATATACATATGCATAATTATGTATCATATATTATAATACATAATAAAAGTACAACTTTCAAGTTTCACCTGCGTATATTGATTTTTATTATTAAAATAATTTAAAAAGAAATGGAAAAGCACAAGCTGGCAAGCAGTTGGCGCAAAAACCAGTCCTGGAAGTGCAAATGTAACTCCCACATATATTTGTAATACCAGAACTGTTTTTGTGCCAACTGCTTACCACGTTTCACTTTTTTCATATTTTTTTTATATTATATGAATTTTTTATATAATATAAATACATTATATTAAATTACATTATATCATACATAGCAATTTAAAACATGTAATTAATATTACTATTATTATGTTCTTAGTTATTATAATTAAATAAAATAATTTAAAAAAAATTTTTTTAAAGGCACAAATATTTCTCTTAATTTTCCCCAATAAGATAAATCTGGTAATGCTCCAGCGTATGACATGTTGCCATCCATCTCTATCGTTTGCGTCACATGACCTGAATTTAAAGATAACAATAGGTAAACTGCACATATGTGTGATGTGGGTTGGATTAAGTCTCGTGAAGTGTGAAGTTATAGTTTTTTTTCTTACAGTTTTTATCCGAATCTCTCCTCGACTCTGCTTTCCTCTATCGCCGTTTGTCTCTAACACATGACTTTTTTTTACTCTCAGCCTGCAGCTTCGTTTTCAGTAGAGAAGTCTCTTGCAAACTGTGTAAAAGCGGGTCATCCGCGAGCACACAGCCTAGTGCAGAGCAGAGACAACGGTCCCCCTGCGGTGAGCTCAATGAGCCCTGGCCTCTCCGCACCCAGTGATCACAGCGCAGCCACGGCACCCAGCACCTCTGACAATCTCTCATTATCACCCCTCAGCAGACTCCGCAGGAAGCAGCAGTGACCCTGAGAGCACGGGGAGTGAAGACCACCTCAGCACCGCAGCTCGAGGGGTTCAGAACCGTGGCCAATGGGTGGGACCACCAAAAAATGGCAGATGTGCCTCAGCAAGATACACAGAGATGAATGAAAGGCTTGTGCTAAAGGCATGTGTCATGTCTCCTCCGGAGCATATTAAGCATTTCCTGGCAAGTCTAATAGTCATCGACTATAGTCACACCATTTAAGCATATAATAGCTTAATAGACTAGTTTTCCATCTTATTTATTTACCCATATGTCATTCCAAACTCATTTCTTTTATTCATAAATCTCAAAACGATTGACTCTTTTCCATATACTGAACGTGAATGGAGACTTTGCCTGTCAAGCTCTAATATGGACTACTTTTAGGAATTTTACAGGTGCTTTTTTTGTCGTGACTCATGTCCCAAACATTCAGAAGCCAAACAACAACTTTCTGTGGCAAATAGAAAGATTTAAAGAGTCATTCACTGAAAAGTTTGCCCTCTGCACCGATTCAAAAATGGCATCATGTGGCAATATTTTTTTATATTTTTAGTCAATGACCGCTTACATTTCAGTCTGTTTCAGTGTTAATCACACCAACAAGTTCAGATGAAAATATTTATTAACAAAGGTTTTTGAATTTTGTCAATGATAAGGATGTGTATAATATTGTTTATTAAATTAATTAAAACACTGGTGATGTAAGATTTTAACCATGCAGTACTTTTTTAGTTTTTTTTTATATTTAAATATTTAAATTTATTTGTATTTTTTTGAATAAAAGTCTATGAAACAAATATAATAGGGGTGTGACGAGACGTTTATCCTACGAGACGAGACGAGACTGGGTTCACGAGAACGAGACGAGACGAGATTTTTAAACTTTTTTAAAGAAATCCTCAATGATAAAATATATAGGAAAAAATTGTCTTTTGAGTTAAATGCAAAAAATGTAGGTGCATTTTGAAATCAAATTGTACTTTATGAAATTAAACATCTATCTTAATAATTTTTATGCAGTAATAAACAACATGTAAACACTGCAAAATGTCTTGCAACAAACTCAACTGACAGGCAAGTAATTGCACAAAAATTATATAAAAATAAATAATAAACAACATAAATATCAATTTAAAGTGGAAGTGAAGCAGTCAGTCAAGTTTACATTATTTAGTAAACTGATTTCCACTTTAATAAAAAAAATATATATAATAAACACGATTAATGTATCCATTTAAAAGAAAGCAGTGGTTCCCAAACTGGGGGGCGCGGCAAGGCTGAGGGATAGTTAGGGCCCTACGAAATCCGTATAATTTTTTCCTAAATTCCATTTTATTTTTTTCCAAATTCCGTTTTTTCCATAAAAAATTTTCTGGACTCCTTTTTAATAGTTAAATTAAACTGTATTAATTAAAAAGCATGTCTTATTAATTAAAATCATGAAACTAGTTTAATTTAACAGCAATTTAGGCTTATTAAAAGTTTAACAAAAATTACATGTTTAGGGCCCTATGAAATGTTTTATTTTTTCTCAGCATATGATTTATATTTTTTGCTGTTACCAAATTCTGTGTTTTAATTTGTCTAATTATTTGAATGCATAAAACAACCGAATTTTTTCCTTTTTTTTCCTTAAAGTAGCCTTATGAATTATTTTCCCCTCAGAAATTCTGTTGTATATTTACATTTTTCTGGTTATCAAATGAAGGAATACAACATTAATTTAATTTATCATTTATCTTTTAATTATAGAAAATTAAGCAAACAAGATTTTTTTTTTGGCAAACAAAGGGGGTTTACTATTAAAATTAAAACATGAAAGAAATATTGTGTAATTATTCCTTAAAAAATAATGTTTGTTTCATTTTAGTAGTAGCAGTAGGCTATGTACATTCTACTGAAATATAGTTATAGGCACAATGTCTTCAAATCAAACCGGACTTTTATTTGACGGGTTGCCATGAATACCTTTAAATTTCTGTGTATGAGATATGACGCTAGTTTTACTCAAATCAAACGCTAAAATGCTCATGAAGTGACTCTCAGAGCAGTTCTGGAGATGTTGTTCATGTGTTTACCTCCTCATTTAGTGAGACAGACGCTGAAATCACCGCGAGTGTCACGCGCACTTCAGTGTGTTTGTGTAGTAAATGAAACCGCGCGTCTGCTCCATTCATTAACAGAGACAGGCAGAACATGCAGGATTCATATTTAAATCGACTTTTGCAGCTTAATTTTTACAGATACTACATATCGTGATTTGATTTAAGTGTAATGACCTACTTTTGATTAATTCATTCAAAATGTGAGAAATTCCGTGACATTCAGCGTTAAACTGTGAATTCTGTTTTTATGACTGGATAAAGACTACACTGTGTAATTTTCCATACATAAAAACAAAATATCTTACATACCACCACTTGTGAACGAGCCAGTGTAACGCAAATATATCTGAAAGGTCTGCGCGAGGATATCGTCACGTTCTCGCGAGACACATCGGATCTCGTCACACCCCTAAAATATAATAATCAATAATATTTGGGATTGAGCTGTATAAACTGAAGTGCTTTGCTAACGGGTTGATTATGTTGCTTTCACATGCAATCGGAAATTTCCTAATTCCTAATGAATAAATATACGTTACTGTATATATGTATACGACAAGATTAAGCAATGTAGATGTTGTGGTGAAAAACTAATAAAGCTTAACAGTCACTATAGAAATGCATATAGCAAGTTTATGGCCCACACAACACAAAAACTCAAAATTCTTTCCAAGTTTCTTGAGACGCCACTCCTGCCCAATTTCGAACTAGAAAACTCGTATTTATGATAATTCCATAATTATGATTCACAAGTAACCTTGAACTAAGTTACATGTTAGTCGGCACACTAAAACATGAATAACTAAAAATGTTAGTTATCTATGAGGAAAATGCATAACTTTGCACGTTGCTTTTTTAAAATTAATAAAACTGATCAAATTAATAAAACTATTAAGTTAGTTGAATTCAATCCCATTTTAGTTCAACTAAAACCAAGCTATGGGTTACCCAAACACTAAATTTGGAGGATATTTTTGTCAAAATAACAAATAATGTCAATAATGACTTCAAGAATGGCTTCAAGAAGATATGGTGCTTTTGTTGTTATTTTGGAGCACAATAACCAGAATCCCTGTTCACTTTCATTACTGTAAATGAGCGGCCTGTACATTCTTCCATTTGTGTTACACCGTGGAAAGCAAGTCATATCGGGTTTGGAACAACACAAGGGTGAACTACTCATTTAGACTGAAGATATTACATTGAGAAAGGGAGGGTGTGCTGGAAGATGTCTGTGAACGGTCTAAAAGAACGCGCACCCGTTTAAGGCCGTATCGCCTCAGTCACATGTCGATGCCACTCGTCCATCATCATCCTACAGTCCTCCTGAGGAAAGGAAGACAAGCACAGCCTCAGCAGTTAATGATGGTGATTTACACGTGAAATGAAGATGTATGACTGCCGTTTAAATTGCATTGGTTTTCCGGAAAGCTGCATCTCCCCATGCACTCTGTAACAACATCAGGGGCCGTTCGGCTGAGTCAGTGTTCAAACGCAGTCAATATAAAGTTGTTACAAATACATTCTGTTTTTTTTGCAAAATGCTTTTGCAAGTTCAAACTTTGACATTTTCAGAGACATCCGCTGGGAAACAGAAACCTCGATCAATCCCTACTAGAAATGTCACATCCGAGTCTTTTGTCACCATTAGCTAGGAAAATATCACAGTTTCCGTGATGAATAAGGTTTTTCCTCTCAAGGTTTGTACAGGACCTGAATGGCAGACATTATTTGTGTCATCTGTGACATGAATATGACGAAAACAGTCATGAACATGTCCACATTATCATTAATTAGCATCTTTTATATTTACATTTTATATTTTACACACGTACGCATGTGCACGTCTCTGTAAAAAAATATGCAACATTTAATATTCGATAGATAGATGGATAGACAGATAAGCTAGATCTTGTATGTGTGTTTATGTACAGTTGTGTTCAAAAAAATAGCAGTACAACATCAGTAACCTGATGAAACACTGTTATTAGCAGTAATGATATTACTGCATTGCAAATAATTTACTTGTGGTTGTAGTAGTATAATAGAAAAACAACAGCCCCAACTGGTATGACATGCGTGCTGCTTGTTCTGTGTAATTGACTTATGCATCGAAAGGGAGTGCTCAAAATAATAGCAGTGTGGAGTTTCATTAGAGAATTCATTCATTCTGTGAAAAAAAACAGGGGCCATTAATTGTCCTTTATTAAGGAGGAAGGAAAGCAATGTGTCATACATTGTTATAAAATATGTTTTCTTCTGAATTGTGAAGCTGTTTTATGCACTGTTCGGAAGAACAAAGTAATTTGATTAAAATGTTGATTGGAGAAGGGAAAACTTATAAAAAAAGTGCAGTAAATTATAGGATGCTCAGTTAAAATGATCTCAAATGCTTTAAAATGGCAACAAAAACCCAAAACACGCAAAAGAAAATGAGCAACTATTGTTAAAATGGATCGAAGAATACTCCGAATGGCAAAGATCCAGCCAATAATCACCTCCAGAAAGATCAAATATGATCTATAATGACCTGTAAGTACTGTTACAGTCAGAAGACGTTTGATCGAAGCTAATCTGTCAGCAAGAAGCACCATTGTTGAAAAAAGGCATGTGCAGAATCTGTTCAAATTTGCCAAGGAACACATTCTGTGGACTGGTGAGAGTAAAATTGTTCTTTTTGGATCTAGTGGTCATCGACAGTATGTCAGACGACCCTCGGGTACTGAATTCAAGCCTCAGTATACTGTACACTGTGAAGACTATGAAGCATGGTGGAGCAAAAATCATGGAATGGGATGTTTTTCACGCTACGGTGTTGGGCCTATTTATCGTATACCAGGTATCATGGATTAGTTTGAACACATCAAAATACTTGAAGAGATTATGCTGCCCTATGCCGAAGAGGAAACTCTCCTGAAATGGGTGGGTGTTTCAACAAGACAACGACCCCAAACGCACGAGTAAGCGAGCAACATCTTGGTTTCAGACAAAAAGGATTGAGGTAATGGAGTGGCCAGCTCATTCCCCCTGACCTCAACCCAACTGAAAGCTTCTGAAGCAAACCCCAAACGCAGTTCGTTCATCCTGGGCTGAAAACCCTGTTTCTAGGTGCCAGAAGTTGGTTGACTATAGATGCATAACATCTCTTAATTCTTTGAATTTGCAATGTTTCCACTATATTTGAAATATGGAAATAAAATCTCTTAAAATATTTGCATATTCATATTTATAAATATTTATTCACTTTTATCAAGGCACTGCTATTTATTGGAACACAACTGCAGGTTTATACTATATATCATTCTATAAAATACTGCACACATTATAAAAATATAAATACAAGTATAAATGCATGTAATAAGTGCATAATTGCATGACTTTAGCTGAAAAATGACTCTTTGTTATTGTCCTCTTGCATTATTGACAAACTATTTTCCTGCTTAACACTGTAAAGCTGCTTTGACAATCAGAGTATTGTATAAAGCGCTATACAATTAAGGTGACTTGGAAGTTTAGGATGCATTTACATTTTTTTGAACTTTTGATTTTGTGGTGAAATGTGCGCTGACAGGTTCATGAGACTCACCCTTGCAGTAGTGCGCTGTGTGTGATGACGGCAAGCCGGTGATTCTATACGGACAGATCATATCTTCAGGATCATCACAGACAGCAAACAGGAAGGAACTCAACCGTAATTCTATCTCAGAGATAAACAGCAAGAAAACAGCACAAGAACATTGAGAATGAACTCCTGCCATGGGTAAAAAGGAAATGAAAACCCACCAAAAATATTTCAGAATTCTTAGTTTATTTCTCTGGAGGAACGCTTGAACCATTATTAAATAAAACCTGTACAGTATTTACAGTCAGATATTTTACACCCAGTTTGGTCGCATGCACGTGTAACAAAAAGAAAGAAACTCTGTACAATCATTTACATTCCTTGGGAGGAGTCAATGCGATAAAAGGCACCTGTAACCTTTGTTGGTATATATATATATATATATGCCCCGCTGCACTTCACCTGCTCCTGGAGATCAATAAACTGTCAAGCTCTGCTCAGTGTTACAGCAGAACGGCTCTAAAATGACTGATTGTTCTGTCAAGCCTTTAATTGTAGCCTCTTTTTCTCTATTACTTAAATGTCTTTTCTATTCTGCATATTAATTGCCTACCTGGGTTGCCAGGTAACTAGAAGCACCCCAATGAAACACATTAGTTTTTTCCCAAAAAAGGGATTTAACAGCAGCATTTCGCGATGGCATGATGTCCCACACGCTGAGAGTGAGGTAAGGCGTAAGGCGTACTGCAGTGTGGCCCTGCGCTTCAGGCCGGGAGAGACAGAGAGGGGCATTAGGCAGCTGGGGCAACAGTGGCAACCTGCTTACCTTTGCCATCACAGGGGGTCAAAGCCACAAGTTAGCGCTATGCTGATCAATAGACAGGTGTCAACAATCTCCCCTGTACAGAAAAGCTTTCCTTTGAGATTCTATACAGATGTAGAAGCTTACACAGCATGTCAATGCCATGCATCACTGGCCTAGAATATAAAATATAAGCACCGTAAAGCTACAACACTAAACGTACCACTGGTAAACTACTGCTGTGAAGCTAAATGCGTAAGAAAGATAAACCCCGGAAGCTTCACATTGAAAGTTAAGACCGCATTTAAGCTGAGCACCAGGAATTGCAGGCCACTGACTGGCATGGCTGTAAAAAGTGTCAGTTTAAGGTGTATTTAAGGTTTAACTGTCAATCTCAGAAGCAGCCTTGTGACCCAATGTGCTTTCAGACACAATGGAGAAATAACTGAGAGGCTGAAATTTCCAGTGTTGTTATGGAACTGAATTCGCAAACCAATTTCACAGTCTTTAAGTCCTAGCAATACCAAGCACATTTTGACAAGCTCTCTTCACAAGAATTTTACAGTTGTACCAAAAATGCTTCAAAATGCTATTCTAAAATGAAATTAGTTCACAGCACAGTCTTTTGTAAACTCACTAATGTGGGGCACTTATTAAAACAGGTTGACCCTGTGATAGTATGCATTATTATTAGAATAGCATACTGTACAAATACGATCTCGGAATCTCATTCATTGAAACAGAATGAATTGTAGAAACTGTATGGAATAGAATTCGTGTAATTCTTGCATTATGTAAATTGCAAATGCACATAAAATTCAAACATGTTTTTATGAACAACATGCGCAGAAATTCATTTAGCTCGTTTTTCGAATGAGGCCTGTTGTTCGTTTCGTTTAAACATAACACCAGTATAAACGCACAATTTTGCAAAAGTGATCCAACGGGGGGGAATGTAGGACGATTATTTAGTGATTATTTCAATCAAACTTTGGCAACACGTTTGACGCTGTACATTTTGATCCCCCTTTAAGAACAAAACACAGACGCACATCAAAAAAAGATGCAAGACGGTATAAAGCAGCATTTTTTTCACAGTTTTGAAAACAAATGTTCTTTGAAGTAGATGCTTTGATCATTATTTAATAAATTTGGCCTTATTTTAAAAGACTTCACAGAAAAGCCCCTTTTTTTTTTTTTTACAAATACATTACTCTGTTTCAAAGGACAAAAATTTACTATTTGGTCAAAAAACGGCCTATATTGTTAATAGTTCTACATTCTAGAATCATAAACCCAAATATAATCAAAACAAGGATGACATACCGGCTTAATGACGGTGCAGTTCACACTCAGTCTACTGTTAAATTTAAAGAGATATATATAGTGCCAACCACTGGTAGAAATCTATTAACCTAAAGGTTAAGGAAGCCCCTACTGCATTCTTCCTTATGAATATTTATGCATGTATATGAGCTTTACAGTATGCAAATGACTCCAGCCTAAAGATATATCCACTGTATAGTAGCTTTAAATGACTGACAGCAGCTTTGCGACATCACGTTGTCTTCGAAAAAGGGGAAAAATCAAAATCAAAAAGGGTAACTTGCAAATTTGATAAAATTTCTTTCCGTAGCATGGGAATCATGCTGCACTTGATGTGTGATTATCCATGCTGTGGGTCCTTCATCAGATAAACCGCATCTCTCTTGTCTGTAAATGAAGAGCTTCCTCCTTACAGCAGCTCGTGTACACGGCTGCATTCAGGTGGTGAATTGCCAAGGGCCGTCCAAAAAAAATGTTATGCAGATAAGAGTGATAGATATGTTTCATTAAAAAAGACTGTAAATCTAGGAAAGCCTGAGAAGGGAACAGCGCGTGGCACAGCAAGATTGATGGCGTAAAAATAAACAAAGCTGCATGTGTTCTAGCAAAACAAGCTCGCTGATGCCCACGTACCCCCATCAGGCACACCGTATCCTCCAATGCAGAGGAGGCTGCTTCCTATTTCATTTAATAGGGAGTGAATCTGAGAGGAGGATTGGAAAACACGGTGCCCAACTTGACCTACTTTAACACTGCTGTCTTTAACATGCTTGATGCTTGTTCAAAAGTGTGATAGTGGAGAAACATCAATGGCTGAGGTTCATTTTACCACAATTTTACATCTTATTACGGTGTCTCAAAGGGGTAGATTGTGTGAAAATGTATATTCTGTAAAAATGTACTAAACTTTATGTTGTCCTAAACCTTTATGAATTTCTTTCTTCATTGGAACACATAAGGAGAAGCTTAGCAGATTGTTCCAGCTGCTCTTTTCCATTTTGACAATGAATGGCCAAAATCAAGCTCCAAGAAGTACAAAAAAAGCATAAAAACATCAGTAGTCTAATGTTACTTGTGCATTGTATTCCTTTTTTTAAGTCAAATGACAGATTTGTGTGAGAAACGAACAAAAGTATTTCTAGATGTGACATGTCTATAAATGGCATACTTGAATATACAGTACACTGACAAGAAAGAGAGGTGAAACAGATGATTTTTTATTGAATAACAAATTACATTTTAAATGAAATTTTTTTGTGTGGCTTCAGAAGATTTGGAATATAGAACACCGATTTGATATACTATTTTTATGGTGTTTTTGGATGATTCTTGAAGCTCAAAAGATCCACCTCCATGTACCTTCATTGTATGGAAAAGAGCAGCCGAAACAATCTGCTAAACTTCTTCTTTTGTTCCACTGAAGAAAGGAAGTAATTCAGGTTTAGAGTAAAGGACTATTTTCATTTTTAGGTAAACGGTCCATGAAAAATAAAAATGCTGAGGACCAGAAATAAAATATCAAAAGCCGTTGTGCAAATTCTTTAACACTTCCGTTTTAAAGTGTTATAAAGGGTAGCCATAATCTAGAAAAACTAATGGGCTAAACAAAATGACCCAATTTTCATCCAACATTCCAGCGTTAGATTGTCTGAAATTCTGTTTGTCGTACCAGGACTGTGTCCAACAACATGAAACTGGGTCCTTTTCTACTCTCCTCAGGGGATCGTTGCCTTTCAATCAGATGCTTGAGCCTGAGGTAACATCTAGTTCTGCCTAAAACTGTCTGCTAGTGTCACTAAACTCAATCCCCTGATGAGTTGGGCTTATTACACGGGCAGACTCTCAAAATGCCCACTCAGCAGACTCTCAATACTGCTTTACACTTCTGAGACTTCCATCCACACATCTAGAAGACAATAAAGCTGGAGTCCTGTCATGTGCAAGAAACCAGAATCGGTAAAGGTTTAACACACAAAATCTCATTTTAAACCTGAGGTAGAAAACAAAAAAAAAATCAAAGCAGGATGGAGCGAACGAGTTTAAAAGAAAAGGAAGTGTATCTGAAGAGAGCTGTACGGTGTTTGGCTGCGGTTTAGGGGAGCCATTAGTAATCTGAAATGTTCAGAGAAACCCCTGGAAGAGGAAGGCATTGAAAAACATGGTCCATAATATTGCACAATATTTTAAGGGAATGTGGGACTGATGACGACTTTGCATCTGCTCGTTCTTAGTAAACACAAAAGGTGCCAATCTTCTGGATACTGAGAAAAAGTGATTCAGTGTCTGATACTACGTCAAAGCTAAAGTCATATGGCTTTCAAGGATTTACAAAAACGACTCTGAAATGATTCCACCTTGACGTGATAAATATTCAGAAGTAAAATCAGCAGCTACAGATGAAGTCACCTCAAGGACATGTTTTCGTTTAGACAGGAAGTGCAGAAGGACACTTCACTGTACAGATAATACAGTTTCGGCATCAACAAAATGGCACCTTAAAAACATCCAGGAGAAAGCAACCGGCAGTTCCTCAGACTCATGATCATTGGACCGTATTCCTCAGAAGCGACTCCGTTTTCAGCCTGTTGAAAGGGTTGTGTCTTCTAAATCAGACAGCTGTGCCTCATCTCCTTAAGGCAGGTCCATGAAACTGGCCTTCTGGAGAGAGAAGGCTGACCCATGGACTCGTCGCCAAGGTCGGTTTCAGACACCTAAAGTTTTGGTGTCCAATTACCCGTCAGCCCAAAAAGGCTCCACTGACAGAACTGTTCCAAATGGAGGATCATCACCTTTTCTTCCCCATCTTCGGATTCCAGATCTTTACTCTCATGTCACTGTGGGATGAAAGAAACAAAAAAGGGAGACATAATATGAGAGGTGAAGGAGATGCTCAAGGCCAGTAATCAGAAAGACAGCCACACTCGGTTGTCTGAATCTTCAGACACATCACAGTAGCTCCTCACATTGAAGAGATGGCACAGACATCAAAACCAAGAGTTCACAAAGCGAACCGCAACAGTCCCCGCTCCTCTCACCAATTAGGTGCATGCACCGCTTCATCCCAATAAAAATCAAAACCCCGCTGTGTGAACCAGCCCACAGAACCGCATGCTCGCATCTTAACTAGCACACTCGATCTCTGAAGAAAAAGATCGCAGCGTGATGCAAATTAATGGGTCATTAGATTGGGATTAAAGTTCCACAAATAATTTTCTTCCAGGAAAAAAAATTCATTATTTTTCCAGAAAAAAAAGATTAATTCACCTGAAAAGCAAAGTATAATGAGATACTTTTCAGTAAAAAAAAAAAATAATAATATATATATATATATAATATAATATATATTATACAGTGCCGTGAAAGTTGTTTGGCCCCCTTCCTGTTTTATTTTTTAATTTTTTAAAATCTTTTGCATAGTTGTCACACTTAAAAGATTCATTTCATCAAACTAATTTTAATATTACACAGAGATAGTGCAAGTAAATACAAAATGCGTTTTTAAATGATGATTTCATTTATTAAGGGAAAAAGGCTGTCCAAACCTACGTGGCCCTACATGAAAAAATAATTGCCCCCTCCTGTTAAATCATGAAAAAAACTGCAATTAACCACATTATTTTAGAAAAAGCGGAGTTAAATTTCACTAGCCACACACAGGCCTGATTACTGCCGACCTGTTGAATCAAGAAATCACTTAAATAGAAGCTGTCTGACAAAGTGAAGCATACTTAGAGAGCAACACATCATGCCACGATCTAGAAATTCAAGAACAGATGAGAAACAAAATAGTTGACATGTATCAGTCTGTAAAGGGTTATGAAGCCATTTCTAAGGTTTTGGGACTCCAGCGAACCACGGTCATAGCCATTATCCACAAATGGAGAAAACAGTGGTGAATCTTCTCAGGAGTGGCTGGCCTACCAAAATTATTCCAAGAGCGCAACAACGACTCATCCATGAGGTTATAAAAGAACCCAGAACAACATCTAAGAACTGCAGGCCTCACTTGCCTCAAATAAGGTCAGTGTTCATGATTAAACAAAAAGAAAGAGACTGGGCAAAAACGGCAACCCCCCTCCATGGAGAATTTTCCAAGCCAAAAGGCACTGCTGACCAAAAAGAACATAAAGGCTTGTCTCACATTTGCCAAAAGATATTTTGTTTATTCCCAAGACTTTTGGGCAAATATTCTGATGAGATGGACTGATGAGACAAAAGCTGAACTTTTTGGAAGGTGTGTGTCCCGTTACATCTGGCATAAAACCAACAGAGCATTTCATAAAAAGAACAACATACCAACAGTCAAACATGGTGGTGATAGTTTGATGGTCTGGGGCTGCTTTGCAGCTTAAGGACCTGGACAACTTGCCATAATTGACGAAACCATGAATTCCTGCACCTCTATCAGAAAATCCTGAAGGAGAATGTCTGGCCATCAGTCTGTGACCTCAAGCTCAAGCTCACTGGGTTTATGCAGCAGGACTATGATCCAAAACACACCAGCAAGTCCCCCTCTGAATGGCTCAAGAAAAACAAAAAGAAGGTTTTGGAGTGGCTAAGTCAAAGTATGGACTTAAATCCGATTGAGATGCTTAAACAGTCCATTCAGGCTCGAAAACCCTCCAATGTGCCTGAATTAAAACAATTCTGCAAAGAAAAATGGGCCAAAATTCCTCCACAGCGATGAGAAAGACTCATTGCCAGTTATCGCAAAAACAATTTGACTGCCGTTTTTGCTGCAAAGGGTGGCCAACCATTATTAGGTTAGGGGAATCAATTTCACGTAGTGCCAGGCAGGTTTGGACAGCTTTTTTCCTTTAATAAATAAAATCATCATTTAAAAACTGCATTTTGTATTTACTTGCATTATCTTTGTGTAATATTAAAATTTGTTTGATGATCTGAATATTTTAGGCGTGACAAATATGCAAAAACCTTTTCACGGCACTGTATATATATATAGTTCTATAGATAGATATAATATATGTGATATATATATATATATAATAAAGTACATTTTTCCTAACCCAATGGTTTTTTCTGTTTTATGCATAAATCATACGCAATTTAATGTGGTTTGTGAAAATTGCCAATAGGATATAAAAAAATGTTTCACCAAGAAGGTTTTAGCCCAAAGTTCTAGGTCTTGCAAAAAGCACTTCAGTTTATAAAGTTAACTTATGACCAGTTCTAAACAGCAATACTGAAATGGATCCTGGTGAAACAGCACCAAGTCTCGCGGGGCGTTGAGGAAGTATCCTCAAGTATCTCGTGGTTCCTAGACCTTAACTAGAACCAATTTTTGCCACTGGTGTTGAATGCAATTAAAGGTGCAATAGGTTTTTATTGCTCTCTAAAAGATGAGCCACTTGAGTGCATTGAAATGGGGGGAAAAAAATTAGTACAATTTTCCTTTATTGGCCCAAAGTGAAAGAGCTAAGGGAAAGTTCTGTGGGATCAAACACCTGAAAGAACTTGGCCTATGAAACGAAACTGTATGAGAGAGCTGGAAACAGAGAGAAGATGCACACAGAGAAAGATGATATACAATTGACAGAGTGAGAAATAATTGACAACAACAAAATGACACAGTTGAGCTGTGTAGTTTATTCTCAAGACATTCTGCGGCTCACGTCCCAATATCTTGAAGCTACAAAATTGCTAAAAATAACATTCTTTGAAAGATTCAAATGTCACCTGGCAAAGCTTGGCAAATCTTGCAACTAGTTTTTTCCTCAGAAACCTGGTCAGCATTTTGTTTCCAAATAGGCTCATTGAAACCTGCGCAAGTTGCGAAGTAGCCAGCCAACCAGATCACAGCTTGAAGTTTTGGAAGATTCTTGCCACTTTTATGTGCTGCAATATGCATCAGACAATCTGAACAGGCTGAAACGACCACTTTTATGTGATAAGTATGCTTATGGTAGGAGAGTTTCAGCTAAGGACTTGTCAGAGAGAAAAAGGGAAAAGGGGAAAATACTATCAAACAGAGAGACATCGAGAGAAAGGACAGTACCAGAGGGAACCAGGCAGGAGGTGGTTAGTGGAGGCTCAGGGGAGGCTGGTGGCCCGGCCCTTGATGGCCAAGACCCGACGGGGCAGACAGGGAGTAAGCCCGGGGACATAACTCCACAACTTCACCCGACAGTCACTGTGGTTATGAAGCCCCACAGCGCGAAGGGAAGGGATGAAAGCGAGAGAAAAACAGAGACAGAGAGAGTTGAAAGAACAGGAGAGCTTTGTTAGAGGCACATTAATGAAGAACAGTCAAACAATCCCCTGCCCACACCATCTGTTCTACAAATAAGCGCCCCCGAAATGCACAAAAGTAGGTCTTAAAAACATATTAGTCCGACTGAACATTTCTAAGTAGTCTACTGTCTGGAAAAAGACGTCACAAGAGAGTGAACAGAGTCGCATTGAGCTGATGACCCATTTAGGACTTTGGAGGGCCGTAAATAACTGGTTATATTATTATTATTTCAAAATGACCATAGTTAAAACCTGTTCTTCTATAGGATATGAAAGATGTTCTTCATCTTGTTTTCCTAGTGCACCTATGAAGTTTTCTTCTAATTTAGTAGAATTTAGGGAAGTATGACTTGCAAACAGGTTCTTTCGACCAAACTATTCATCTTTTCTTTCACATCATAATGTATTTCCATACATTATGTGACATTAGCTCGTTGTGGCAAATACAGCCATTTATTACCACTGTTCGATTAAGATGAATTGTTGTATTTCTTGCATTTTTGCATATCTGCGTGTCCCAGTTGAGTTTTCTTACTCCTAGCATAATTGAGATAAATGTTCATGCCATATAAAGTTCTTAGCATCTCCTATAGGCTTTTCCCTGCATATTGAAAATGACTAACAAAGTTGATTACATTTCTGTCATGTTGCTAATATCACAGTTTTGAAATCCTTGTACACATGGTGATGCATGAATGCAGAAATATATGGCCTTTGTGTCTTGTGTCAGAAATATATGGGTCAATGACAAATAAGAGTGTCTAATTTCAAAAATCTCTCTTTGTACTCTTTGTATTCACCTTGGTTTCATATAGACTTCATTTTGGTGATGTATGCAGGACTTCTCCAATCATTTAGTCCGCTTAAAGGTCGCCCCTGTAAACTTCTGTTCAGCTGCAGTTTTTGATTGCAATGCCCAGCAATCGATGCATTGAACCAAGTCCTTAACTGTGTTTTTTTGATGAAGCCTTTACCTCATATTACATCACAATATGGAATGATAATATCTATTTCTATATATATATATCTATATATTATTATATTTGCCTCGTTTACCAATGGTCTGATCACGAACAAACTGTCCAGTCCCTAATTTGCAAACCGTCAATAAAAACAATAAAAAATAAAAGAAAAGACAGAACTCCAAAAGAACAATTTTCCATAATCTTGCATCCCTAGTAATTTATTATTTTTCTAAACACTCTCTCTTGTCTGATGCACGCACCTGGAGGCGGTAAAGATCTGTTTGGAATTGGTGCAGATGGCATTGATCGGGCTGTCATGGCCCTTAATCTCTCCGATGGGGGTGAAGTTGTCCACGTTCCACACCTTGAGCATTCCCCCCCTGCAGGCGCTGAGGAGCATGGGCCGCCCGGGAACAAACGCCAGAGCACACACCCAATCCTTGTGCGCGTTTGGGATTTGCTGTGGAGAAACAAGTATCGTTCTAGTTTTAGAACACCTCCAATCTACAAACTGCACCATTTTCGGTGTCAACCGTGTCTGCGGTACAAGCAGTGCATGAAGTTTAATTCTGCAGTTTCGGGGTTGACCTCGAACCCTTACTCCAAGCAAAAATTTGTAGTAAAGCACCAGTAATAATAAAACTACAAATGAGTTCGACAAACAAGTCAAATTAACATTTTATTAAAAACAAACCTCAGAGTAATAAAAACATATATGCTATGAAAGAAATGAAACATTCATGAAGCTCTATATATCACGTGAAGAATTTCCACCAAGTTCCTGCTGATCCCGCCAACAGGCCTGTGGGGAAGCGGACGGAAATTCTCATAAAAGAGAGCAACCAAAGCACATTATCTTGGCAAATTTACTCAGTTGTGCAATCAAAGAGGGCAGGCGAGTAAGTAAAGTTTAGATGTTTAGATAAACTTGCTGTTTATACATTGGTAACTGCACTGGGATTCAAACGTCTTCCTTTTGAGGGAGAGAGGTAGCGTCTGCTGTCAGTCACTTAATATATAAAGATTTGGATGTGCACATACAGCTGTGATCTGATTTAACCCAGATATATGCGTTTCATAGATTGAGCGCTGAATAAATCTGCGTAACGAAAATAAAGCTTGACATGAAGATATAGCTTTAAATCAAGATGTCTTTCACCTACAACTGAAAAAAAAAAAAAACTGGAAATGTTTACAGGTATAAGATCTCCATTCATCATCACACATTGATTTTCCTGGGGATGCCTGTGCTCGATTTTGGATTTCAGCATTAAAATGTGCTAAAACTATGACTATTATAATCAAATGTACCTGTGAAATGCATAATTCATTTTTCCTTGATATGCAGGAGACTCGTTTTGTCGAACCCATTTTTACATCATCTTATAATAGTCTTCCATTATTTTTGACCTTTTAGCTCTGGATAAATGTGTTCGGTATGTGTTTTTGTCTAATATAAGCAGCTGGAGAAACCATTACAATCAAACATACTACTAAGAGCTTTCTCAGCTGTCAGACCATGGTGACGTCAACCAGCGCAGATAAATGAAGCCATCCTACATCTATTGACACGGGAACAATAGGTAAACGCTGGGTTATTACCCCTGAAAAATCATTTGTCTGTATATATATATTATTTATCAGTATTGGATATTGTACTTAATTTCGTTGCTGTCAGTCAAAGTTAAAGTTAAGCTGTCTTAACTTTAATGTACTTTAAACTCTTTAAAGCACTTTCTGCTTATCATTCACACAGTCCCCTTTTTTTATTTCTAGTTCCTTAAATTAACAGTTCACTCCAAAAATCTACATTTCTCAGTCATAATTACATTTTGCCACATAAGGCTTTTTGCTTTCACATTATGATGATTGTACAGATGACAAATTAATAAATAACCGTAAATGGTTAATGCATTATAAACAGCGTGTAAATTATGGGCGGTATTCAGGGGTCCGATCCCCCCATCTCCCGTGTGACATTATGACATCACACATTAACAAAAAACCAAAAGCCGCTTAAATGCAATAGTAATCTTCTAATTTTTTACCTGAATAAGTTCATGCTGTCCCAGATCCCATTTCTTAATGCCATTGTCACGGGAACCACTGAACAGCACGTCGCCATGTATAGCAAGGCACTCAATCCCATCGTAATGAGGGGGCTCGAAGTTATGAGCTGGTCCGATGTTACCCTGGGTTCCCTCCGCAACATCAAATATCTGCATTAAAGGGGTCATGAATTGAGAATGAATTTTGACATATACTGTAAGAGGTCATTGCAATATAAAAACATACTGCAAGTTTCAGAGCTCAAACCTTTCTTGTTAGTTCAAAGAAGCTTTTATTGAAACCAAGCTGCCAAAACAACTTTTTCCTACAGGTTTTTATTACGCAATAGAGATGAATACATTAGCACAAGACTGCTGTATGATTGTTTTGATACATAAGGACTTATGTGGTCAGCCGTTCTGTCGCACAATAATTTATTTCATATCGGTAAATCAAGCCATCAACTGAACAGTCATATGCACATTGTTCCTTTTAGTAGCATGAAAAACAACAGATATTCAAATTGGGATTAAATATATACAAAAAGAACGATCCCTTTATAATCACTGGATCTGTCGATCACTTTAGTTCAGTGCAGTTCTGCTCTCTCACCAAATCTCCATAATGAAACTCAAATTTACATTGTGTCAGCACTTTTTTTGGTTATGATGAGAGCATTCACAAGAGTATGTGAGTCAGCACTGAACAAAATCATGTGCCCAGTGCTGGAAAAACAAAGTGTTAAAAGACAACTTTGATGCAGTAAATGTACTGTAAACATAACACTTTACATGATTAGTTGACTGCAAATGCATAATCACATGCATGCTACTTATTTCATATGTAAAGATGTTGCAATTGTTCAAACCATAGTCAAAAACAAGGTAGAAAATGGCCATTTCTGCTTCTGATGTAAATATTTTCCTAAAATTATAAGCACAACATTGTACTCAATGTCAAATCTACATCCTAGCTGACTACATGAAGAAAGGAGAACTATATAAAAAAGGGCAAACGCACCTTCACGTAATGGTCTTTGGATCCAGTGATCACCTGATCCTTGCCTCCTCCAGAATAACCCACTGTAAGACACATGACTGACCCAATGTGTCCGGTCAGCTTCCCAGTGGTCTGCATTCTGCACACAAAGAATATAACAGAATATGCACATAGTGATGAACACTGTACAGCCAATTCACTTGGTAGGTTTATTAATTAATCAATAAATGACCATCAATAAATGCTAATACCAGTTGCACTCGACTTAGGAATGAACTATGCACCTGTTGAGGTCCCATGTGCGGACAGTGTTGCCTGCAGCAGCGTACAGCACGGATCCGGAGGGATTGAGGGCGATCTGGTTGATCTGGTACTCGCCCTGAGCTGTAGTGATAGTGTGAGTGGTTGTACTAGCACAGGCATCGCCTGAGACAACCTGACCCGATGACCTAAAGATGGACGAGTTAAAATGTTGATGTTATACATAAAACCAGGTGCATTCAGATGCTACGGCTAAATGCTAATTTCATATGTTGAAAAAATACTCACGTGAACGTCCGGACGCACTTGGCAGAATCACGAATGTCCCAAACTTTGATATATGAAGTAGAAACTGTGAAGACCAGGCCGGAGTTGCTGCAGTATTTGACAGACACAACGTTGTTAGGATGTCCTCTCAGGGTCACGATTTCCTGTCCAGTCACCAAGTTCCACACCTTGCAGGTACGATCTGAATTCCAGGTATTAAAAAAAATATACTATACATATTAAGTCTAAAGTAACAAGTGCACTTTAGGCAAATTGGCAAAAGATTAGACACGCTTAAAATTAGAGCCCGATCGATACATCGTTTTGCCGATTTTATCGGCCGATATGAGCCTGTCGCAGATATATCGGTATCGGCGAATATGCTGCCAATATGCCGCCCATATGAAATTTTTTTTTACAGAACATAAAACACAGATAAAAGTCTTTTAAATGGTGTAATTACGTAGTTTGTCCAGCAGAGCGCGCTCCATTGTTTGCTACCTGGATGAAACGCTTTAAAGCTTAAGTGTATGGAATACCATTGAAATTTTGAATGGCCATATCTCGGTAACAATGTGGTGGATCCGCACCAAATTCGGGGGATCCCTTCAGCTCCAGGAACCCCCTCGAACACCCCGACCGATTGTACTTCCCCCCCCCTCGAGGCTTGCTTTCGAATGAGACCATCCCAGCGTCCATAGCCCCCAGCGTCCGGGAGTTACCGGCGGTTAAATTCGCCGTCGGTCGCCGACCGATCAGGCGATCCCAGGTGGGCTACCGACGCGCGGAGGGTGGCGTTCGAGAGGGGGCCTCGAGCTGAAGGGATCACCCGAATTTCACTTCAGTAAGGAGGTCTCTTGTTCAGGCAGCAGCATTCAAGCGTTGTCTTATTCGACCGTTGTCTTATTGATCGTTGTCAAGTGCCCTGCGAAGTGGACTTCACATGATATTCCGCCATGAGTCCAGTTCCAAGGGAACGTACACGTTGCATTCAAAGGGCATTAAAGTGTGCGAGACGTTAATTTATATTGTATTTATTTACAGAGTTATATTATGTCACATTTCTCTAGTAAGTTTTGTCTGTGTGTGAAGACAGTAGCGCAAATCCGTGAATGAATGTTCCGAAGTTGAATGGAATTGAATTGCAATAAAGTTGAATAAACTTCAACTTTACTGTTCAGTGCACTGATGTCCGACTAATTTTGAATAAAGTTTATTGTTAAATTGTTAAATGCCCTACCTCCATTACATATCTTTGTCACGTCATTATAATTGTTTTATAATTTATAATTTAATTAGGTTTAAAAATTAATTTTATCAATGTATTAATTAACAACACCAATATAAACACAAAACACAAAAACACAAAAACATAATTTGCAAAATGCAAAAGTGCAAAACATGCAATTATGATTACAGTGTCTAAATGAATAATAACTGAAGCACTGTGAGTAATATATGAAGTTGCACAATATTTCTGTTGAGCTGCCCACAGTTAGCCATCTTTACAGCAGTGAGCTGATGAATAGCTCAATAAAGCATGCTGAAACTATGACCTCGAGAAAATGTAATTCAAATTGGCTCATGTTTGTGTGCTTATGGGTGTTTATGTTTTCCTCTCAAAGGTTCAGAGTGAAAAACTGTACCTTTGGAGCCAGTGAAAAGCAGCTCATCTGTGGCATCCAGGCAAAGCACAGGTTTGGTGTGTCCCTCAGCCATTGCCACACACTGCAACGGGGTCGTCCTGCCCCCCTTCAGCCCACCTGTGGGAGTGATTACACCCCTGCACAAAGACACATATCATTTTAAAACACTGTTGTGAAGTGAGGAAGTCTCTGAGGTTAGTTGAGCAGGTGGAAAGGAGGATGTCGCAACAAAGTTTTTTTTGTGTTCAGATTCAACGTGTGCCATCTGTTCCATGCGGATGGACAAAAAAAAGCATAACTATTTTTTGCATCAATGTGTGAAAGAACAACAGATTGAGGGAGAACAGAAAGGAAACAAAATCGAAATGGGAAGAAGTTATCCTGATATGATCCCAATCCATTAACCTAATTACAGGTTATTGTCAGGTTTGTGAAGTAAAACTGCCTGGGTATGCTTAGGACCCCAAAGGGTAGCTATTAGTAATGGCAGGTTTAAAGCCATAAAGAATGCTGTTTATATGTAGGGTAAGCTAGCATGTTATGCAACACTAGGCTAATGCTATTCTAACGGTATGCTAAGCAAGTACATGGAGCTTAACAATATACAGAATTGGTACACAACAGTATTAAATATACTAAATATTATATAAGCATTAGAAAAAATGCATCAAAGAGATTTTGTAGAATTTCTTCTCAGTCATTGAATAGAGTAGTCATTAGAAGTTCTTTCGGCCAATGGAACTGCTAGGTGGACTTGATTCAATGGGCAGACTCAATCCACTCCTTTGTGAGATCCGGCGGTTGAACCTTGCACACTTCAGACCCCCATCCTTCGGCTGCTCTCCCTGAAGTTCATTGTCAACGTGCTGATATTTTATTTGAGCTATCAGACTCCAGCTGTGTTTTACAGGCCGCCACTCTGTCTTTCTCTCTAGACTCCATGGGTCACACAGGATACGGCCATGAGCAAGGCAGACGGACATCAGTGAAAACAATAGTACAGACTCCATATATCGAGCCAGTGCTAATTATGTCCTGTCGTAGTGTACCACTGCCAAGCAGCAGGTGAGTCGATACATGTGATGTCACACCGACTGCAAAGCCAAGCCGAATGCACACTTGAAAGGGAAGCCTGTTCAACTGATGCAAACTGCAGCCAAGTCTTCTGGGAGTTGATGACTTGGGTTCAGAAGCTTAAAATCCGCATTTCAAAGCCGCTCAGTTGGTCACTGCTGACTTTGCAGGGTAGCACAGAAAGTGGATCTATTTTAAGACAACTTCAATGTCCATATGTTTTGCAGAAGCGTGACCGGCTCTCTACCCAAAGGCTGCAACTGACAGAAATGTTAAGCACCTAGGTGCTGTTTTCCATTTCTCCCAGGCAAAAGTAACATATTTAACTATGACTAATTCTGACATTTTAGAATGTTAGTGCAAGGCAAACCATTTGATATGTGTGATTAAAACAATTATGCATGTCAGGATCTCAAGAGGAACCTGGGCACAGGTCTTTGGAGCCTCCCTAATGGCTAATCTTTAGTCCATCGAATTAAAGGGGTCATATGATCTTGCTAAAAATAACTTTATTTGGTGTATTTGGTGTAATGCAATGTGTTTATGCGGTTTAAGGTTCAAAAAACACATTAATTTTCCACATACTGTACATTATGTTGCTCCTCTATGCCCCGCCTTTCTGAAACGCATTGATTTTTACAAAGCTCATCGTTCTGAAAAGCGAGGTGTGCTCTGATTGGCCAGCTATTCAGCGCGTTTTGATTGGCCGAATACCTCAAGCGTGTGACGGAAATGTTACGCCCCTACCATACTGAGGAGCGACGAGACAAAAACATTAAAACCCATTATAAACAAGGCATTTGTTGCATCCAGTGGGGACATAATTACGGATTATAATGACTTATACTGTCTTTTTACGCGTTGCGTTGCATCCCGCCACGTAAACATAAAACCATGTCTGCATTTGTGATAGGAAAAATTACAAACTACAAACGCTACTCTACACTACTCAAAACTCGCATTTGAATAGTCAGTGGCAAATTCTTTAAATATAAAGAAAACTTACTTCTGTGAGTCTGAACAGCCGGCAATGTAGTCTACTCTACCAGGATCAGGAAACAGTCCTCCATAAAATGTGCTGCACACATCTGAATATTTGGTTTGAAGTATTCTGGAACAGTGTTGTAAATTACAACTTAACCACTGATTTCTAGTTGTGTCCTCTTTTGGAAGGCCAAAGTAGCTTTGCTTTCATAACAAAACACAGCGTCACACACGGCGGCTAGAGCGAGGAACGGTCGGCGTAATTGAGCGTAAGGCCGTTGGCTATAGTGAGGACCGCTGGCGGGCTTGCAGCACTCACATGTGGACGACCCTGGGCTGGACTCCATTCGTCCCGTGAAGCCGCTCCGGCGATCCACAAAGCGCGAATTTTGATGTTATCCTCAGCGACCAGCACGTATCATTCGAGGCATTGCAAAGAGATATCTTCCTCTTTTGCAGGCCACACAAAGTAGTTTTGCTTTCACAACGAAACACAGCGTCTCCACGGCATGGCGGCGGCGGCAACAATACTACAGCGAGAATATAAGTTATGCCTTCTTTCTTTGCGTGAACATTTGGGCAGCGTTATGCAAATCTTCCCACATCGTGATGTAGACATGTGGGGGCGTGTTAGAATGAGCCATTTTAAATAGGCGTGGTTGACTCTTACTTTTATAAAGAATATCTCTTTAGATTGGAGACTTTAGTCTTTGCAACTTTACAGATCTTCTTTATGCACCAAGAGATTGTAACACTTCAAAGAGAAAGGAAAAATTGAAATCGCATCATATGACCCCTTCAAGAATGCTCTCTACACACCACTTAGGCTGTATGCACCAAGGGCCCTGGTGTTCAGTTTCTTTTGTCGCATGTCCTGAGGCTTCAGAGGTCCCTTGCCCCATTGGCCTGGTCCATAATCCAGCCTGAGTTGATATGCACAAGAACAGAAAGTAGATATGACTTGTGCATTGTGCTTGTACACGTGTGCTGAGGCAGCATGGAATTTGCAAAGGATCAACTGAAACTTTGACACTCAAGCAGGGATGAAAAGGAGGAACCGCATCTGAGGATGAAGAGCAACACAGGGCTTTTTAAACATATTTATATCAACAGAAATTGTTTAAAAGACTCTTTGCAGGAGCCAGACAGCACTTCTTCCTCTTGTCAGCCTGTGAGCGAGATGGTACCAATTAGGAAGCACAGAATTTCCCAGCAGCTCCCAAAAGACACTTTAAATCTCGTTTTCACCAGTATGAACACCGTCAAACTGCCCGTCAGTCACTGAAGCCGCAGCCAGACGAAGGTGAGGCAGGAACGGTTTTTGGAACTCGTGTTATGATGTCACCATTTTGTTGTCTGTCTAATGGCTGACAGGCTTGACATAACCATCACACGACACCTGTCATGGCTGCTCATATCACATCGGAAAGCAGACAATGCTTCGCCTTGGATGGCATCCATTAGCTTTTTCTGTTTTTCCCCAACAATAGTGCAGGCAAGCTGGTGTGCAATTGAAAAACACAATTTCCACATCCATCGTAACAGCACCACAGAGCCAACTGCAAATGGATGTAACGTTTACTGACAGCTGGCAAGCTGAATTTCTGGTCCGATTTATGATGGACCTCTGCCACGGGCTAAATGAGGGTTTCTATCGCAAGAGAGATGTGCTAAACACACGTTGTTTTGATGGAAGAGAGGATTCATCTATAAACTGCTCCAGAACTTCAGGAAGCAAAAATAAAACTTAAGGTCTCAAGGTTTTGTACTTGAGGGACCAAGACAAGTAAAATGACTTCGGGGTTGATCGCTCATCTCTCGTCTGACTTATTTCTGTCTTATTTTCCCATGCTCCCCCTTGAGCAGAGTGGAGGGTGCATTATGTCAGTCACAACAGTGGGGGTGTTTTCAGCTCAGTACTGACCCCTCCTGGAAATTGGAGAAGTAATTTCTTTGAGTAAACAGGTGGAAGTAATCTGTCAGAAGAAAAACAAAATCAAACAAAAGTAGGCATTACTTTTCAAAAACTGCCTTCATTTTTTGTCAATTTTTGCTGCCAAGAAAGCATTGTAACTCTAGTTGTGGCTGCCAATTAGCCCACATACATTGGCAACCTGGCAGGGCCAAACAAGCTTTCCCTCCCCTAAAAAAAAATAATGAGGCTCTTCCCCTTAAGGCTGACAGCGTTCCCGACCAGCCCAGTCTCGGAGCGCTCCATCCTGCCGGCCGAGCGAGACGGAAATGAAGCTGGAGTTTGGGATGAAGGGAAATTGGTCTCCTGTGGGCTAGGATCAGCCTCTGTCCAGCTCAGCGCCTGTGAAGTCCTAATGATGGTGGAGCCGTCAAAACCTCTGTGCAGGCGCAGGCGCACAGAGGTGACAAGAGGATGGCTGATTAAAGAGGAAACTGGGACATCCCAGCTCTCTGAGGACAGATGAAACACGAGAGGCTGCTGTTGGCACATTTGTGCTCTCTAAAGTGAGAGGAACTCTAGGGAGGTCCAGCGAAAAGGAACTGATTGTGATCAGCACTGTATGAGGAGTTTAAACATAAGTATCTACTAAGTAGTTTATGTGTGTACAAACTTCAATCAATAAATACTAACTTACAAACTATGATAAAGCATTTAACTGAAGCTGTGTTTGCATATTATACATTTTTAACTATATATGCAACTAGGTATTTTGCCATCTGAAGAAAAATGTAAGTGGTGTGTGCACATGCAAAACTCCTCGCCATGTTTACGGTGTTCTAGGTGGTTTTCAGGACAATGCTTTGTGGTTGCTAAAGTGTCCTGGCTGTTTGCTAATCAAGTCAAAATAAGACTTCTCTAAATGCTCCTACTTCCTTTAATGATTTGCTTTCTTTATTGCCCACCAGGAGAAACAGTTCACAGTTGGGAGTTGGTAATAGTGATGTTTGCTTTAGCAAGCTTCAAAAATGAGCACCACATAATTTCTCCACACCATGCAGCTTAATTTTTTGCTCATTTGAGTTAAGCATTATTAATGAAAATGCTTACAATTTCATTCCTCACTTAGTGTCAAACAAACTCAATACAGGTGTAGTGCCATGCTGCGCTATGAACATTACTGCCATAAACGAAAAATAAGTCTATACACACAGCCAGAAACTCGACATGCAAGGCCTGCAATACTAAAAACGCACGAAAAAGGAAACACTCCATTTCACACAAGTGCAAAAACCAAAACATTACAACAAATGACAGTAAATTTGGAAGAAAAAAATAGAAATTATGTTCTAAAAACCAAACTTTCATGCAGCACATAACCAATGAGGAGTGAGCTCACGTTTCTGGACCCCTTCCACTGGGTTGAAAGCAAAGAAATCAGATGTTCTGAGAAAAACATGAAGTGTGAAAGGGGGAGTGGAGATGGGGGGGGGGGGGGGTCCCGTTGCCCCTTCTCCAAGTCTCCTCAGAAGAGAAGACGAGCATGAAGAGGTCAGGATATGGAGTTTCTGTGCTTTTCATGGATAAACGAAGTGAGGAGTTTTTATGAATGAACCTTATCCTAACATCCCCATGACGGGATTTAGAGCAGACCTCTGTGGTTCAGAGAAAAGAAGCCTTTCGGCCTGATGGACTGGCTGCACTCATCTTAAATGCTGATCCAGAGGGTGTTGATCTAAAAAAAAAAATTAAACTGACTAGTTACACTGGCTTCAGATTAGACAATTTAGCCGAAACACTAAGACATCATACTGTGAAGTTTATCATCATGCTGTTTTGTTTCATTTGGGGATAGTTTATCACTGCTGGCTCATTTGGTGAACAAGTTAAGCCAGCTGTCTGTGATTCCTCGCTTAAACATATTTGTCTCTCAAAGGAAATTCGGGACCGAGTTGTTCCAAGCACTCCATGTTCCATCATAGAGCCATTAGCTTCTAATGGTATAATGAGAACAACTCGAAAGAAACAAGAATAAAATGCAATTGTGCTGTCAGGATAATGGGGTCCAGAGGAATCACAGTGTCACTATATAGGATTAGAAAAGAATATTGAGCAACATACAAAATTGAACCTGTGGGGTTTGTCTGAACCAATTTTTTGGATTCTTTACAACAGAGACCAGAGGAAACTTGCAAAAAACGAATTAGATCACTGGTGGTTAAAAGGACAAAAAGACACAAACCTTGCTAAGTTCAGTCGGAATCTTACTAGCCAATTTTCCAGCTGATTTTCATTTATAAGGTTCATTTGCATAGTCGCTGAAGAATCAAGAGACAGGGTGTCGCTCTCAGCGGTTGGGTCTTAACCCTCAGTTAATGGCCCTGCTGACTCAAAACAACTTCTGGACTGCCTGAAAATATTGTTTGGTTGGTGAGTCACGCTCATGGCCTTGGGGGTGACTACTGAAGATCTTCTCTGTCAGATCTGGTTATTTCGACAATTTGTGTTAGGGAATCAGAGAAAAATATTAAAGGCAGTTGGCTAATGGCATTGAGATTTTGGCAAAAATGGCGGTAGGTGTGATACTCCAGACCAAAATTGTTTTGAGTTGGCTAGTAAGTTCACATACCTTTTGATGCTAGTCCACAGCTGTTGCAAGAGTCAAATAAGTTTTTTAATAGGGCCTTCCCAACAGCTTGGCAGGAAATGTTCAATTAAATGATTTTGTGTCATAAGCTGACATTTAAGCAAGTACATTCAGATCAAACGTTATATTTTGAAATCGGTTTTCCTTCCTCTGAACCTGCAAGATCGTTGAAGCTATTCAAACAAGTCCGTCCATAAGGTTCATTCAATTCTCAGAGTTCACAGCACAGGAAGCAAATGGAAAGGGTACATGCATGCTCACGCCACGACCTCACCCGGTGGGGTGTGTCCGGGCGGGGCAACCAGGCAACAGGAAACAGAATGACAGACAGAGATCTCTACCTGAGCACCTCCGAGAGAGAGGAGTCGCTGTCATCCGACCTATAGGGCAGAACGGCAGTTGGGTTAGGGGAAGGTGGGAAGAGTCAGTAGAAGACAGAGAGGGAGGGGGAGGAGCCTTCCAGGAAGCAGGCGGGAGCAGGGGGTGGGGCTAGACCAAAGGGGAGGAGTTAGCATGAATATTATGCAAAGTTCATTGGGTGGGGTTACTGGTATAAGACACAATGTTAACAGGAAGAGCCCACTCCAAACCTTAGCTCTGATCCATATTTACAAGCCTCACAGTGATGTATTCCCAGAGCTTGTGTTGTTGTAATGGATGCTTCACTTCTTAATTCACTCACTTATTTTTATTTGTGACTCTCATGACCAATAAAAAAGACCAGCGTTTTAGTGAGATGTATTATCAACACAATTTTTTCATTTGGGCAGCATCTCCTATTGAAACACTATAGCACTCTAGGCTAAATAGCTCTCACTATTCACAGACACAATATAGAAGTACATGAGATTCAAAGCTGCACGTGTCAATCATCACTCGCACGTTATACTAAGTGCATTAATTTGAACTTGGATGATTGTTGATGTGCAGAGCATGAAATATGAATGATATACAAAAGTGGTTTTCTTTCAGAAAACAGAAATAATTTTGAAAATATTTTGTTGTTAAAACTATTTTAGTATTTTGAAGTGGAGAAAACGTAAAACCAGGGTAGAACATAGTATTAAGCTCTATCGTCAATATCTATGAGCTGCAATCGATTATTATGGAAATTTATGTTTGTCAAAAACAAAAATAGCTTTTAAAATAATGCATTTATAAGACATTGCCTTGGAATAAATGTTAAAAAGCACAACAGCATTGACATAAAACTTAAATATTATGTGATTTAAGACGTGACTAAAGTGTCAAACTCACTAAACATGTCTGTGCAGATTGACATCCAATTTTTTTAACTCCAGTCATGACCATTTAAAAGCCCATGCTACACGTAAAGATACTAAAAAAGTAAACTACACTACCATTCAAAAGTTTAGGTTCAGTAAGATTTTACTTGTTTTTAAAGAACTGAACGAATGAATGAATACCTTCATACTGCTACTTTTTTATGATACCACCCAGACCATTACACATATACATTAACTTGATCAAAGTGACAGATAGACATTGTAAGAATGTTACAAAATACTTATATTTCAAATAAATGCTATTCTTTTGAAATGTCTATTCCTCTCAAAAAAAACAAAACATTTTAAGCAGCCCAATAATATAATTCCTCCTCTCAACAATGTTTCTGAAGCTCATGTTACACTGAAGACGTGAATTAATGAGGTTGAAAATTATATTAAAATAAATATATACATAAGAGACTATAATATATCAAAATAGAAAACAGTATTTTAAAATTGCAGTAATACTGTATTTCACAATATTACCATTTTACTGCACTTTTATTCAAATAAATGCTGCTTTAGTGAACATAAGAGACTTGACCCCAAACTTCTAGTATATGTGCCCTCAAGACAAATTTACAGATGTAACAGTTTTGTATGTAAACACTAATTTCATATTAAACTTCATATTACCAAATCTCAGGGGGTGTTCAGCCGTTAAACAAACTCGGCTTTATCAAAACAAGACTAGGTACAACTGCAGAATTATGGGCCACATCATTTTAAGAGCTTTCTCATTCTGAACAGGAACAAATTCATGTGACAAGATCACAGCCCCACCGATGAGGATCAACCCTGCTAAACACCTTCGAATTGCATATCTACGTGCGACGCTGGTCAATGAACTCAGATTCTTAGAGTTAAAAAAAAACAATATGAACCAGTTCCTCAAATCGCATCTGATTGGCTGAAATGTAAATGAAGTGTCAAGCATTATCGCAACTTTAAAGGCCAATTCACACTGCACCGACAAACGCCAACAGACACGTTGGCCGCGGGATTTAGAATTTTATGAAAAATAACGGTCATGTTCACACTGCCCCAACAGACACCAACAGACAACAGTCAGGGAGAGTTAACTAGGGGGAAAAATGGATGATCTTGCAACAACAATCAAAATTATACTGTTATTAATGTCTTTGGTAATATTGTAAGGCAGTTTTATTACAATAATAATATATTGTCAAATACATTTCCATTGTGAAATTTCCCAAGCGCTGTAGTGATCAATCTGATCGCATTCCCCCTCGCGTTGCGGTTGGTATACTCGGCCACACCCACCGCATAAAGCTCTGGCTGGCCTCTCCTCCCAGAGATCCAAAAACTGTTCCTCTTTCTGGTTTGTCCAGAAACATGCCATTTTTAAAGTTATTTTCCTGAGCGCGCCCAGCATCTACTTGCAGTCTTGCCTCATTATCATGGCAACGGTTCGTGGCCAGGTCAGATTACGTCAGAGTTTGTTGTAGTTTGTTGGAAAATCATATCACACTGCTCAGACAATCCACGACCCAACAAACGCCGATTAAACATGTTCAGTCGGGTTAAAACCAACTCCGACCAACGCCAACAAACACAGACAGGGGTAACACACTGATCCAACAAACTCAGACAGACTAGTCTGTTGGCGTCTGTCGGCAGTTGTCGGTGCGGTGTGAATTGGCCTTAAGATATAGACTCCAGACTAGAATTACGAAACTTTAACACTGCTCCACATGCTTATTTGAGAACAGCATAATGAGAGTGGTGACCATGAAGGTCACTTTGTTCGCTGACACCAAGTCTATTAATACTGGCCTGCATGACTCTCTTGCAATCTGCTGTCCGTTTTTGGTATTCTGTTCTCTACGCAGCAAGACTAAGGGCTGTCAATTCCAATCTAATCAATCAGTCCCTCCCATTAGGGACAATCAGTAATCGTGGAGAAGCTTCTCATGGGCGCCAATAATTAGAATCGCCTAACAGCTTAAGACTGATACGGGCGCAATGACTGTGACTGACGCCAATACAGGTGAGATTTTAATGTAAATGCGTCAACATACATGATTCTAAACAAAATAATTGTTAAAGAATGAGTTTTTTTAGCCCTGCGATTAACTGTCACATTTATTTTCCAACAACGCTTTTATAGAAGAATTGTTATACATCTTAAAACTAAGATAACTTTTGTCCCACTGCATGTTACTAAGGGGTGTTTGTGATGTTTTGTTGCTACGTATGTATTCAACGTGTATTCAATACTAGACCAGTCCAAAAAGCCTGTTTATTCTGGTCCTAACTACTGCCTGTGCATGCCTTTTAGCCTAGAAAGGGTCGAATTGACCCAATAGTGTGTCTTTTGCAATATAAGGTTCCAAACTATATGTTATTTGTACCTAACAGAATTTGGGGTTACTTGTAGCCTGAAGGTGCTTATAAACCATCAAACATAAAAAAAATGACCATTTTAAGCCTAAAGTCCCGCTGAATGCTTAGAAACACCAAGGTTACTCTATGTTTTGACATCATTTTAACTGAAACAGAAACGGGCGGGACCTAGCAAAGCACCCCGCCCCTTTTTAAATAGCCATTAGCGTTTGTTTATATATCACGCGGTCTAAATGCGAGTTTTGTCACTGTTTTGGAGCACACTGCCTTGTAGATAACCTTAAGATTAACATATTGATACTAACACCCAAAAACTTTAATTTTGTTTCATTGGGGACTGTAAATATTCCATTTTCCTTCTTCATAATCTCACGGTATATGATCCTCCGCATGTTACATATTGGCTAGGTGCTTAAAAAAAAAATCTTTTTTTTGTATCACTACCGAGACTCATAAAATGTGTCAGTATGAGCCCTATACATTTTTAACTCACCATGGTCAATTTACGCATTATAGTTTTGTCCAATAATATAATATACCTAAAAACTTCATGTCATTAGTCAATTGGTTTGGTCTTGCAATTTCAATGTTTGAAAACACACAGATGAAGACAATTCAAAATGTCAATGTATTGCTACAGAAATTGTATATTATTACTTTTTATATCAATTAAAAGCATTTCATCATTTGCTGTCTCCTATTTAATGCATACACTACTAGTCAAAATTGATACACAACCTGAATTGAATATTTCTTCGTGATCTAAACTCGGGTTCTCAAAAACAGTTGGATGGCAGAATGACATTAAATTTTATATTATTAAAAATATTATATATTTAATAGTATTCCTAATACTTACACTCTTTAAGCCTGCGAGGGAAAAAAAAGGAAACATCTATACATCGTCATATCTTGCAGTTAAAGTAACATTTACGACACCGGTGGGCTAATTAGTTATTACATGATTATAACAGTAATAGCTTAGTCTAAACCTAAAGTAATCTTGAGAAACTATATTTCATTTGAAAGCTTAAAGACTTTAGTTTTCATATTTGGCTTGTGACTGATTATTGTGACTGATATTTATGACTTATTTTCGATATACTTTACAGAGCAACCATAATTTATTGATTTGCAACAAAAGTTTTTTTGTGCTTGTTAATTGTTGAGGTTGAATTAAAATCAAATACTGCTATGCTGCCCATAATACCTCTGAATATGATGTCTTATTTACTTCATAAATATTGAGAAAGCATGGAAAAACTGTTGGAAAAAATGTTTCGGATTACTCAAACCATATATGGAAATGAGGGCGCCCTTATATGGTCACTAATGGGGTTTGATGATCGTCTAGTGGAAAGTGTGGTACTGCGCCAAACAAAATGTTACTGAAAGCTCATTTTTAGAGATATCAACCTCAAATTTGGAACACAACTCATTGAGATTTTTGGTTTGAATTTTCTGGCAGTTTTAGATTTCAACATGTTTTGTAAAATATATATCTTATATAAAATATTGAAATGTTAATTTTTACATTTTATGTAAGGAATAATTGATGACGGGGGCCGTGATTATTCCAAAAAAAAAAAAGAAAATTGCCAACCAGTGGTGATGCGCCCACGACGCGAAGCGGTATTGGAGGCTTGAGCCGTTGATAGCATTCTAATTCAGTTATTAATGAAGTTATTAGAAAGAGAGCGAGAGAGACAGAGACACACAGAGAAAGAGAAAGAAAGAGAGAGAGCTTGTGTGAATTAGGCTACCTCTGTGCGTCCCTCAACAGTGTTCTGCAGCAGCGTCTCTAAACAGCGCTGTTATTACCTCGCTAGTGAGAAATGTCATGTGTAGCCTTTAAGTTGCTACACTATATAGGCTAACTGATAAAAACGTCAGGGCAGCGCTGACAACACCTTTTTGTGCAAACTGCGTGACCGTAGTGTGCGTGTGCGAGCACGTGTGATTGCACTAATTCCTGTGTGCTGTATAGGTACTGTATGCTAATTTCCGTTATTACAGTTAACTATGCGAAGTGATATGGAACTGTAATGCGGTCAAGAGAGCGGCTTGAACTACTTCAGCTGTGCGTTTCCCTGAAAATAATTGCACACCTCAGAACGTTCGTCAGCCAATCAGATTCAAGCATTCAACGGCCCCGTAGTATAAGTTTTCATAAACTTTAACTTGCATAACTTTTCTTCTTCTTAAAAAAAAAAGAGACCAAACTTAAGTCCGTACTCCAAAGTCCGTACATTCAATAGTTATAACAAATTTAATTTGGAAATGTCATTTTCAACGCCATTTACGCTTATAAAAATAATGGCGTGCTTCTCTTCAATAAGCTTGCAAGATCTGAGGCACAAATAGTGCAGGAAGGGTTACACTTAAGTTTAATACCATCAGGGGTTTGTTCGAATCCCCAATTCTAAGTATGAGCTACAGTAATAGTCATGCTCGCCTTAGCAAACAGCGTTAATTATGGTGATTTAACACAGAACACAAAATGACTGTGCTAAAGGTGGTTGTACGACTACGAACAGGATACCAAGCCAAACGCTGTAAACAAACTTCACTATGGTGCGGCCTGGTAGAAATTACATTAAGAGAAATCTCCAGTCTGCTGCCATTTGTGTCCTACCCCACACACACACACACACACAAGACACCACCACACCACACACACACACACGCACGCACGTGTGCGCACACACACACACACACACTGGGGAATGCAATATTCAAGGGGTTGAAGAAATAATGAGATAAATCCCTGACAGGCGCATCAAATGACCAATTTAGATCTCTATGGCAATATCAGATGCTGCTGATTCAATTATGGAAGGAACGTGCAAACAAAACCCATCTTCAGAGGGTGGAATAATTGGTTATCCTACTCTAATGTGCGCACTTGTGGTGTTATAATGGGAATTCACAGGAGCTGAAGAACTGACAGTAGCTTCTGCTGTCGGCTTTGAGTTATACTAAGCATTTGACTGCAATTAGAGATCAATACTGCCTGCGGCACATGTAGGGTTAAAGCTGAGGTACCGAACTAGTGGATTAAAATACTGTAATGAAGCACTCGAAGTAACCTGGCAGAAAGCAAAGTCCTTCACTTATAGCTGAAGGACAAAAACTAGCTTGGTGGAAAAGGAAAACATTTAAATAAACCTAGAGAACATGTGGGCTCGTGCAAAATCCCATGCTCAGGTACAATGAGGAATTAAACCCTAAAGGTAAATCAGCCTCTGATGATTTTTTAACAAGATAATAAATAGTTCATGCCGTATGTGTGTGTTTGTGCGCAACTCACTTGTCGAGCGCTGAACCCTGACTCTGGTTGCTTGTCAGGCGGGAAAAGACGTTGCGGTCGTTACGTGTTCGGAGAGGAGGGGAAGAAGGAGGGGTGTAGCCTACGTCTGGACTTCTGACATAAAAACATGTTTTTTTTTTTAAATACACCAAAACAGCATGTCTGTTTACTTCACCTTTAAGTATGTTCAATTGTTTGTTTTCAGAATAGCTTATTACCGAAACATACTATTTCTGCAGTATATGTCAAGGTCAAATTTATTTGTATAGTAAAATTAAAATCAACATGTTGACCCAAGTGCTTTGCAGCAGTAAACGAAGAGCCATAGTACATTAATAACAAAATTAAAAAGTAAAATGAAAATAACAAAATAGAAAAGTACACACACTTACCACCATAACACGTTTAATTAGATATGTAATATTAATCTAATAGACACATACGGTATTAGAATGGATAGATAACAATTATGAAGAACTATAAATCCATCAGGGACCCATCTTCGTACATTTTTCATTTATAAATGCATCTTACTAAATTTAGGTTTGTTTTGCAAAATTAAATATGGGGTTTACATGTCATAGCTAAATGTCTAGAAAGATTAAACACCTCTGAAAGAATCTTTGCTCGTTAGATTATATAAACGTGAAGGAACCACCTTGTTTTATGTAGTTGTATTACGTTTTTAATTACAGTGTATACTTATTGATGATTCTGTTTTTTACAATACATGTTTTTACAATATTGTAAGCAACAGGAAAAAACCCCCACCCAAGATTCGCATTATGATAAAGTTTTTCCTCATGCCGTTTGGACCAATGATTGGTCCCCTTAGGATTCGAGAGTAAATATCTCTGATAATATTCGCCATTTCATATTTAACCATTTGTAGGACACCAGGTGCATTATGAACTGAAATAATCCAGCTTGCTTCCTGTTTCACGCATAAATGGGAGTTGACAAGGCCAAATTCCCTTAATCATCCCTCACAATGAGAAAAACCAAAGAATATAGTTCTGATGTACAGAACAAGATTGTTAAGCTTCACAAAATAGAAAGTGGCTTTAATAAATGCTAAAGCATTGAAAATCCCCATTTCAAACCATCAGGGCAATAATTAAGAGGTTCCAATCAACTAAAGATGTTACAAATCTGCCTGGTAGAGGATGCCTCAATCCCAATTCTCCCCTAGCCTTCCCCTTTCCTTGCTGTCTCAATTCTCTTTGGTTGGAGGGGTAGGGGTAAGGGCCAGATAGCCTTTCAAACAAAGATTTTTCGGGACCACATTTCAAACGAAGGGGTATGAATTATCTCCGGCTTCAGCGGCAACATGGCTGCCCGAGCGAACAAAAAGACATAAGTGTAAGCATTTTTGGCATTAATAAAGATTTTTAACGAAAAGTAATCATTTGTTTTGTTACATTCAATCGTGTGTTCATATTTACGGTCATGTTATTTAAAGAAATGTTTGCAAAAAATCGCTAACGTTTGCTAACGTCATATCATTACAGACTGCACAATATGTGCCACAACATATTTTCATGTGCTGTCAGGACATCACCACCTAGACCTGATGGCTAGTCCCCCCACTTTAGAAATCGCTAAACCCTTCTTAAATATGCCAATTCTAGAGAGATAGAGAGAGAGTGAAGTTGCGGGTATGCCGCGTGCGTTTTCTCTTTGACGAGGAGGCTACGTCAAAAACAGCGATTTATCCCTCTTGCTGGAAAATATAAACCTCGTGATTCAGTATTAAACGTTATTAATAAAGTCCCGTGGCAGCGTTACAAGTTTCTTTTCTCCTGGATGTGTGACCTGCCCGATCTCCGATATATGTGTATGTGTCAGTAAGCAGCGCATTAATATAAAACAGTAATTAAAGGCTCTAATGCACACCAGTATAGGTTTGTGTATTGTAGTAGCTAGACGACGTATGATGACGTGTGACATATAGTAATGGTGTCCCAATTCTTAGGGGAATATTTTCACCCCCTACCCCTTGACCTCTGTTTCAATGGACAGGGAGGTTTGCGTAGGGGTATGGAGGGGAAGGGGAAAATAGATTTGGGATTGGGCAGAGTGTGTCTATATCGTCCTAATGCACGGTTAGGAGGAGAGTTTGAGTGGCTAAAGGCTCTCCAAAGATCACAGCTGGAGAATCGCAGAGATATTTTGAGTCTAGCTCAGAAGCCTAACAAAAAAAACTTCCTTTTTGTTTAAAATTCAACATCCCCACAATCACCACGTTTTGTTTCGGGAATGTTTAAGAAAGAAAAAAATCAAGAAAACACAATGCTCTCTCCCTAAACACTCCAGCTATTTCTTTGCCAGACACTACTGGAACGTAAGGAACTGAGTTCTAGGATCATATAAACTAAAAATTACTTTTTTAAAGCAAACCTCAGATAGGTGTGGTGCACACGAGTAAAAAGTCTCCATGTGTCGTGAAATAGACTGCGAACTCTAATGTTGTTGGTGGATGTTTCTGCCGGGGTCGTGGACATCTTGTTTGATCTTGCATCTGGATCTATTAGGGTTGCCATATATAGAAATTATGAATATCGCAAATGTATATCGCAATATGCATATCATTACGGCTTGCAATATTTGGGGCCATGAATAAAAGACAGAGAAAATCACTCACTGCTCTTACCTAAACAACTTTTGTAGCTTAAATAAGAATCAGTGCATATTGAATTCAAAGAGTAAATACTATGCAGTGTTTTATTTTTCCTTTTTATTGTTCAGTTCCTAAACTCGTGTTAAAATGATACTTTTATGTAATGCTAGAGTAAAACACACTTTCAGAAGTTGTTGTAGGGGTGCTTCTCACAAAAAGTGAAACATGTATGCTAGTTAGGTAACACTTTACTTGATGGGGTGTGCATAAGACTGACATGACATCTTCATAATCATGACATGACACATGTTATGAATATGAAGGGTTTTTATGCATGTTATGACAACTGTCATTAAGTGTCATACGCTCAGTTATGTAATTTTTTAATGCAATATGTAATTATTTTGACCTAAACCCTAACCCTAACCCTACCCCTACCCTTACCCCTAACCAGAGCCCATAACAAAGACATCTCAAACAAAGTCATCTTTGAATTAAAAATTACATAACTGAGCGAATGACACTTAATGACAGTTGTCATCAACATGCATAAAAAACCTTCATATTCATGACATGTGGCATGTCATGTGATTTATGTGTCCTTCATATTCATGACATGTTTCATGTCATGATTATGAAGGTGTCATGCACACCCCTTCAAGTAAAGTGTAACCGCTAGTTCATAGAATCAGAATCCAGAATGGCTTATTCACCCTTATGTTCGCACACAAGGAAGTTGTTGTGGTTTACCGCGCTCTTGATTACATCCTACTGTCTACACATAACAGATATATATATATGACACAAGATAGTTATGGTTCACAGAACTGACTCAGCAACAGCGGAGGAAAACTGTTTCATCTGAGCATGTGGCACTTTAAGCATTATCGTATCGCATATCGAATATCGCATTATTTAATGAGTTATCGCATATCGCATTTTTCTTCAATATCGCACAGCCCTATCAAATAACAACAGATAAAAAATCTATACCTGACTGACTCCGTTAGAAATCTTATAATGGGCCATGTCTGGACAAATATCCAAAACAAAAATGTCTCACACCGAGCACAAAACAAATAGTCTTCATGGCTCCCTCCACTGCACCTAACCCTACAGACAAGGATTGGGTGAAACTGAAGGAGTAGCTGGGATGCGAAGGGTCTGTAGTGATTCTGGATGAAGGAATGGTCTCTGATCTCTTGTCAGGTGTTCTCCAAACTCATCAGGCATTATAGGAGAAAACTCAGAGCTGTTATCTTGGCAAAAGGATGATGCAAAATGTATTGAATAAAAAGGGTACCATTAATTGTGGCCTACATGCTTTAGAGAAAAACATTTATTTTATAATGAGATTTCCCCCCATTTTAAAATCTTATTCTCCAATGAAAGGTTAGATATATGTATATTTTTAAAATAAAAGCGCAATAGGATTAACAATGCAGATTTATTTACACAGCCTTTTTTGATCACATTTACCAAGGGTATGACTAATTCTGATCACAACTGTAAAATAACAATGATGTTTTTATTAGTTTTGCGATTTCTGTCCAGTCCTTAGAAAGCAAAATGAAATGGTAATAAATTCTGTTTTTATTTTCCCGTGTTGTTTTGTTTTTTTCTCGTAACTGTTGCCCTGAAATTTCCCCTAGCAACTAACTTTGCAATCTAAAAGCATTATTTGTCAGTTTTCTGGTGATGAAGTTACCTATATGGCTGGCCTCGGTCGTATGACTGCCTCCTTGTTAAGGGAGAAGTGTCATATCCTCTGGACTGCCTTGGGCTGAAACATTAGCATAGAAACTGTGTTACGCTCAAAATACCTGAATAACTGTAAGGAGACAGAATCCAAAATCCTGATTACACCTTGATCCTATAGAACTGAATATAATTTATTCCAGTATGAGAGGCTTGAGCTTGACATTTCCACTCACAAAGTGTGTCCTCTGACAGGCAGGCTGATGGTTCGAGACACCAGCTCTCTGGAGTAGGGCTCTTTGAGGACCAGGCCGTTCTCATGGATCTCCGACAGAGAAGCCAGGGACTTAGTGATGTTCTTGGAGGTGAGGTCCACAATCGGGCCCAAATTCTCAGCTGACACTGCCTTCATTTGTGCAGAGAGCCGAGGCTCAACCTTTGAGAGGAAACGCAGTAAATAATTCTAAATACTACACTGCCACCTGCCGGTTATAACAGAAACGAAGCGCTGCTTTCCAATGCTGCTGAGCCATTTAACATACAGTAGTCATGCCATAAAATATTACTTGATCAAATCTAAGACACAAAGTTTGAGTTTACCTTTATCTTAAAGTCATCTTGACTCGCAGACAACTTCATTTGGGAAAAACTGTAGCAGGGAGTTGAGCGGTGAAGTTCAAATATAGATTTGATAGATTATTTCATCAACATCATGTGTGAATGTACTGTAAGAATGTATTCATACCCGCCCTCTGACGCCTGGCTGAACTCAGACGCATCCTCATCTGTGCTCGCATAGCCATTCTCTGAGTAATATATGAAACAAAATGACAAATTTACACCATAACTGCAAAAACACAGAATGTATTTGAAACTGGTTTCACTATAATAATTTGAAGAAATAAAAACCTCTCAGTTCCTTTCAATAATATTACAGTACAGTGTCAGCTACACATACAAAAACGTTTTATTTATAGATATACATATATATATATAATGTTTGTGAAGGGTATCACCGTTGGGATTTAGTTCGTTTGAGTTTTCCCTCTTTTCTTCGCTTTCAAATGGCTTGTAAAAGTGCAGTGCGCATTTTACTTTCACTTTCAAATTAGCGGCAATTAAATTTGTCTCGGCGTTAAGCAATTGTTAGTTTGAGTTCTCCCTATTTTCCTCAGATTTCTTGGCTTTCAAATAGCTTGAAAAAGCGCCGTGCTCGTTTTACTTTCACTTTCAAATTAGCTGCAATTCGGCGTTGATTCAATTCAAGCAACAACAAGGTCAAACTCATAGAACTTTTATTAACAAAACAAAAAAAAATACACCATATATGCCTAATAAAATAAATTACTTAGGCGACACAAAGTTTAAATAGGTAAATAAAACACCTCCGTGAAGTTGGCACCCCATAAAAAGAAATACTCACCAAAACTATGCCATTCGTTTGTGCTACGTTTGTGCTGATTTGTGCCGCGAAAACGAACATTTGTGCTGGTTTGGTGTTTGAGATATTAATAAACATTATTTTTTTGACCGTGTGATGTCACTCTCCACCCCATGTTGCCAAAATCGCTCCAAACCAGCGCATTTCGTTTGTGCTCGATTTGTGCCCGTTTGTGCCCTTTAAACAAACACTGCATCTATTTTCCTTCCTTAGATATAACCTAAATATTTTCGGGAGCTGTGACGTCGCTCTCCACCCCAGTTCGTCTAAATCGCACAAAACTGGTGTCATTCGTTTGTGCTCGATTTGTGCCGTTAAAAGAAACAATGTAACCATGACCTCTTCTTAAATATAACGGGAACTTTACTCTCCATCCCGTTTAACGCGGCCGCAGAGTTAAAAAAATTGTGTTTGTGCTGCCTTAAAATTTTAAGTTTAGTCAGCTCCAAGGTTTCACTAACTTCATATTTCAAGTTGACTAAGCTTAAATTTCAAGGCAGCATTAATTTGACACATAACCTTACGTTTTTTTTTTTTTTTTATATATATATATATATATATTTTTTTCTATAGTCTAAAGTTCCAATTCCTTTGTGCTCTATTGTGCCTTAGAATTTTTTTTTTTAAACACCTAGGCCGCAGTCCCATGCATATTGTTAATATTGAATTTCAGCACCAACCACTATTTTTAAAACTCGCGGCCGCGCTAACGGGTGGAGAGTAGTTCCCCGGTTATATTTAAGAAGAGGTCAGGTTAACATATGTTTCTTTTAACGGCAACAACCAGCACAAATCGAGCACAATGACGCACCGGTTTGGAGGGATTTGGACGACATGGGGTGTAGAGTTGACGTCACTGGCCCTTATTGTATTTTGTTCATTTCTGAGAATGGGAATAGATTTCATGTAAATTGAACGGCACAAACCAGCCAAATCGAGCACAAACGAATGGCACCATTTTGGAACGATTTAGATGCATGCTGGAGAGTGCCGTCACTGCTCGTACAAAGTTTCTTTGTATAATATACAATAAGTCCATAGTTACAGGTTTCTTTTAATGTCACAACCACACAAATCCGCACAAACGAATGACACCAGTTTTGTGTGATTTAGACGAACTGGGGTGGAGAGTGATGTCACAGCTCCCTAAAATATTTTGGTTATATCTAAGGAAGGAGAATATATGTAGTGTTTGTTTTAACGGCACAAACGGGCACAAATCGAGCACAAGCGAACTGCGCTGGTTTGGAGTGATTTTGGCAACATGGGGTGGAGAGTGATGTCACACGGTCAAAAAAATTATGTTTAATATCTTAAACACCAAACCAGCACAAATGTTCGTTTTTGCGGCACAAATCAGCACAAACGTAGCACAAACGAATGGCATAGTTTTGGTGATTATTTCTTTTAATGGGTGCCCATTCGGAGGTAATATAAAACAAAAATCAGCAAACCTGTGGAACCAAATAAATAAGAAATGTAGAACGTTTATTAGCTAAACGAATAAGAAAGCTTGGAGGCATGGTATATACACCTTGATGTAAAATAAAATAAATTACACAAAGTTTAAATAAAGTAAAAATATGCAAACACTGTGGAACCAATTAAATGAGAAATTAATGTTTAAAAAAAACTTCCAGTCAATAGGCTTTTCAAAATCTAAAATATTGCCAAACGGGCACCTTTGCATTTCCTTTCTAAACAATCTTCGGCCATCGTCTTGTCTTCCTCACCTCACTCTTGTCAGTCAACTCTCCTCACGTGATGAATAAAATCTGACTCCTGCATTGAGCATTTAGATTTTAAAAGCGTTTGGTCTCTCCTGACTAGGCATAAAATTATTTTATTACTTAAAAATATCTAACGACGGTGGGAGGCGGTGCCGCAGTAGCAATACTAACTGGGGTTTTTTTGTTTTTTTTTTGTTGCGGCTTAACAACGTTATAACCGAAAACACCATCTATCGCAGCAAGCCTAATATATATACACATATACACACACTCACCTTGCTGGACATTGTGGATTAGAGCTTGTAGCTCAGGGATACACTCCGCCTTTTCCCTTAGAGCATCAAGGATCATGTGATTTTGGGAAGAGCCGATCACATCCGTCTGCCGCAGCTGACCTTCCAGCAGGCGAATTTGAGCCTCTTTTTGAGCAACTTGCAACCCCTATATACACAAACACATTATTTTTTATTTTTTGTATTTTTGAATGAAGTCTCGTTTTGCCCACCAATCTGAATTTGTTTGATCAGCAATACAGAAAAAAACAGTAATATTGTGAAATATCATTACAATATAAAGAACTTTTTAAAATATATTTCAAAACCTAATTCATCCCTGTGACTGGAAAACTGAATTTCCAGCAGCCTTTACTTGATTCCTCAGTGTAACATGATCCTTCAGAAATCATTCTAATATGAAACATTTGTCGTTATTATCATCTACGTTGAAAACAGTTGTGCTGCTTTTTGTGGGAACCGTGAAACAACTTTTCAAGATTCTTTGATGAATCGAGAGATCAGCATATATTTGAAATATAACTAGTGTGTAACATTATAAATACCTTCACTGTCACTTTTAATCTATTTAAAGGGATAGTTCACCCAAAAATGTTAATTACCCCATGTTTTACTCACCCTCAAGCCATCCTAGCTGTGTATGACTTTTTTCTTTCAGACGAATACAATCAGAGTTATATTAAAAAATGTCCTGGCTCTTCCAAGCTTTATAATGGCAGTGAATGTGTTTTTTTTTCTCTCTCTAGTCCTATTGACCTAATGAATTCTTTTAATCTGTGTATTTACTTACTCTGGATGACCCTAAATCACAACAACTACCAATTTTGTTGGATTTGTCTGTCCGGACTTGCCTTGTCAATAGAGGCTTTGAGGAAGTAGTCCAGGAGAGCACGAGCTTCGGCCAGCGAGCAGGAGCTGATGACCACTGAGGTGTCCACTGAGTCCAGCTCATCCTAAAGTAAACAATAACAAAAACACTTATGTGAATACCAGTGACTCACTACATATACGGTGAGCGAGCGGTCACTTATGAGATGCCCTTTACCTTGGTCTCCTCGATCTGTACGATGGTGGCCTGGCAGTCTGACAGACTGTCACTGATGTAGTCGATGTTAGCATTGAGCACATCAATCTCCTCGTTCATCTCCTGAAGGAGCCTCTCCTCCTCATCCTCTCTGAAGCCCTCGTTCAGTAACTTTTCTCTCTTGCGCAACAGCGCCTCCTGCTGCACGGACAGCTCCTCACGTTTCTGGAAGTGTCATTTGAGACATATTATTTAATCGAGTTCACAATCCTTCTTTATTGCTGAACTGTTCCATTGTTAAACACACAAATCATTAATTTAAAAAACCAAGCTATAGAGCAAAAAATGCACAGGGTTTCAGGAAGATCACTAATGCACTTTGATATGTAACATGTAGAATACAAGAAAAAGAAATGCAAAAATCACCTTAATGAGGCGATCCATATCAGCTTCCACATTAGTGATGGTCATTCTCTGCATCACAATATCCATGATCCTCCTCTCCAGAGACTGCCACTTCTGACGGGCTGTCTTTGAAAAACTCGTGCTCGTACTCTTTCGCTGGAACTTTTTTCTGCTACAAATATAGATATATACACACAGTGTATAGCCTACAGTTGTGAACATATTTTTTTTAATGAATGTCACCTAACAGATTTAAGACTAACCATTAAATTAAAGATTTCTTAGAATAACCTTTAAAACATTTAACTTCCATAATGTGACATTTCTGACTAAAAAAACCACTGTAAAAATATTGTAATAATCCAAGAAGATTTGTTTTGATTGATATAATTGTTCATAATTATTTTATATCATAAAAATATGTTTTTATTTATAAATAATTACGTATAAATGTGACGGTAAAGACATTTATGTTACAAAATAATCTATTTCAGATAAATGCTGTTCTTCTGAAATTTCTATTAAAGAATCAAAAGCGGAAAACATTCGCTTGCTGATATAAACTATTCAAAACCATCATATTAGACTGATTTCTGAAGGATCATTTGACACTGAAGAATTGAGTAATGATGCTGAAAATCTTCTTTGCATCTTTGTAATAAATTACATTTGAAAATATTTGAAAATAGAAAACAGTTATTTTCAACTGTAATTATATTTCCCAATTTTATTGTTTTTGTATTTTGGTCAAATAAATTCAGCCTTGTTGAGCATAAGAGACTTCCTTCAAAAGCATTCATCGAGTCACTGCTGTATCTAATAATCTGACCTGGCCAGGTTTCCTCCGGTCCCGTGGCTCTCATTCTCTCCCAGGTATCCATTCAGTTTGGTATTCCAATGGCGTATGATTTTGGAAACCGAGCGAGTGGATTCCAGTTCGGAGGAGGTTGTTGTGGTAGCGGTGGACAGCTCTGCTAAGGAGTCCAAACGGGTGAGTCTGCGGGCCACACGTCCGGCCACACGCTCCGACATGGGCTTGGCCAGCCGCCTCAGCGCCGTCACCTCCTGGGTCTTCCTCCGCAGCACGATCTCCTGCTGGTGCTTCTGCGACTCCAGAGCTCGGATCTGATACTAATAGAGCACAGAGATCGTGAGTAAATAATACTTTATACTCCGTGATATACAAGTGGTAGTACTCATTTTTAATTGTTCATCAGCCAAACCTCTTGTCGTCGCTGCTCTTTCTTCAGTTGCGCGATTTCTCTGTTCCTCTTGGCCTCGATCATCCTCCTCCTCTGCTGCTCCTCCTTCATCTGCTTCATTAGCGCCACCTAGAGATGGAATGACCAACAAGCACTGTGAGAAACAACTTGATGCAGTGTCAGTAAAAAAATGAAAAATACAATGTTCCAGTTCACATGATATTTGTCATAAACAAAAATTATTTTTTTAGAATTAATGTGTCCCAAACTATAGTACATTTCATTATTTTGAATTCTTAATTCAATTTTGTGAACATGTTTCTTACTTTTTGCCAGGATTATTAAATAAGTGAAAATAGAGGTGTTAAAATGTGTGGCTGTATTTGTTTCTGGTTCATTCGTCACACTGGAAAGAACGCCAAGTCAAGCTGTATTTGTATGTAAAAAAAAAAAAAAAAAAAACAGTAAACACAGTAATATTGTGAAAAGTTATTACAAATAAAAACAACTGTTTTCTTTTTTAATATCTTGTTTTTTATGTAATTTATTCTGTGATGCAAAGATGAATTTCAGCATCATTAACTCCAGTCTTCAGTGCCACATGACCCTTCAGAAAATTTTATATATTTTTAATTATAAAAAATATATCAAACAGATCTACATTTACACACCACATATACGTGGAATATCCTATATAGCTATATATATGGCGGTGCTCTCAATAAATTAAAGGTCGTGGAAAAGTTAATTTATTTCAGTAATTCAACTTAAATTGTGAAACTCGTGTATTATATAATTTCAATGCACACAGACTGAAGTAGTTTTTTTGGTTCTTTTAATTGTGATGATTTTACATTTAACAAAAACTCACCGATTCACTATCTCAACCAATTAGAATATGGGGACATGCCAATCAGCTAATCAACTCAAAAACACCTGCAAAGGTTTCCTGAGCCTCTCAGTTTGGTTCACTAGGCTACAATTATGGGAAGACTGATGATCTGACAGTTGTCCAGAAGACAATCGTTGACACCCTTCACAAGGAGGGTAAGCCACAAAAGTTAATTGCTAAAGAAGCTGTTTTTTCACAGAGTGCTGTATCCAAGCATGTTTACAGAAAGTTGAGTGGAAGGAAAAAGTGTGGAAGAAAATATGCACAACCAACCGAGAGAACCGCACACTTATGAGGATTGTCAAGCAAAATCAAATCAAGAATTTGAGTGAACTTCACAATGAATGGACTGAGGCTGGGGTCAATGCATCAAGAGCAACCACACACAGACGTATCAAGGAATTTAGCTACAGTTGTCATATTCCTCTTGTTAAGACACTCCTGAAACACAGACAACGTCAGAGGCATCTTACATGGGCTAAGGAGAAGAAGAAATGGACTGTTTCCCAGTGGTCCAAAGTCCTCTTCTCAGATTAGAGCAAGTTTTGTATTTCATTTGGAAACCAAGGTCCTAGAATCTGGATGAAGGGTGGAGAAGCTCATAGCCCAACTTGCTTGAAGTCCAGTGTTAAGTTTCCACAGTCTGTGATGATTTGGGGTTCAGTGTCATCTGTTGGTGTTGGTCCATTGTTTTTTTTGAAAACCAAAGTCACTGCACCCATTTATCAAGAAATTTGGAGCACTTCATGCTTCCTTCTGCTGACCAGCTTTTTGAAGATTCTGATTTAATTTTCCAGGAGGATTTAGCACCTGCCCACGGCCAAAGCACCCAAAGTTTGTTGACGGAGCATGGTGTGGTGTGCTTGATGCCAGCATCACCAACCGGAACCCCATAAGAATCTATGGGTTTATTGGCAAGAGGACAAGAATAAGAGACCAAAATCGATGAGCTGAGGCCACTGTCACGAAACCTGGTCTTCATCCCCACACTTCAGCAGTGCACAAACTGATCACCTCCATGCCACGCCGATTGAGGCAGTAATTGAAGCAAAAGGAGCCACTACCAAGTATTGAGTACATGAACAGTAAATGAACATACTTTCCAGAAGGCCAACAATCACTAAAAATGTTTTTTTTATTGGTCTTATTTAGTATTCTAATTTGTTGAGATAGTGACTTAGTGGGTTTTTGTTAAATGTGAGCCAAAAGAACCAAAGACTTAAACTACTTCATCTGTGTGCATTGAATTTATTTAATACCCGAGTTTCACAGTTCGAGTTGAATGACTGAATAACTATGCCACTGTATATATAGATATAATATATTATATATAGTATGATTTATGTCATACATGTTTTTTATTGTATACTTTTTTATTTCATCTTTAACATTTTAGTTATTTTAGGTACATCCATTAACTATCTGAAATAAAAAATCGCTTTATTTCTCTTCAGTTAAATTTATTTTCTCTCCTGTTATTATTTTTTTTTATTTTTATTTTATTTACTTTTTCAGTTTAAGTTCACTTAACTCTAATCACCCTGCGCCAAAAACCTTTGCACATTAGTTCTGTGTTGTGTATATTATGTGTGCCACTTTTCCAGTACTGTACATCTCACAACACCCTCAAAGCAGCAGTACTTTCCACACTACACATCATACTTTAGCAAACTGGGACACAGTCTGTGCTGTGATCGCTAACTTTCATCAAAAAAAAAAAAATAAAAAAAATCCAACACGCATGGGACAATTTGTGCTTTAATTACCTTCTTAAAATAAAAGGTTTGCACTGTAAATGTCTTCATTCTCAATTACAGTCAATTATCTCTACAGCTGATGAAACCAACTAAATGTTTAGCTGTTTTTCTCCCAATGTATTTCTAGAAATCAAGCTCCAGCTCGCCCCTTTTTTTTAAAAAGGCCGTTCTCTCAGCGTCGGCCACCTCAGAACGCGTTTCGTGATCTCTCTCTCGTCGCGGTCTGTTCTTCCACAGACCGCGTGCCTCCTTTGACGGCCTGCGCTTCAGCATGTCTCGGTCATCCCTTCAAGACGCTTCTCCTATCAGTTTGATCTGACTGCTGGCTCTTCAGTGTAGTTCTCCATGGACAACACATCCAACGAAATGACGGAAGAATTGTTTACTGGGAAAATTATTAAAGTGCCTTATAAGGTTGGTTCACACCAAAAAAAAAATCTGTCATCATTTTCTCACCCTCATGTCTTTCCAAACCCACAAGAAATTCATTCAGCTTCATAACACTCCTGTAAATGATGACCGGATTTTCATTTCAAGGTGAACTAACCCATTAAAACACCTATTTATAGACTTTTGGGCCTTTTGCCTTGGAAAAATACCAGAAATACATCACAAACAATGAAAACGGTGTCTCCACAAACGGATGTGAAGCTGGCAGACGCTCACTGAGGTTGTGCAGCACGCGGTCTCTCTCCAGCTGTGTGTCTCTGATCTTGTTCTGGAGCAGAATCAGTTTCTCCTCGTACTGGCTCTTCAGCATCAGGAGCCGCCGCTGGCTGTTCTCCAGCTCATCGATGAGTCTCTGCTTGATCTCGATCTCACACGTCAGGTCCGCCAGATCGGCCTGTAAGCTGACTGAGAGATGAGGAGCCACGGGTTAAAAGGGAATAAAAGGGGCTGACTGTACGTTTGTAATAAAAGCATCTCAGAATGCACCTTTCTCATCTGAGTCAGAGTCAGAATCCACCAGGCTCTCGTCACTGTCGAACTCCTCCTCCTCCTCCTCCTCCCTGGTCTCCTCTTCATCACAGCCGTGATCGTCCTCCTGAAGAGGATACATGCCATCCTGCACAAGGTGAAGGACATCAAACCTTAAGACCTTCTTTCATACATAAATTTTTTTTTTTTATATAATTATGCTACGTCATCCATCAGTGTTTTTATGTGCTATATAACAACTTTATTTCTGTAATTGTATTATTTTATTCTTATAAAACAGTACCATATAACCTTTTTTTCTTTTTAATATTAAGACTTATTAGAAATGTATTCTTGCAATAACTTAATTTATGCAGCACAGCTTAATTACTACTTTATGACATTTTTCCTGCAATAAGATTTTATTCTTTAAACTTAATTGTTAAGTTTAAAGATATCAAACTTATAAACTTAAAAAATATTTTTTTCTTGTTTTTATATTCATAAAAAATAGCAAACAAATCTTTATTGCAACATAGTTTTTTTCTCTCATATTAAAACCTTGCTGCTGTAAAATGTTATTCTTGCAATGTTGCAATTTTAAGACTTAAAAATTAAGACTTGATTCTTGTCATTTTGGAATTTTATTTTTATTAATCACTGTCTGCAATGTGTAATTTATATAATATACAACTTTATTCACATAATTTCTTCTTTATTCACACTTTATTCTTGCAAAGTTATAACTCTATTTTCTCAAAACATTTCAAATTCATTCTCAAACTTTTTCCTCAGAATATATGACTTTTTTTTAAATCCATCTCTAATCTTTGTAACCAGCAGACCAGTTGTTACAAAACTCTTTTCTCTCACCCCTTCAGGTTCATTATCAGAGTCTCCATCTCCATTTTCTCGTCTCTCTTCGTTTTCCCTGCTCAGCCCGTTCTCGCCCTTTTCTCCATTTTCCTGAGAATAAAGCTTGGCTCTCTTCTTCAGACCTTTTTCTTTCTCAGGACTAAAAATGAGACAAACTATTATTAAATTTCCTATAGACGGATGCATACATAAATACAGCACTGATGCAATCAATGGGACATTCATCACACAATCTCACACAGGAGTTTGCACACAAAAAAATAAGGGACCGGGCCACAATTCCACCAATATCTGATGCAAATTTCATTTAATAGTCATGTAATTGCACCACGGGAACTCATGCAGTGCAGAGATTTATCCTGGGTCTTCTGCTTTTTAGCATTTGCAGGTCAGCTGAGACTTCCAGTGTAATGTTGGGTTCACAAATTACCCATGGCCTCTCTCCCGTGAAGAGCGGGATGCTCCTGTAGTCATATTCATTATAGCGGACAATTTACTGAGAGATGCTTGTATCTGTGCCAGCTTGCTGTCCTTAGTTCAAGTTGGTCAGGACATCCTGGCACAAACAGAGATAAATCTAATTCTGGCACATTTTACAGCCTCTTATTGGCTCAATAATATAAAACAGGAGAGGACAAGCATATTAAAGTCTTTCAAATACACAATCAGTGGAACATGTTCCAAGACCTCTGCTAACATCAGAGGAGACTGCCAGACACATAGACAAGAAGTGTCAAGACCACCTGGAGCAGGGTCTCCGATTTAATCACTTATTTAGCTACATATTTAATAGCATTAATTAATTCGTACATGCTGTGGATATTGTAGTCTGACAATATCATTTCATTTTAGATGTGACCTTAAAACGTTCAAAAATAAATTTTCATAAGTGAAAATCAATCAATATTTTTCGGATCTTCCATGAAGTATGTGGATTTATTAAGGTATAATTTCCCTCAACATGAAAATGAAATATTACAATTTTTAAATCATTTTTCAAGAAAATTTTAACAGAATAAATAAATGGGGGGAAAAAAAGAACCAAAAAAAAAGTAAATAAATATATAAAAGAATAAAACTAAAATAATAATACAAAGAATAAACCATGCTTAAAATAAAAAAGCCATAAATATAAATAATATACAATATACAAAAATATAAATATAAATAAGCATAAAAATAATATAAATGCATGAAAGAAAAGTTAATAAAATAAAAATAAAGAATCAAAAGAATAAAATTAAAATTATTAAATGCATACAAAAATAAAGTAAATGAATAAATAAATAATCTATAAAAATAATAACTTCAAAGCTAAAATAAATGCATAAATAAATACATTCATAAATAAAATAAAATCAATAAACAAACAAACAAACATGCTCCTCAGACCTCACCTCTTCCTCCTCTGATTTGTCTCTTTCTTCTTCAGCCTCTCCACATCTAACTTGGCATGACGAATCACATCTGTCATCTCTGCATCCATGGAAACAGAGGGGGAGGAGCCGAGAGGGAGTGCTGGAGTAGACGGGTGGGAGGCTGGGTATGGAGAGCGGGCGGAGAGGCGAGACAAACTGCGCCTCAGAGACTCGTTCATGGCCTCACTCTCCAGCAGCTTAGACCTGAGAGACAGACAGATGAGTTGCTCTTTTCTATTGCTTTGAGGAGAAGTTGTGTCATGAGCAGAACATCATGTTACCTCAGCTCTTCGATTTCTCGAATGTAGTTCTGGATTAGATTGCCAATCTCCTCGTTCGTTTCACCTGTTCAAAGAGTGACAGATTTATTCAGCAATAACGAAATGACAAGAAGTATTGATGTTTGTTTGTTCGTTTTTTAACACCATGCCAGCTTCCTTGACTATTTTCAAGATGAAAACTATATTTGAGTAATTAAAATTGAAAATTTGAAACTAAAGACAATTTTTGGAAAAACCTTTTCAAGGGTATTAACAGAATAAAACAATTTTCCAAGAGAAGTAGAAACATTACATTCCCAAGAAATAATAACTGTGGCCAACTAAACTAGTTAATTAAACTTGGTTACACGCAGGTTAACTAATACACCGTGATAGTTTGAGAATTTACTACTGCTAATTATTATAGCTAGTTCATTTAGAGTACTAGTTATATAGTATATATATGTTTGTGTGTGTGCGTGTGTGGCCTTAATTATGATTTCAAGAGGTCTTAAAGTGGCAGGAAAGACAAGAATTGCGATAACGGCCTTAGTAGTACGACGATAAACTTCACAAGGCCGATGATTTCATTTGAATAATATGAGAAGCTGAATTCAAAGTCCGCTGCTGCGCTGCTGTTCGGTTGACAGCTAGTCGGAGAAACCGCTATATTTTCTCGGCCGTTCTGACAGTGCCCCGCGGCATAGAATGAATTGCAATCGTCCGTCTGCTGTTTTTGTTCAGACCGATGCGAACATCCACCCATGTTTTTATGCAGCAAACACACAGTTGTAAATGTGAACCAGTAGATCGAGTCAGAAGATAATGCATTTAAAACCAACAATTAAGCCTAAAACCTGTGTTATGTTTATTTCATTATATCATAATTAATATGATAATATTGTTTACATAATATAATAACGGATACTTTTTGATTCATTTCTTAAAAATGGTTTAATAAAAACATTTTGTTTTGTGAAAACCTGGTTCTTAATTCTTTTATGCTCTATGTTTGAGTATGTGTTTCACTAATATAAACCTACCTTTGCATAAAGCTCCCATTTTGTCCATGCCCATTTGATTATAAGTATTAAAAACTTGAAAGTATTCATTTAAGGTACATGTAGGGCAATAAAATTTGCTATTAGTTGTAGATAATCAGCGGTTACCTCTTACAACTACATTAATCACGATTAATATTTAATCGCTTGTCAGCCCAACCATATATAATCTATATAAATAAGTAATATATATAGAGATATATAATAATATATATAATAATTACTCATATAGCAAAGTATTTTACCAACATATTTTTATATGATTACTTCTAACATATCATATAATAAAATAATACTTCTGAGGATGTGTTCATTACCACACTTATTACCGATTGTTAAAAGGCCTGCTTCTAATACAGTAGATCTCATAGTTTCAACCTCCTGACTTCTGCAACCTCATGCTGAAAAGACTCAATTGCAGCGACTTCAGCAGTAAAATGTAGTTAATCAGTTATTTCATAATATTTCTGTTTAATATTTAATATAATTCTCTATTTTTAATGTATTAATGCAAGAATCATCTGAAAATAAAAAAAGACATACAATGCAGTTTAATATAGCTAGCACAGAGTTTAATAACCATCTAATATCCCACTAAATAAGCTATTAAGTTTAGGCATTGCAGTACTTGTCTACTGCTTATTTAAATTGCACAGAATTGTTTTCCTGTTAAGTGTTGCATAGAAACGCATAATTCCTATGAAGCATAAGTCAGAGACATCGCTGAGATACCAAGACAGTGAATTTTAGGAGCAGACGCAAAACTGCCCTACTGGCACAGCCTTTGGAATACGTATTGGTCAAATAAAAAAATACATTAAAGTATTTAAATATTCATGTCACATTTATAGCAACAACAAAATCACGCTGAATATATAGTAAATATCACCCAGTCCTACTATCTACACATAATTCAATGGTAATCCCCTGTCCAACCACTAGAGGTCTCTCACCAGTCTTGGTGAGCAGCAGGTTGACTCCATTGGTGAGCAGCTGGGTGACTCGAGTGTTGAGGTGGTCGATGGTTTCCTGCATGGCTTTGACCCGCATACGTAGAGTGTCATTCTCTTTTTGCAGCATAGAGTTCTCCTGAAACAGATCACTAAAACCGTCGGATCCATCTTCACAGGCCACTCGCTTCCCCTGAAAGAAACCCAAAGAATCCGAAATTGCTCCTATACCCTCATTCACTATTCCCTACATTAGGCTACTAATACAGTTCACTTGAAGGAGTGAATGAAAACGAGTGAGTGAATTCATACACCGAGTGCACCGGAAGAACTGACGCTTTTGCATAGTTTGTGCTTGCTGTTTAATAATCATTTGAAACTGGCAAACTGGCAGCTCCAGTAAGATGAAAGGAAATATATTGAAATCTGTCATGGAAATTAAAAAATGTATGGATGGACGATTCAGCTGTGGGCGCCATCTTCTGGTGAGACACGGCAATTCATTCGGGTGTGCGACTCTCACAGTGCATTATGGGTATTCTCTAGCCATTGAGCATTCGCCAGTTGCACACTCTTTATTGCTGTGCATTGTGGGATTGAATGAGTGCACTCAATAATGTCCACTAAGCTTTCGGACACCACTAAAAATGGCTGTCCCCTCAAAAAGTGCCCTATTTAAGGGTATAGGGAGCGCTTTCGGACACAGGGTGTGAGAAACGGATAGCTAGGCGCTGACCCCATTCAACCCAAGTAACAATCCCCCAATCCTTCCATGTTCGGGCTCTCTGTCAGGACGTCTCAACTCTCTCAAAGCCATCACGGCTAATCGCTAACTTCTTCCGTCGGCCGTTTATCATCCAGGTCAGGCCGAGGAGCTAAGCTGCAGCTACGCTTCATTAGCTCCAGCGAGATCCCATGAGCTGAACCATGTTATCATGCCCCACAAGCCCACCGCACAGGCTTTCTCATCTTCTGGACTCATTACATAAACAGCTAGAGCGCCACCTGGGTGGCATTGAAGGAAAGAGGAGAAAGAACAAGTGTAGGAATGAAAGAAGATGACCCGACTCACTATCTACTTTAAGTCCTCTATTTGATTTAGTAATAGAGGAAGTGTTTAGCAGTTTGATGCTTCAATGTAAGCTCAAATTGTTGCCTCTGTAGTACAATAAACAAGTAATAAGATATCTTGACAAGTCAGTTCTGTCACTGTAAACTGGTTCCCGCTGTGTAGAACATTCTGGCATGTGTCTTATATCTGCTATTCTGATAACTCAAGTGAGCTGGTACTTCTGTCTTTCAGATTCGCCCAAAAATGAAAAGTCTGTCATCATTCCAAGCCCATATGATATCCTCCTAATATCAGATCATTTGTAAATATTGTATGAATGATGAGGTTTTACGCAAAAATTGTACATCTTCGACTTAGATCAAATGAATTTGTACGATTTGTGGGTAAAAAAAAAAGTCACCATGAAGGTCCGACCCAACCCCATCCCTCAAGAGGAGTGCGACTGGATCGTACAAAATCATACAATATAGAGAGTGACATTTTACCTACAAACTGGACGTCTTCGATTATGATCCTATGAATTTGTATGAATTGTAGATAAAACGTCACTATGAATGTCCACCCCTGAAGCTAACCCTCAGAAGGTGTGTGAGCAGATTAGGGCTGCTCAAATATGGCAAAAATCATAATCATGATTATTTTGGTCAATATTGTAATCACGATTATGAGTGGGCCACATGACCAAAACTTTATATGAATGGTTTATTTAAAGATAGCGATATCAAATATATATCTTCTGTCATAATAAGTTGCTATGACATTTAGAGAATTTCAAGTTTTCCTTTCTCTTTGGAGTGTTACAAGCTGTTCGTGAATAGATAAGATCCCTAAAGTTGCAAAGACTGAAGTCTCAAACCCAAAGAGATATTCTTTATAAAAGTTAAGACTCCCTGCCACACCACCCTAAAACAGCTCGTTCTAACACGCCCCCACATATCTACGTCACTGTGTGGGAAGATTTGCATAACGCCGCCCAAATGTTCACGCAAAAAGAGGCGTAACTGATTCTCAACTGTAGTATGTTCCTGCAGCCGCCATGGTCGTGAAGACGCTGTGTTTCATTGTGAAAGCGAAACTACTTTGTTTGGTCTTCAAAAAATGAGGACACGATTAGAAATCAGTGGTTAGGTTGTATTTACAACACTGTTCCAGACACTTCAACCTAAATATCCCATGTGTCCAAGCGCATTTTATGGAGGACTGTTTCCTGATCCTGGTAAGTATACTACAATGTCGTCGGTTCGCTCACAGTACGTAGTAAGTTTCCCGATTTGAAGAATTTGCCACTGATGATTCAAACACGAGTTTTGAGCAGTGTAGAGTAGCACTTGTTGTTTGTCATTTCTCCGATCACAAATGCAGACATGGTTTTATGTTTACGCGGCGCGATGCAATTATCATTATAATCAGTAATTATGTCCCCCACTGGATGCAACAAATGCCTAATAATGGGTTTTAATGTTTATGTCTCATCCTCTGGCCGGACACGGCATCACAATATGGTAAGGAGCGTAAAATTTCCATCACACGCTTGAGGTATTCGGCAAATCACAATGCTCGTTTTAGCTGGCCAATCAGAGCACACCTCCGTTTTCAGACCCAATGTGCTTTGTAAAAATCTACACGTTTCAGAAAGGCGGGGCATAGAGGAGAAACAATAATGTACAGTATGTGGAAAACAATGTGTTTTTTTAACCTTAAACCGCATAAACACATTGCATTACACCAAATAATGTTCTTTTTTAGCAACGTCATATGACCCCTTTAAACAGTCAGTAATGTAATAAAAAAAGCAAAGGAGAAATACAATAGAAAAAAGATACAAATGGAACAAACAGAAATAATTAATAATTGAATGTAAAATAAAACAGCATAGTATTCACTGTAAGAATTAAACTTTTTTTTGTTTCTTATTAAAGCTATACAAGTCTTTCAGTCAAGAGCAGTGAGTGATTTTGTCTTTGTCTTTTGTTTTTCGATTAATATTAAGCACACAGTCAGCAGCAGGAATATTAGCCAGCTGTCACTTTAAGAGCTGCACGGATCCAATGCACGCATTTTCAACGGTTTACATTCACTTATTACATAACCGATGAGGGTTTATGTGAATAATCACCAAGCACCGCATTTTGACACATTTTTGTGTGTATTTGACCATTTAGGCGCACATCTTCAGCTAAAAGTTGACTTTACATGTGCGTGTTCCGTTCCGTCTCTGAGCGCATGCACAGAAAACCTCCTGAGGAACAGGCGCAAGTGCTCTTTCGTGCTTTTAAAAACATGAATAAATCTAATCAACTTTGATAAATCAAGCACGTCCCATTTTGCAAAAGCCATGTTACATGATTTTACTGATTTACATGTGAAATTCTGCTTTTATGGAGGAGTGAAAGCGCACCGCTGGAATGGAGTGCAATAATCATTTTATCTCGATTACTGTATTTGTATAATAGTTGGAGGCCGAAATCGAGATTAATTGCACAGCTCTAGAGCAGATCATACAAAATGTGCAAAAGAGATCATATGAATTTGTATGATTTATAGGTAAAAAGTCACCATGAAGGTCCAACCCTAACCCCATCCCTCAAAATGTGTAGGATTAAAATGTCAACATGGTCAACTTGTAACCCTACCCCTAAAACTAAACCCAAGAGGTGTGTGACTAAATGTGCAAAAGAGACGATTCGAATTTGCAACCAATTCATGATGACTTTTTGCATACAAATCGTACATCTTTGTATGAATTTGATCCTATAATGGTAAAAAGTCACCACAAAGGTGATCCCATTCCTCAAGAGGCGTAGGAGTAGATTGTCCAAAAGCATATGAAAAAGATTGTACTGATTCATCCGAACCTTTAAAGCAGACGTCTAGTAAGATCCTTTGAATTCGTACAATTTGTAGATAAAACATCTCCACCTAAAGTAGAAATTCTTAAAAATATCTGTAAAGATACTTTTGTCAAGAGATTGTGTTGGTGGAGATTTTTTGATAATAATGACTTTTTTTGGTCTGTTCCTCATACAAATGTATTGTATGGCTTCAGAACATTTGGAATACAGTGCACAAGTAGTATGAAATATGTTTTGTGTGCTTTTTTTAAGCAATATTAGGAGCTCGATAGCTCCAGTCCCCATTCACTCTCATTGTTTTGAAATGAACATCCAGGATATTCTACAAAACATCTCTCTTTTTTCCACAGAAGAAAATGTTATGATATGGGGTGAGTAAATGATGTATTTTTTATATAATGTATTTTTTTCAAAACTTCATTTTGGGGTGAATTGTCCATTTGCGGGTTTTTGTTGGTGGGAATAGATGCCTGCTGGAGACTAACTCTTCCCAGAATCCCACGACCCTCCAGGTCCTTCTCCTTACCGCTTTGTACTCCATGATCTCCATCTGCAGGCGTGCGATCTCCGCTCGTAAGGCGCTGATCTGCTGGCTGGTTTTGTCCTGGTTCACGATAACTTTGTTCTTGATGTTGCGAGCCCGATTGGCGTACTTCAGTGTGTTCAGGGTCTCCATGAAGTCACGGTCAGAGGGGCTCACACAGGCAATCATCACGGTCCGACTAGATGGATACAAAGCAGATGAGAATGCAAGAGGACAGGAATTCATAAGGGTCTATGAGATCCTTCAGAAACACACACACATGGCAGAAAGATAAAACTCACAAACAGATAAACACAAACACGCTTTCATAGACTGCACACGCTGCCCGCATATTTTTGTGGATGCGGCTGGGATTGAATGTCTTTAAGGAGCGCCTCTGTCTGCAGTCCCTCATGTTTAATTCAATCAGCTCCCCCTCTGAACCCACATCATAAGAATATATGGGCAGCCTGTGCCGTCCACTGTGGGCTGAGTGACCCAGCACTGTGCGTGCCACTGTTAGCATGCATTAACCTTCAAGGCACATTGACTGCACTGTGCACAGGAACGTTTACAAGTGTGTGAACTTGCAAGGACAATCCGAGACTTCTAAACAAAGTGTGTATGTATGAAACTGCCTCTACAACGATAGAACTTCAAGCTTTCTAGATAAAGTTATAAGTTGTTACAATGTCATAAGTGGCACTGAGTAAATCAATTATTTTTATCCCCACTGTGTGTGGTGTGTGTGTGTGTGTGTAAATAACTAACTCAATATATAACTTCTATATATATATTATATTATATATATATATATATAAAAAATCTTAGATTAATCATGTCCCCTTACTTGTAGCATACATTTCTGACGAAGTTAGCCCTGTCCTTTACTTGTACTTCTGATATTAATTATTAAAACTGCCAATATTTTTTAAGCTATAAAATAAAAGCTTAATCATTCTATTAGTACATTCCTGAAGTATGTGTATTTTAAATACAAATAGTTATATATTATAAAATAAAATAATATCTAAAATGATTCCTTTAAAACTAATTATTATTTAAAGACTTTTATTATTATCTCAAGCAATCATAGCCCCTGACTGTGTAGGTAAATTCGAATAATTATGGCTGTCCATTTCGTTCTGAGATTGTACAAATATGTTATTCATTTGTATTTTTAAATAAATTATAAATAAAAGATATATTTAAAAAATGCCCCTTGGGCTTGTAAAATCGAGAATGAGTCTTATTAATGTTAATTTACTGAGATTATTATTATTACACAATAAAATAAGAGATACAACATTAAAAAAAAAAAAAAGTCATATATATATATAATATATAATAATATATATATATAGATAGATAACATAAACAAGTATCATAATACAAGAATGGGGTTAGTTTATTTTACTTTCACAAAATATAACAACTGTGTCTGTGCATGTCAAGTTTTGCTGTTTTGTGGGGAATAAAAGCTACTTAAAGAATGTCTTATGAAAAAAATGTCTTATGTCACATATAATAACAAAAACAGGTGTAAGAGGTGTCTTGTAAAAGGTGTGGTACAGTATTTATAATTACCATATTCTAAAAACAATAGAAGACAAAGGGACTTCCAAAACTATCAACTACAAAGCTATATTCAGTACAACCTGTAAATCTTCATAGCTTCATAAAATTACTAAATATCTTTCATATAGCCAAAATTTCAGGAATTATGGTTAGGGTTAATTTATAGTAATTATAATTAGCTTAATTTAAGAACAATAGAACTCAAACAAAGGGAGTTACATAGTATGATACAAAAACACACGTGTGCATCTTCACACAGGAGCTCTGCTCCAAAAACGACACAGTGTTCATAAGAAGGCAACACTTCTGGTGTTTAGTTGTGTATACAGGTGTATCAGACGTTACCTGTTTCCTCCCAGCGAGTCCTGCAGCAGGCGTGTGAGTTTAGAGTCTCTGTAAGGCACATGGCCTGCCTTCTTACTCTGATCTCCCAGTGCACTGATCACATTACCCAGAGCCAGCTGCCAAACACACAGAGAGAGAGAGACCCGGTCACACTCCATCGCATGCTGCTATCTGAGATTAAAAGCCTTTAAATGGGCTCTCTTACAAATGAGTAACTAGGCTCTAAAAACAATAGAGCTCTATTGGGCTCTGAGCTCTCTGAACAATGGCTCTTCTTGGCTCTCTTCCAGTCTTTAGCTCTTCTTCAGAACTCTCTCACAATATAATTACCTTTTCTTTCCTTCATCTACTCGGACAACTTTCCCGAGCATGACAGTGAGAGCGCAGTAATGAATCTTGAAGGAGGCAGAAATAATGCAACCCAAATTTCACACCTTAGTTAACATGGATAAACTTGACTCAGCTAAAAGAACCGACACAATTATGATAATGAAGTCTAGGACAATGAAAATCCCTGACGAAGCCAGTTTTGTGGTGTTGAGGTGTTGGCTTAGTGCTCATCTGAGAACTTTCTTAAGTGTTTATCTAGTCATGGTTAAAGGGACTGGTAACTTAAAAATGACAATTCAGTCATGATCTAAAAAAATTAAAAAAAGTACATTGCTAGTAAAAGCTTGGAAACATTGAATCATCAAACCTATGAGTACAATGAAATACGTGAATTTTATTGTACCAAATAAAACCATTAATACAAATATTATATCTATATATATATATTATATAATATCTAATATATTATATCATATATGTTTATATATATATACATACATATATATACATACATATATATACACACACACAATAAGCCATACAGAGTATCCACACATATATATTCCATACATAGACACACATTATATACAGCCATATATAGCACACATTATATTCCAATACAATACACACAATTATACATTAATAATATACATTATATATACTGTATATATACACACATATATACATATATATATATATAATTATTAAAAACTTTAACCTATCTTTGCCAAACAAAGAAACTACAAAAAACGACTTATAATATATATATATTAATATATAAATATATATTTTATATATATATATATATATGATATATATATATATATTAGCTATTATTATAGATATAACACAGTGGTGTGGAAAAATTGTTGGCCCTTCCTGTTTTTTTAATTGCTTGTATATCTGTCACACTTTAAAAGATTCAGATCATCAAACCAATTTTAATATATCGCAAAGATAATGCAAGTAATTACAAAATGCAGTTTTTAAATGATTATTTATTTTATTAAGGGAAAAAAGCTGTCCAAACCTGCCTGGCCCTACGTGAAAAAGTAATTGCCCCCTAAATCTAATAACTGGTTGTGCCACGCTTTGCAGCAACAACTGCAATCAAGTGTTTGCGATAACTGGTAATGAGTCTTTCATATTGCTGTGGAGGAATTTTGGCCCACTCTCCTTGGCAGAGTTGTTTTAAATCAGCCACATTGGAGGGTTTTCGAGCATGAATTGACTGTTTAAGCATCTCAATCGGATTTAAGTCCAGACTTTGATTTTGCCACTCCAAAACCTTAATTTTGTTTTTCTTGAGCCATTCAAAGGTGGACTTTTTGGTGTGTTTTGGATCATTGTCCTGCTACATAACCCAAGTGCGCTTGAGCTTGAGGTCACAAACTGATGGCCGGACATTCTCCTTCAGGATTTTCTGATAGAGTGCATAATTCATTGTTCCGTCAATTATGGCAAGTCGTCCTGTTCCTGAAGCTGCAAAGCAGCCCCAGATCATCACATTACCACCACCATGTTTGACTGTTGGTGTGATGTTTTTTTTATGAAATGCTGTGTTGGTTTTACGCCAGATGTAACGGGACACACACCTTCCAAAGAGTTAAACTTTTGTCTCGTCAGTCCAAAGAATATTTGCCCAAAAGTCTTGGGATAATCAAGATATTTTTTTTTTTGTATTTTGCAAATGCAGACGAGCCTTTATGTTTCGGTTTGGTCAGCAGAGGCTTTTGCCTTGGAACTCTCCCATGGATGCCGTTGTTGCCCAGTCTCTTTCTTATTGTTGAATCATGAACACTGAACTTAACTGTGGCAAGTGAGGCCTGCATTTCTTTAGATGTTGTTCTGGGTTCTTTTTTGACCTCTTGGATGAGTCGTCGTTGTGCTCTTGGAGTAATTTTGGTTGGCCGGCAACTCCTGGGAAGGTTCACCACTGTTCCAAGTTTTTTCCATTTGTGGATAATGGCTCTGACCATGGTTCGCTGGAGTCCCAAAGCCTTAGAAAGGGCTTTATAAATCCTTTCCAGACTGATACATGTCAACTGTTTTGATTCTCATCTGTTCTTGAATTTCTTTAGATCGCGGCATGATGTGTTGCTCTTTAAGCATGCTTCACTTTGTCAGACAGGTTCTATTTAAGTGATTTCTTGATTCAACAGGTCTGGCAGTAATCACCTGGGTGTGGCTAGTGAACTTGAACTCAAGTAATGTGGTTAATTGCAGTTCTTTCATGATTTAACAGGAGGGGGCAATTAATTTTTCACATAGGGCCACGTAGGTTTGGACAGCTTTTTTCCCTTAATAAATGAAATCATCATTTAAAAACTGTATTTTGTATTTACTTGCATTATTTTTTTGTAATATTAAAATTTGTTTGATGATATGAATCTTTTAAGTTTGACAAATATGCAAAAAATTTTAAAAAACAGGAAGGGGGGCAACATTTTTTCACACCACTGTATATATATATATATATATATATAGATATACACCACATACACTGCCAACTGCTATTCAAAGTCTGGATCAGTAAAGATTTTTACATGATTTTTTTGTTTTGTTTTATAAAGAACTTATTATTTTTATTTTTTTATCATATTTTTTATACTTATATATTATTACCCGTATTTTGCTTAGGCTCACCAGTGCTTCATTTATTTGATTAAAAATACAGGAAAAAAACTATTATTGTGAAATATTTTTACAATTTAAAATAACTGTTTTCTATTTTATTATATTTTGAAATGTAATTTATTTCTGCGATGCAAAGTTGAATTTTCAGCATGTCTAGTCACATCATCCTTCAGAAATCATTCTAATATGCTGATTTATTATCAGTGTTTGAAACCATTTTTTGCTGCTTAATATTTTTTGGAACCCGTGATACTTTTTTCAGGATTCTTTGATGAATAAAAAGTTAAAAAGAACAGCATTTATTCAAATTAGAAATCCTTTCTAACAATATAAGTCTTTACTATCACTTTTTATCAATTTAACACATCCTTTCTGAATAAAAGTATTATTTCTTAAGAAAGAAAGAAAGAAAGAAAGAAAGAAAGAAAGAAAGAAATGTACTGATCCCAAACTTTTGAACAGTAGTGTATATTGTTACAAAAGATTTCTATTTATAATTGTATATTTCTGAAGCCAAATGACAGACTGGAATTAATCCTGCACTCACAGAAAATCTTGCATTCTGTCTGGCATTCCATCAAAACACATAATATTGTGTTTTGAGCAACAGGATAATGCACATCACCTTTAGATGACAGAATGCAACCAGGAAAATGGCCCTCGGGGAAAAAGTAGTTGTCAGGGGACTGTCCTAGTGGTTAGTTCCTGTAACTGAGTTCCTTCAAAGTAACCCGGTGCGAAAGCCCCTATAGTTCCAATATCAGACGTACCAGGCCACAGTTGATCGAGATGCCCTCTCTCGCTCTCTCTCCTGTGGCTCCTGTGCGTTTGAGACGCTCTGATCCAGCCAGGTCCACAAAGTGAAACTTAGCAGTGAGCGTCTCATACTCGGGCTGAGAGATGGAGCTATCGCCGTTCATCTCTCCGTTCACCTGGAGTGAGAGGAAAGAGTAAAAAACAATGGCAGCTTTGAGCTACTAACACGCGCATCTTAAATTACAAATGCAACCTTCATGGTTCCTGCATTTTCAGTGTGCTCTGACATGTTCGGTGTTGATGTTTCTAATGCCAGTGGTTTTATATAATTACTCAGTTTTGTACCGCAGCAGTCTGGAGCTCTGCGACCTGCTTAAACTTGTTAATGGCTTTCTAATGCAGTACTTTAGGATTACAGCTCTCAACGTGATGTATGCCGTTTTAATTAATATTCCCATGTCGTCAGATGTTCTTGACAAGTGCTGTGAGCATTTAAAGCGGCTCATGATTGATGTGTTGATTAGGGTTGGGTACCGAACTAGGTACTGTTAAGGGTACCGACCAAATTGCGTCGGTACTACCAAATCAATCGGTGCCAAATTTCGGTACCTGAGACCGCATCTGGGCGCATACGCTACAGAGCGAGAAAGAGAGACCCTGTGAAGTGTTGTCACCCCTGCAACTCGTTTAAACGAAAAAAAAAGGGAATAAAAAAAACAGAACCAACACACAGGGCAACCGAAATGTTCTGAAGTGTGGTTATATATCTAGAGCCATATGGTTTCTGCCAAAACGCGGACGGGATCGTGGAGTCCATTCATAAAAACGTAATTTATTCTATAGCGCGGAATGCCACGGAATTCGTCAATTTTGGACGAATAAATCAAAAGTAGTCACTGCCACTTAATTCGAATCGTGATATGAACTAGTGTCTGTGAATATTAAAATGCAAAAAGACGGTTTAAATATGAATCCTGCATGTTCCGCTTGCCTCTGTATGTATGAACTGCCTTTAACTGAAAAATGAGTGTTTACTATTGTCATTTTGCATTATTGACACACTATTTTCCTAATTAATGCTGTACAGTTGCTTTGACACAATCTGTATTGTTAAAAGCGCTATATAAATAAAGGTGACTTGACTATGAATGGCGGAAACGCGGTTTTGTTTACTACACAAATACTGAAGCACGCGTGACGCTCGCGGTGATTTTCGGCCTCTGCGTCTCACTATATGACGGCATGAGCACAAAAACGTAATCTCCAGAGCTGTTGTGAGAGTCACTTCGCGAGAATTTTACAGTTTCGTTTGAGAAAACTAGCATCATCATACTGTACACACACAGAAACTTCACCACAACCTGTCAAAATAAAAGTACGGTTTAAAGTGTAACAGAAATATATTACTCTTGTACAATAGGTCTTTGAATATTCAATTTTCTATCAAATTTAAAAAAAAAACATTAAATGATAAAAATAAATATTACAAACAGATTAATCACTTAATTGTAGAAAAAAAAAAATACAATTATTAGCCTTAGCCTATTATAAAGTTTTATAGGAAGTTCACAACAATTTTTCTTCCATTTATTAATGTCAACAGTAAACCTCCTTTTGGTTGCCAAAAATAAAAGGGTTTTTATTTTCATTTGACTTTAAACATAAATTGTTAATACTCCTTTATTATTTGTTGATTTTCCAAAAAATGAAAAAGAATGTCTGGGGGGGAAAAAAGAAGTTGCAAGGCCCTATTGGTTTCAAATGTTTGACATTGAAACTTTTTGGATATTATTGTTTCACTGAACTCAATTGTTTTTGGTCATATACACAGAAAGAAATACCGAAAAAGGGTACCGTTGTGTACCTGCACCGAAATTCGGTACCGATAACCGGACGTACCGGTTTACCATTTGACGGTGCACACCCTAGTGTTTATGTTGCGTACCAGTTTGTGTCTGCGGGAAACTCTCACTGGCAAGGTGAGGTGAAGATGGCATGAGAGCGAACTCTGGGCGTCATCTGCGTGCTGTCGTGGTGCGGAAGAGCGCCCAGCTTCAACACGGCAGCATCTGAGGAGACCGGACGAATTTAGTGAGACGAGCAGTGACAGCAACATCTGTTACTGTTATCCCAGAGCCGCTTTCAAACCCAATAAACATGACGTCAACATAAATGACATTCACACAAGCATTTCACTTCATCATCTGTCGGTTTCTGAGTGAGAACACAGATCAATGGCAAATATTTGTAAAACATTGTGCTCTTCCTGCTACCATAGCTACCTGTTTTTGTAACTTCTGTACTCCACAAAAACAAACCCTGCATTACAATGTTTATTTGAATAATAATAATAAGAATTAGTCGTAGTAGTTGTATTTATATTACCCACATGTATTTACATATATGCATTACTAATTAATACTACTACTAGAAATATTTACGCATATAAATTATTATTAGCATTTTATGTAAGAGTAGTAGTGTTAAGATGATAGTTATATTTTTTTATATAATAATTTACTACTGCTCCATCCCAAACACATATACTACTACTACTACTAATAATAAAATAAATCCTACTAATTTACTCATAAATTATTTTTTAGTATTATTTACATTTAATAAAATAATCTATACACTAGTACTAAACTACAATATAATAATAATAAATTATTTTTTATAGTAGTTTACATTTAATAATATTACTACTACTAGTACTACTACTACTACTAATACTATAATAATAAAATATCTGATTTTATTAATATTTAATATATCATATGCTCACTTCTACTATAATTCATATAAATCTATGTAAGTATTTTAATGGTTCATATTACATATTAGCATCACCAACATTTAATATAATACTACTACTTCTATTATTATTATTATTATTCCTCTATACACAAAGACATCTCTTTTTGTAGTAATAATAGTGTAGTGATATACAAAATAAAATCATAACATTATTTACAATAATTGTACACTACATTATGTTTATTAAATGCTGCTGACAATCACTGTATTTTCAACAATTACATGAAAATTATGGTGTTTCATACTTTTATTGCTGGCTTAAATGCACTTAGATTGACTGTAGTTTTAACTATTTTTAAGTATCTTGTAGCAGTTACCTTTTAAATTATCATTTAATACGTTTTTCACTTTTTTTCTCAGAATTGTGACAAGGCAACTAGCAATTGCAAGTTTTTTTTTTGTGAGTTTCTCTCAATTCAGACGTTTCCCTCACTATTCTGGGACAAAAACAATTTTTTTTAATTATTTTTTAAAGAGTGTCGTGCACTGATGAAGCAAGCACAATAATATCAAAGGCATTTAAAGAAGCAATTAATGTCAATTCTAATTTCATTCTAATGACTCCAGTAAATAACCCAGGCTGAACGTAGGGCATAAACGCACAGATATCTGACCTCCTCCTCTGAGCTGACCAGCCGTGACGTCACTCCTGTGGTGTAGATGCCTCCGCTCCCATCCTCATGGATCTTAATGTTGGACTTCCTACCTCGAGCCTCAGGGTCACGTGTGCTGTCAAACAGGTCCAGGATCTCCTCATTATAGAGCTACAAGACAAATACACAAGCTTTGTGACCTTCAGAGGGCAAAGGTCAAGAGGTCAAAAGGCCAGAGCCTTGCATGTTCGACCTCGGGAATCCCAGAGACCACACAAGCTGATAGACAAGAAAATGATAAATAATGGCAACCTAATTCATGAGCAAAACTACAAGACAAGAGAGAATGAAAAAAGAGAAAGTAAGGGACGAGGCTTTTCCCAGCTTCCCTTGCTTGGGGACGTGGCACAGAGGGACTTGATAAAATCGATTTAGGGTTCAAAACAATAAATCAAACTGCTAACATAGAACAACAATGCACAAAGTGCACAAAGGAGTTCTGGAAAGGACAAGACTAATGAAATAAGGGCATTTTAATGCCCTATTAAAGCCGTCCCAAGAGACGGCGACTGTTCACAGCCACAGAACTTGACAAATCTGTAGAGTTATTCCCCACAGTGAGCCGCGATTCTGCTGAACAAACAGCAGCCTGTGCCTGACAGCAAGCGGCACGGATCGTTAAAAGGCCCTGTTACAGGTTTAAACTCATTACCTAAGCCAGGACTTTACACGAGGAAGGGGCTAATCGGTTTACAGCTACACTGCTGTCCAGCTGAGCGCCTCCTTCCCGCCTAACGACTGATATCCAATAATGTGGACTTGCGAAGGGTTTTCTCCATGTCATCAAGAGCAGTTCCCTCTCAATCACACTCAGGTCGAGAGTCACAGCACCGTTACGAGATAAACAGAGCAAGGAGACTGGGACTACAGCCATCAGACCCAATACACACTGCAGAAAAGAGTTTTGATTATTGGAGTACTTTTATAAGAAAATACTATTTTACTCTGTCTTCCCAGAAACGACAAGTAACTATAGAAGCTTATTTCTACCATGGAATAGAAAAAAGTAATTGTGACTTTATCTCACAACTTTTTTTTTTTTGTATTTTTCCCAGAATTGCAAGATGTTAACTTACAATTACAAATTTATATCTCACAGTTGGGACTTTTTTCTGGCTATTCTGAGAGAAAAAAAGTCAATTATCTTTTTTTTTCTTTTTTATGGCAGAGCTTACACATATGTGTGACACTAGCGCTGTTATATAAGGACAAGGACTTCATCTCCAGAGAGATCTGAGAGTCACTTCATGAGCAATTTATGGTTTAATTTGAGAAAAATTACTGTCGAGTGCACACAAAACCTCAAAGGTCTTCACGACAACCGAAACAAAAAGTTCAGTTTAACTTGAAGAAATTGTGACAGAAATACGTGTCTCAATGTATTAATAATACTAATACTACTACCAATAAAATATTATTAAAATGTTTTTTTAAGGAATAATCACAATTATTAGAACAAATGTTCTTTAATTTATTTTTAACAGTAAACGTCTGTTGTACTTGTACAGCACTTTGTTTGCAAAAAATTAAAGGGTTAGTTTCATTTTTATTTACTGTTAATGTTTTATGACTTCATCTGATTACCAGAAATATTAAAATACACAACACAGAATTTCAGAAAAAAAAATTCAAATAAAACATTATTGGGCCCTATTATTTATTTATTTAAAAAATAATAATAATAATTTATAACCGTAATCAATCAAGTTTTCTGGTTTGCCTGGCGTGTTGGTTTGGGTGGTTTTTGTGTTTTTTTTTTTCTTTGAAATTTCAATTGATTAGACATGCTCTTTGTTTATTACAATTTAAAATTAAATCATGTGAAAAATTAAACAGAACTTGAGAGTTATTTCATAGGGTCCTAAAAATCTCAATTTTGGTAAAATTGTAATAAACCGTTAAATTATACAACTTTCAAGATTTAAATGAATTAGAAATGCTTTTGGATTACTAAAATGTAAATTTAAGTCTCACCTCCAGGAACTGGGCGCTGACTTTGAATTCTGGCAGGGGCATGCCGGCGCTCTGCGCATCTAGTCTGCGTTGCTGGATGCCCTGGAAGAGATGTTGCGCAGCCCGTGGGATGATGCCCAGCTCTTCCTCCGAAATGGTCACATCAAAGCCAGTGCCCATTGTGTAGGTCTTTCCTGAACCGGTCTACATGTGAGAGCAAGACGACAAACATCAAAACTTGCACAAAACCCATTAAAATGCACAAGCAAGAATTCAAATGAATACAACATGTACAATGCTAACACACCATATACATTCATAACAACATAACTAGTGATTAAAGGGGTTAGGAAATGCATTTTAAAAATTATTTTATGTTTCCTTAGGTCTGCTTATAATCAGTTTTGTCGTTTCATCAAAAACAGGCATGATCTAGATATAAATGGTCATTTCTACCCTGATTTTAGCCTCTGATTTGAACGCTCTGTTGAAAGGGGCGTGTCTGCTGCGAGACTTCTCTGGAAACGCCCACTTCTATGATTGGCCAACATCTTTGCATATGAAATGAGTATTACATGGTGAACTCTCTCTTTAGATCTACTTCTGTTGAATCAAAGGTTGCACCGCAGCCGAACACAATCATGTCTACTGAGCAAACGACGCAAGGATCTCCTTATTGCAACGCAATTTCTGCAACTATAACTTAAAACACAATGTAAATGAGAGACTCGTTGACCAAAAATTACAAACCGTGTCATTGATTATTACATGAGTTTTGGTGAAAAATCAGAAATCAAATCACTGATAGACTCGCGCTGATCTCGAACAGACTGCTCCAGCGAATATCAAGAGAACAATCTTTGATCACTTTCTGTTTATGTTCACAATATGGAGAACTGTAGTTATACATATTTCACTGTTTGACTGTAATTTGATTTTCATTGCATCTAATCAAACAATTGCAAATGTGAGCAAGATAATATCATCAGTTGGCATTCAAAATGATGCAAATATCAAATGCCTATTTAATCAGATTATATGCACATGCATACATTAATTAAGCTTCTAATTTTTAATATAATATTACCAAACAACTTAAAAAAATGTTTTTTTGGGATAAGTTCATTTGGGTATGTCTCCTTTTGACCATGTCAAAGTTTTCGAAATACAATCTGTTTTCTGTTAAAGATTTCTAGGTTTCAAGAACCTAAAAAGGTACAACATTTTCAGGCCAAAATTTCAAGCTACCGAAACTTTGAAGCAATCCTTAGAGGAGTTCTTAGGCAACAAGATCAGAGCTTAAAGATCAGCAAATGATAATGTTCAAGAAATAATTACATACACTATTAAAAATATAAGATAGTCTGATTAATAATAGTGGATAACAAGTATAATAGTAGATCATTAGAATAAACAGCGCATAGGGATGTTCATTTTAACCGGTTAACCGTTAACCGACCGTAAGAATTTTGACCGATTAATATAATCAGTTAAACGGTTTAAAAAGTCATTTATCAAAATATAAAAACTGTTTTGCTGCATGGTTAAAATTAGGGGCGTGAACCTACACTGGTCTCACGGTTCGGTTCGGTTACGATTATCATGTCATCGATTCGGTTCAATTCGATATCACGTGCATCACATGCATTGACGAGGCACTTGATCCCAATTTTCAATTTTACTTGCCACCATTATACAATAGTTGTCATAAATACAAGAAGTCAAGTATAGAATGTACCAGACGTGGTTTCTCAAGTTAGTGGTATTACCCCCTGCTAGTGATGTGACATTTGAACCGAGGCATCGGAGCTTGTGTCGAGAATAAATGGTCGTGCCAGATGAAGCCTCGATTCGAAGCTTGTGTTGTTAACATAGAAATCACGTGACCAATAACAAACAAAGCTTCACTTTCTGTCCAGTCACGTGCGCGATTCACTTTGAGTGTTGGAAGTTCGAATCCCCCAGATCTTACTTTACGAGTAAGTTTTAATTCGGACTTATTCAGTTACATTTTAGATACCCAGTCATACAAGTAATATGAAGGATACAAATTATTTCAGAAAAATTCTATATTTGTCATATGCAATTCATATGTGTACATTATTCTTCTATTACATCATATTGATATTCGTACTGGTATTAAAATGCCCAGTTTAATGGGTAAATGAATTTATCAGAGACAGAAATTCAACAAACACAAACATTGTTAGGCTTTTATTTGTGCACGTAACTTGAATCGGTCTGTGACATATGTGGTAGATGCCTCGTCCTACGGAGCATCTTTCACAGGCTTTTGGCTGCTATATTTCTTAACCACACGTCGGTTTTCGAGACGATCAAAGTTTTGGATCTGTTCCCGAAACAGTCAGAGGAATGCCTCAATGCTTCACGAGGCTTCATTTGCCCATCCCTACCCCCTGCATATTTCGTTGTGCGTGACATGATTTACACACAGCGTCTGTCTTCTCCAGGTCGTGCTTACCAGGTTGTTCATAAAAGCCAAAATGTGGCCAAATGTCGGCTTTTAAAGTAGTTGGGAGCATTTTTAATTACTCGCACTCGCGTCTCGCCTCCCTCTGCCATTAGGCACGTTCGATTTGAAGCAGCGCTGCGCAGGATGAGTGTATGACATCAACCGCGAGAGCGATTCGAAAGCATAAGGATCCGTCTGCTATATAGCGCTATCCCCCCCGGTCCGTGATGTCATACACTGATCATTCTGCGCAGTGGAGCTTCAAGCCAAAGGCGCCTAATGAATGTTACCGCGACAAAGCACGTACGTGACAAATGACTTCACAAAAGTGTCAGTACGTTATAATCGGTTATGGTCTATTACTGAACCGATACCGAATCGTCCTCGTCTGCATTGCGATGCATCGAAGAAACGATTAATTTCGACAGCCCTAGTTAAAATACGCTACACGTATAATTTCTTTTTTGTTTTTTAGAGAGAAAAAAAAAAAACAAGTCACGTATAAATTAGTGCTGTGTTCAAAATATCGATATGACGATGTATCGTCACAGAGATTTGACGATACGAGTATCGATACAGCTGGCCCTGTATCAATATAGTGGCACGTGTGCAGCAGTGGACCATGCTTAATTTGTTTAAAATTTTACAACGTTTAAAATGGAGTAGAAAAGTGTGAGGTTTCTAAAAAAGAATGAATAGAGCATATATAGGCTACAACAAGGTTTAATCTGGCCGCAGAGGAACACAACGGGGTTGCCTGATATAAAGAGACGTAATCCCCGAAACAGAGCTTACCACTTGTGCAATACAGAAATATCTGCTAAACGTACCACTTATCTTTGTCAACCTGGCAACCATGTGTACGCACTCTCTCTTCACTGTGGATAAACGTGCTTGCTTTCTGAAAACACTGGTTAGCTTGCAGTTTAGCGATCTCCACTTCAATAATCTATTTTCAGAAAAGTGTGATTCATCAACTGTTCATTTACGACACAGATAGAGAGAGAGAGGAGAGGAAGAGATGAGAGAGAGAGGAGAGAGGAGAGGAGAGAGAGAGAAGGGGAGAGAGAGGGTGTGTGTGTATGAATTACCACCGTTTTGCCGCGGTTCTCTATTAACAGTAAAGCTGTGGCTTTAATCCCTTTAAAAACAATTATGTTACCAGCTCCTTGTTGAAAAAGATAAATGTAGCTCTTGAGCGATTAAGCTATTTAGTTGATAAAACAGCACTAAAAAGATTGTTCCTGAATGTCTGAGTAAGGCCGCAACGTGATCTGTTGTGGGTGAATGAATTATACATCAAAACTGTTTCTGTTTCAACACAAATGCTGGCAAAAAAGGAATGTTCGGCTAGAGCGCTTTGAAACTCGTGCATCTTCGGAAAGCTGGCGGAAAAGTTACAAAAAAAATGTTGTGCCCAACGCAGCGAAAGCGACGTCACGCGCACTCAAAGCGAAACTGCTGACGCTCGATTATAAAACAGCTAACAGTTAGCCTTGAGCGTTTGTTGCGTAGAGCAGTGAAGACAGCGCGTTAGTTTAGAACTCTTCTATTGTTTTTTTTTATTGTAGAGGTGTGTTAATTTGTGCGAGATAACCTACAGCCAAGTAAATAGTGGTTAATATATAGAATGAGGTACCATTTTATCAATAACACGTGATTAGACACAAGTACCATATTATTTATGGGCGTATAAAACAAGATGCAAACAATCAGAACAGTGTACCTGTTGGGAGTGCACCAAGTGAAACCAGGAAACATATGCAAATTACCCTATATGTACTGTGGGTACAGTTATGGAGGCCCTTATAAGCAGAGCTCAACTGCTGCTCTGCCAATAGTTAGGAAATGGCTACTTAGTAAGGCAGTGTTTAATAACAGCTGTTTCTAAATTTCTGCTGAAGGTCAAAATTCAGTGCAGTCCACGATCGGATACGTATCGTATCGTGGCCCTCTGTATCGTGATACGTATCGTATCGTATAAATATAACACAGTATTTATAAAGTATAAATCACATTTTATTATTTAATTCAGAAATGGGCCTAATGCCGAATGCGAAACGTTTACAAACATTATAATAAACACTGTAGACATAGCTAGGCTATTTTAGTTCCCCTCACTCCACAAAAAAATCCTTTCAATTAACAGTATTTAGAAAAGAACAAGAATTACAAATATAAGAACCTATAGCAATATAAATGACAAGCCAAAACAAATTAATTTAGGCTAAGACGAAACTGAAACCAAAGTTGGGTCTCTCATTCCACACAAAATCAAAGGTTTCCGTATTCGCAAATTTTATGTATTAGCTAGCCTATTCCACCGCGCTTCCTTTCCACGGAAAAACAAAAATGTTTTCGCAGACAACATCACGGCGGTGCGCGTGAGAACAACCGAACGGCAGAGCTTTTATACATATTTAACCTGAGCGTGTATTTTTTTATCCATAGTTTGAACTGACTTGTATTTTATTATGATAAATGAAACAGGCGCATTGTCAAGGTAGGCAATGCTTAACTGTTTGGCTTAACATGCGGTGCCGACGCAAGTCAATCACTTGAATTTTGTTCCTTTCCTACACAGTGGAAGCAACTAATCATTGTAGTCCAATGAGAATCTGTAAAGGTGTGCCTTTATTTGACATGCACATAAAAAACACATCTTTGGCTTTGTAAAATAGCCTAAAGAAAATTCGGATGCCGATTTCTGCCGTATAGTGTCTTCACGGCAACACAAACAATGAAGAAACTCGGCAGACTAGGCTACTGGTTGCACAGTTTGCTGTCATATTCTTAATTTATAAGGTCAAATATATTTCTAGAACTAGGCCTATTTATTCGTATATATTTATATATTAGATATATTATAGCACGCTTTATGATGTTTTTCCGGCTCGCAGAAGCGCGGCAGGTGCGTGATGTGATATGAAGACCATGTGAATCCTCATGTTCTGTTGTTTGCTGCTTTTTGCGCATGTAAAACAAATGTTAGTATTTTTAATGGGTCACAGACACTTATCCTTTCTAATTTAAATATAATCTTGTCGGTTAACGAGCGTCGGTTGTCGGTTAGGAAAAATAACCGAAATGAACATCCCTAACAGCGCATTATCACTATATTATCCTGCTGTATAAACAGTAGATTAAGCGACTGTCTTTTTTATAAGCGCTTGCACCTCACATGAGAGTTGCCTATAAGCAGAACTATTCCTCTCAGGTGTTCATGTGTCCATTCCGGTTTCAGCTGGCTTTCATACATCATCTAACACAGAGATACAGTTCGAGCGATTAACCCTGACCGCTACACAATAAGCACTCTAAACGTGAAGAGGGTGTGTGACAAGTGGAACCGTGAGGGAAAGGGAAAGGTCACAGGGTCACGGCCGACTGACAGTGAAGTGTTAATACTGATTCATTGAAATGAATGAGCTGACCATATGGATGTGCAAGCGAAAAAAAGTGTTTTTGACATCACAAACAACTCATCTGACATTTCTGGATCACAATCTGGGTAAACATCATTTTATCAGTGTCCAAGTGTGATCGATCTTACTTGTCCATAAGCGAAGACAGTTGCGTTGTATCCCTCGAAGCAGCCTTCAACTAGCTTGTGAACACAGGCGCTGTAGATCTGATGTTGTTGAGCATCCAAGTCAAACACAAAGTCATACGTAAAGGCCTTGTCTTTACCCATGAGCACCTGGGTCTCTCCGGGGGTAACGCAGGTGCAGATGTGACATCCCTCAATCTTTTCCTTTGCCATCTGCGGCCGGACCCTGATGAAAAGAACAGAACACAATTCTAAACGAAACCAAAAAAATAATTGACAACACATATTAACAAAGGCAAAGGTTCAAGGACATGCTGCATTCAAGTCATGTGGGAATTACCAGATTTGACTATTTCGTGGTTCAATATTAATGGTTCAATCTTCAAAAAGTCAAAAGTTGACAGGATGGCTTATCTTTACGTCTCATTGACAATTCTCATTGACTCATAAAACTATGATACTGAAATGACATGAATTCACCATGTAATGAGGAAATGAGGACATAGACCTGGTGTTCTTATACAGTAAGAACATCTAACTTTCTAGCAGGGTGAAAGAACAGGTTAAAGCACTTACATTAACAGACCCCACACGCGCACCACCCCCTTGCAAGATATCTCACCATCAAGGTTAATTAAAATCCAGGCTACCAACCCCCACTAATAATTACACCAAATAATTGAATCACGTACTAGCTTTGCCTGGGGACCCACCCTGGTGTTGGTGCTTGTATTTTATACAATTATATTCATATACTATCTGGATCAATTTTAGTGAACAACCCTCTCAGCAAATGCTTAAAAAACCAATAACAAGCACTGGTGAGTGTGATGGGGCACAGTTTGACGGCTGCATCCTCCTTGTGCTACAGTCGGTTCTTATTCAATTTTACCAATACATTCCACATTTCCATGACATTTCCATGACTTTTGAGACAATATTCATGACCTAAATGTTCCATTATATTTACAATAAGCATAAAAATCTGTTAGTAATTATCACGCATATTGATCAAATGAAGACTATTAATGCTATTGTTTGCTTTCTCGTTTTAGTAATAAGTACAAGCTGCAACTGCGGCAGACCTTACTCCACATTTCACATCATTGAATATTATCATTTATTTAACTGTGTCGCCAGGATGGCCATTTTGGCGTCATTTTGTGTGTATTTTTGCTGCTTAAACGCAACAAGCTGCGCTTTAGAGCCCTGCATTTCAGCCCGAGCCCAACGGACCCAACTTATTTATGGCTTCAGGACAATTTTCACGTCATAGCTCAGACACGGGCCAGGCATCCGGCTGATCCTCCTTATGTTTATATTTTAGACATCCATCAATTAGTGATGAAAAAAAAAATTTCCGTGCTGGTGGAAACAACACGAGACAGTGCTACAGCGACTGTCAAGAGCGGCTCTATGGCGTTTAGTGTCCAGCAGCAGCAATCTGGATAGCGCTTACAATGTTAAAGCGCATGCAACGCTTGCCGCCCAAATCCGGACAGCCTAGCAAGATTACCTCATGATCGTATTTAGGCACCAGTGGTGAAATAGGGTATTTCTTGCAGTTGGTTCGGTTCCTTGTGCGAGCGCTCCTGCTCAAGACTGAGATTCTTTTCGCAGAAGAGTCGTGATCATTGTTGTCTTTGCTAATTCCAAACGCCCCCATCTAGGCTATATTGTTATGATTTTGGGATTTTATGTTGTTGTCTTCTTTGTGTATATCATTATATTGCATGTAATTGTGTTTTAGGATTAGTTAGACCTTTTTTTTAACAGTCCCTGATTTAGTGATGTTTATTATACTTCTGTCCGTATGCAGCTATTAAAATGATCTGGTTGGTTCGACACTGTTTATTAGGATTTAAATGTGTTCCAAAATGCAAAGTTGATCTTGTTGGCGGTTTTGTTCGTATTTTTCTCTCGTTGCATGTCCTTGCAAAGTGTTGCATTTGGCTGTCTTCGTGCACAAATACGATTTGGTAGGTGACGCTCTGCGAATAGACCTCATTTATCTTAGGTTAACTCATTTAAAACTACAACATGTTGGTTTTTAAGCCATTTTCGAAGGCGTTATTAGAATTTTATTGTTAGTCGAGTGGTGATGATGTGAGAAGGCTAAAACTTGATCAAAAATAGACTTTATGATGAAACCTCATGACTCGTCGGCACTGGCGCCGCTTTCTGTGGAACAAATAAAATAATATAATTTGAATTTAACAAACCAAAAAACATTTTCCAATAACATAGTCTAATTAAAGTAATAAAGTAAACGGAAATATAGATAACCCTTTGGCCATTAAAAACAAAACGGAAAACTATTTAATGCTACAACAGCCAGCTTGTGTATGGGGAATGAGGAGGAAAGGAGAAAAAAAGACACGGGACGCAGTCGGCCTCCGGCCAGTTAATTTGATAATATGTCGGATTAAGGACTAGGGCTATGTTGAGGCCCGTGCCGGGTTCGCTGAGCTATGGTAGCACACTCAATACTCATATAGTAGGGCTGCACGATATATCGGACAACAATTCGGTATCGGCCGATTAAATGCTCATTGGTTTCTGTATCGGTATCGCCAATAAGAAAATTTGGCCGATATCTAAGCCGATAAATAATGGCATTTATTGCCTTCAGAGGACCCTCAGATGCGCGCGTTCGTTTGCAGTCTTTTGCAATTGTACGTTGTAATTAGTGTGTTTATATCTGATTTATCTCATATATATATAATGCGTTTGGTTAAGTTAAAAGAGCCCTTTAGTTTACCAGTGATAAACTCAAACAGCAGTGTACAACATTAATAACTATGATTGGGAATTTTGTGTATATAACATTCTAATGAGAATATTATTATAATAAAACGTTGTGAATTCTATGGGCTTAGTTGCCGTGTTTCAGCGCGTTGTAATGGGAAGAGCACATCCACAACAGGATCACACATTCTGACTATAGCACGCAATAACTGCATCATTTTGTACATATATAAGTTGTAATATTATGTTTATGTTGTATTAATATTAATCTCAGGATGCATTTCCTTGAATTAAATAAGCTGCCAGCAAAACGCTTCAGTTTACCGTATTCATTCAGCTCTTCAGCTCTTCAGCTTCAGCACGAGCAGCTCAAATGGCTGCTATTTAAAAAACAGTGGTATTAATTTGTTACTTTTTAAAAATCATTGATACATTATTAATAACAAAAACCACTTGTATTTTTCTCTTATTATTTTCATCAGCAATATGGTTTAGTAATTAAAGTCATTTAATTATTGTCCGTGCAGAGGCTATTCCGTTTTATTGATCTATGGCGCATTCATTTTGATTCTTTACACGTGTAATGATGTCCAATGACTTGTTTGGATTATTTATGCATTATTTTATTTGTAAGACTTTTTTATGACTAAATTTGGTAATGGGAGAGTAAAATTATTTTTAAAACATACACCATTCAAACTAGGCTGCTTATATTGAAGTGTTTGGGATGTGGCTTTTAAATGATGAGACCTTTTTTGTAATCAGACTCTCAAAAAATATATAACAATTTGGACATATATTTATCGGCCAACATATCGGTTATCAGCTTTCAAAAATAAAGAATAATCGGTTATCAGTATCGGCCAAAATTTTCATATCGGTGCATCCCTATATTATGCCCGAGAGGCACTCGGGAGTGCTGCACACCGCCTTGGTAGCGCGCGAGACAGGAGTACCGACTGGCTTAAAAAGATGTGCAAATAAATAATACAATTTTCTGACGATGCAACAATGACCTGATTAGGCAAGTGACTATTCTGTCAACTGTACCGAAACGCGAGTGAAAGTCTTGTATCACAGCGTGCAGCAGCTCTCTTAGTGCAGACAAGATGCGCTGATGTGAAGCCGTTTGAAGAGAAAGTCTAAGAGAGAAGACGCGTACAGCTGAATCACTCACTCCGTTTTCAAATGACTGATTTGATCACTCTGTGTGGACTGGACTCAGTCTGTAGGTTTGATTATTTACTCATCAAACCTACTATTGAATAAATGTGTGAATATTCCCGCAGCTTTTGACTTTAAAATGATGGATGAGTAAAACTATGCGATATAGCCTATGCGCAATCCCGCACCGAAATTCAGGACCTGATTAAACACAATTCTATTATACAGAGTTTTGTGAAATAGATTTCAATGACTTTTCCAAAAAACTTTTTGAGTTTATTTATTTTTACAAACTTTCTAGGCCTGGAAATTGCTGTTCAATTACTTTTCCAGGTTTTCATGACCGTACGAACCCTATCATAGGTGGTTCGAGAATCTAGTTTTAAACTGGTATTGTATTGTAATGACCACTGAGTTGAATTAGAGCCCATGGCTCCTTGATGACAACAGCCCTATTGTCCTCAATCTCTGATACACACAGACTCCTAATAACACAAACACACACACACACATCTGTTTAGCACAACACGGTTATATAAAGGAGGCCCGCCGCCCCGGCCTGGCTACCTTCTCTTTGTGTCATAAACACGCAGTACACACGTTTATGAATAAGGACATACCATAGGAATAAACTATTGTTTTTATACAGTCATTTCTAATTACAAAAGACCGAACCTAATTCTCACCTTAACCCTACCCTAAAAAAACACGCTCTGCATATTTAGATGTACAGTCAAACCAAAATGTATTCAGACACCTTCAACATTTCACACATTATCACAGTTTATTTGCTATAGTTTAGAAAATGGTAACAAAATATGACAAGAACTCAGAGTTAAACTGTGTCAGAACAAATTCAGCTTGATGATATCAGATAAGAATTACTGTAAGCAAATTAAATATGGTCAGGTCAAAGTGTCGGAATCATTTCATCAGTTTTACTGGTAGTCCACTGTATGAAGAATTTTGGGGTATAATATGTCACAGTTCAGTTTATTTTGCTATCCTCACTTACATAAATGAACAATAGAGTCCCGCACGCACTAGTAAAAAAATATCAAAGATTATATCTGGTGTCTGAAACATATATTTATGTAATCAATAATCAGTTTATTTATAAACAATTTATCAAAAGTAATTAATCATTTCATTATTATAAATAAATGAAAAGTAGGCTACTTTTGATAGATGTGTTTAGAAGTAAATATTTATTACATAAAATTAATAAAACTAAATATTTATTTGTGTTCTTGTTATTTATCTGTGAAATATTTGAAACGAGAAAAATTACTAAGGGGGCAACTTTAAATCTAAAAATGCATGTTTTATTTTACGACTAGGCTTAGGTGTAAGTCAAGGGTAGATAAAAAAAAAAAATGCAATTAAAAAAAATTTAATCAGGTAAATGAAAAAAAAATATATACTTTAAATGTAATACATCATAAAAGTACTTTTAATGTGTTAATTATGCACCTTATATTGCATTGTATGATCTCATGAATAATTATAACTAGAGATCGACCGATATATCGATTTACCGATATTTTCCCGATATTTAAGCATTTTACAATAATCGGATATCGGTTTTGTAATATCGGATTCACCGATAAACGCGTGCACAGGTACTTGATTTACTGTAGTTAGTCAACTTTATTTAACATAACAGCCATTAATGCACAAATGAGATGTATTACATAAATGCCTGATATGCAGTTTATGCATCTTGGCTCGAAGAAATAGAAATGAACTCACGGAGTCACGTAAGATAATCCGTCAAGTCCTGTCCCAATAAAGATGTAACTTTGCGTGAATTAAATAATATCCACGAATGGGCGCATGTTGGAAATAAAAGTGCTGAATTTAATTCGCTCTCTGTTGTCTATATGCTCATCGTCTCATGAAGGCGGAGTCACGTAGGCTAAAATAATCCGTCAAGTCCTCTCCCAATAAAGACGTAACTTTGCATGAGTTAAATATTACAGCCATTAATGAGCGCATGTTGGAAATAAAAACACTAAATTTAATTCTCAGTCTGTTGTCTATGCTCATCATTAGTCTCGTGAAGCCTCTTTCATATCGCTGTTCACTCACCGGGTTGATGCTCAGGAAATGCTCCAGCACGGCCACAGCATGTAACTTTTAACAAGATTCACTTGTTTCAAACACCCTAAATTGTATTAACATTTACTATATAACCATTATTTCGCTAATAAATATCTAAATAGATACAACTCTATGGAAATTAATTATTTATTATCTCCGCGAGCGATCGCTGTTTGAGTATAGTTCTGTGTAAATGCATTGACAAACAGAGCTTTGTCAGCAGGTATTTCATAATCTAGAAGGACAAAAACTTTATTAATAATTCTGATATAACATTCCATTTGAGAAATGCAATAAAATACGATGTTTGTTTGTTAGATCCCAATATTCCAGAGAACGTTATTCAGTGAATTAACATTATCCAGTGAATTATTCTTCACTCTTTAGCCTATTAAACAGCTTATAAACCTAAAAATGAAGTTGATATGACTCCTTAACTTTATTTATTTTATTTTCTCCATTTGAAAACATTACACCTTCTACGTTTATTTTGCTCATTGTTAATATTATGTTGCTGCTGATGCTTTAAATAAAACGATTTTTATTGTTGTAATATGAAGATTAAATTTAACATGAAAGACTGGTAATTTTCAACACTTTTTTTTTTTAAGATGACTGAAAGGAGAAAAAACCAAAGTGAAGTATGGACTTACTTCACTCAGTCATTTATTTACTTTATAACAGTAAATAAATATCGGTTCTGCGTATCGGTTATCGGGCACATAAACATGCAAATAATTGGTATCCCAGAGGTTATAAAAATATCAATGTCGGCGCTTCATAATTTAACCACAGTTATAACAGTTTTATTCATTGTTACACCTTTAGAAAGCAACATATAAAAAAAACATATATACATACATACATATACATATACATATATAAACACACCACACACTGCAAAGAAGGTCCTTGTGTTACGAGATCAGCAAAACATAAAACACCACAAACAGTGTCAGTAGCAGACACGACCCAGCACATGTTAGTCACATTTGAACCCTAATTCTGTGTTACATTGATCATTAGCATCTTCAGCTGTGAGGGATGCACAAACCAGCCGAATGTGGCAGGAAATGAGAGAGAACCATGAATAATCAATTAACCAGAGAGCACACATGCACAGAACGCAGGCTCGATCCCTTCTGTTCACACGCGCATCTATCCAAATCAACCCATCCTCCTCTCTCTCTCTGGCCTCAGCTGGGCTTTAGCCTCTTTCGTTTATCCCGTTCCACAGTCAGGGGAACCGTAATCTATAGCGCATTGATCAGGAGGACAAACACAACACATGAGGCGCTCCCCCGAGAGGATCACACACTAAAAATAACCCCACGCTGGAGGATTACACATCCGATCGGCCCGCACCGCATCCTTACCTGCCACTGAACACTGATCCCAGACCAGCTTACGCCACTCAAATCCTCCAACAGAGTCCTCAAAACCGTTTTTTAGATCAGTGTGTCGAAGGCACGTCCTTATTGCCTTGATCTGTTTATCTTAAAGAGCCGTGCAATTTGTAATTTCCTGTGAGATAAAATGCTAAACATCTCATGGAAATGATTAACACTTTGCTAAATAATTATGTTGATGTTCCACAGAACAAAGACATTTCATTCCCACAGGGCCTGGAGTTTTAATAGGGTTGGTTGCTCTAAATAAGGACTGCTAGTGCTCTCAGTGTCACTATCAATTTTTAATTACGCAAAAGGATTAATGCAAAAAACAAAAACATCTTTAGATGAGTCAAGAGACAAAATCCCACGAAAAAGAATATCCTCAAATACTTAAGCAACCTCTATCTCACATGCTGTTGTGTTTCCCAAAGGCGCAATTCAGAAAGTGTCTGTGTGGCTCTGAATTAGATTCATAAACAAGAAATCAGATGTTGGGCTTCCCATTTTAATATGTGCAGTGATGCATCATTTGTGTCTGACAGTCATGACACCCACACATGACAGAAACGCTCCTCACACACATGACGCATCTGTCCGCCTGCTGCCTCTGTGTGTGTTTGTTTGTTTGCAAAAAAACAAAAGGAAGTGTGTCATCAGTCTGCTCTGACTGCACTTCCTGGTCTGCAGAGGGAAGTTCTCGCCACATCCTTCAGTTAGAGCCGTCAAAGATCAGTGTGAAGCCACCATACCCACAAAGAGTCATTTTCCCCTTTGAACATAACTTATGTTGAAATTATCTTTCTCACAGAATGTGGCATTTTAAAGCTAATATACTTTATTTTAGTTACTACTAGACAGCAGCATCAGAGGCATATACCGTCCATCTATAGCAGGTATATTAATGGATTTTAAAATGGGAAATTCCGATGGGGCAAGACACTGGAATTATAATTTTTTTTTTTTTTAACTCACAATTTCAAAAGTATAGCCATTAGCCATAAGACATGAAACTGTATATGAATTAACATGAGTCTATTGTGACGTGCTTCAAGTCATGTATATGCAAAGTTCACACTCCTGCATAATTACGCAAAGCCAGAAAACCATTAACTTTCAAACAGTATAGTACATCAGGAAGGGATGTAAAATGTAACAAATTTAGGGTTACTTTAAGAAAACCTGCATATAAATTACATATTTACTTATGCGTTAACAATATACACTACAGTTCAAAAGTTTGATGTCGGTAAGATTTTTAAAAATGTTTTTGAAAGAAGGTTTCACCAACGTGGCAGTTTTTGATCAAAAGACAGAAAAAACAAACTGTAATATTGTTGAAATTATCTTACAATTAAGGTTTTGTTTATATATTATCTATATAGATATATTAATCTATATATTTAATATAGATATAATATTTATTTATTCCTAAATTTTACGTGCATATTCCAAGTCTTCAGTCAACACATGACAATTCTAAGCGATTAGGGATTTGGCTTTTATAAACAATATTTTATAACATTGTTGTGTCTTCTGTCCCATTTTTATGAATAATATTTTAAACGTTGGTTCCTTGCTAAAGGAAAAGTGAAAGGCATAATATACTGTTCTGTTTCTGCTTATGTTACCTACTTTGGCCATTATTGTAGTACTTAGAGTAAACATTTAAATTTTGAATATATTATTTAGGACTCCAAACTGTTGATAGTAAAAGCAAGTGGCTGGTATAAAGAATATGAAGAAAAGTAGGTAAGTTCATGAATTATTTAAATCTAGAGCAACAGTCCTTACCATGAATAAGGATGGATTTAGAAACTTTCCAGCTCAAAATACATTAACAATAAACAATAAATAATTAGTACTGATGTGCAAAAATGAAAAATTCTGTCATGAAATACTCACCCTCATGTTTTTTCGAAACCTGTAGGACATTGTTGTTCGTCTTCGGAACACATTTTAAGATATTTTTGATGAAATCTGAGGGGCTCTCTGACCCTCCCATAGACAGCAAGGTAACTACCCCGTTCAAGGTCCAGAAAAGTACCAAGATGATCAACAAAGTAGCCCGTGTGACATCAGTGGTTCAACTGTAAAGTTACGAAGCTACGAGAAAACGTTTTTGCGCAAAGAGAACAAAAATAACGACTTTATTCCACATTTTCGTCTCTACTCCGTCACTTTGGACGCGCGTTCACGACAGTACCATGAGCATACCGTCGTGAACGCGCGTCCACAAGTGACGCAGTAGAGACGAAAATGTGGAATAAAGTTGTTATTTCTGTTTTCTTTGCGCAAGACATCAAAAATATCTTAATTTGTGTTCCGAAGATGAACGAAGGTCTAACGGGCTTCGAACAACACGAGGGTGAGTGTTGATTTTTGGGTGAACCATCCCTTTCATATTTCTGCATTAAAATGCTCTGAAAAAGGTCAGCCCATAGAATTCCATTGCTGTGTATTAAGATAAAGACCATTTATTTGTTTATTTTTACAAACATGCTGTACAAAAGATGAGATTTTGAAGAATATATTGGTAACCAAACTGTTTTAGTGACCACTGACGTACACTGTAATGATAGAAAGTGTCAAGACATTCTACAAAACAATATTTTGTGTACAGAAAAATAAAGTCGTACAGGTTTGGAATGATGACGGTGTTTTCATTTTTGGGTGAAAGCTTCCATATATCACTTTATGGTCGATGCACTTCAGTGCAAGGCCAAGATAAACATATATCTGTGCATATTTGGATGCCCACCCAACATTCCTGGGCTTTGTTTTCAGGAAATTGAAGAGGGCAAGGGTACGATCAACCAGCCACATGCGAGATGAAAACAGGGCCTGAAAGACAGAAAAATGCAAGGATGGCCATCCAATCACATGACAATTCAGAGAGAGGACCGAGTGCCACATGAGCACATACAGACACAAGAACTTCTCTCGTCTTCTGCCAGCACTGTCCCGCTCCAGACAAAGATCACTCTGGCGAGGTCTCTTTGACAACAAACCGCACTTAATCTTGACTTGACTACTATCAATTTTATGGAAATATTCGTTCGATATCTCCTGCTGTAACTCGAAGTCACCCACACAAAAGGGCAGTTGTGTATCGCCAATTAAAGCCGGAGTTTATGGATGGAGAATGTCATCTGGGCCCCGGTCCAAAGGGCCCGCGCTACTCCAAGCCAACAGCCATTCGACTGGCAATAAACTCTGTTACAGCCACGTCTTTCAAGTTTATGCGGCACTTAAAGGCCTTACGTTTATGAATTATGAAGTGAGTAAAACAGAAGTGAAGCACGATTGTTTTGACATCATCACCTTCCTCCCATCTTTCACTCTCTCCAACCAGCGCCTGGAAAAACAGATCAGTGGGTCATAAGGGAGGGGCGGCAGTGCAGGAAACAGACCTCCATTTCCTCTCATGACAGACCCTTTGACAGCCAGATCACACAGAGTACATGATTGCCCGCACCCGTTTATGAAACTGATGCAAGGTTCTTCCCCAAACAAACCATAATCTAAAGGAGTTGAGTGATCGCATGGCTTTGTGTCTGTCTCCAACAGAGACGTTTTGTATTCGTCTCACTCACCGGTTGAACACACACAGGAGACCTTTTTAAAAGCAGTCTCTCAAGACCACAAAAAGGCATGGATGTGTGTGCCAAGGCTAGTACTCCATGGACATCAGCAGCACAGCTCAGAGAGATGAACACACGCTAACAAAAGGTGATGACATGAGTACAAACCCTGTATTTTGGCCGCCTTTTACTCCGTCAAATTCATCATTCAGCAGTTCCAAGTCTCCTAAAAACAAATGCTTTAGTCTTTTGATTGTGGCATTGACTGAACTCCAGTGGCGCACAGAAGCGGTCTGGCTGATAAGATTAACTGCGTCCACTCCACTGAGGAGTCTAGTGGAAAAAAACATCAGTGGACCAATCAAACCAATAATAGGCTTTCAGCGCCTGTGTGAGGGGAATGGGGTAGAGAGATCATTACACACACGATCTTCAGCTTGTAGGTGTGAAAAGCTAAGCGACACATCCAGGATTTCCTTCTAGTTACTACTGAAATCTTCCCTCTCTTGATTAAAGCTCCAAGTGAAGGGTTGCCAGTTATCACAAAAAGAGCAAAACAAACCCCTTAAAAACGCAGTATAATAAATATACATGGCAAAACTGTACCTGGGCACAAATTTAAACAATATAATGTATTAATAATATCCTACAAAATGAAAAGGAAGTAAATGTAATTTATTATGAATAGAATATTTCAATATAAAATATTTAGATATAATAAACTGATCGAAGTTAAACAATAAAATGAGATTTAAAAATAATTCAGAAACACCTTATTTAAAGTTTAATTGCACCTACAAGTTGCATTTAATATCAGTCAGTTGGGGGCAGTTAATCTAAAAGTTGAGTGTGTTTTTACTAAATAACGAATTTACCAAAATAAAGGGAAAAAAAAATCAAAAAGTGTGAAAGCACTTATCATTCTAAAAGTATTTTATTATAATTTTTTGATTATTATTTATATCAAGTTATTTATTTTAACTATATTATTATTTATTTATTAATAAACTCTTAATAAAACAAAATAAAATAATAAATAAAATAAGTTTATTTAAGAAAGGTTATTTATTAAATCAAGCCCTATTGTCGATTTCAGAATAACTACATATTAAATGAACTATATCTCAAATATACCATATGTGAAATAAAAGTAGTCATACCGTGAAACTGTATTTTGGTCATACCGCCCACCCCTATCAGCGAGTATCTCTCTAAACCATCTGTCCATTTGCCTGGAGATGGGAATGATTTGCATGTAACCCTCAGAAGCATAGACATATATAGAAAGTTCATTTCCCCTGCAGTTTTCTTTCCACTTACTAATTTAAATAATTATTTTATTCAAATAAACATCCACCATGGGCCAAAACACTAACAACTACCACCATTAAAAAGCCATACACATTATATTTATATAGTGTGTATAACTCTTTGCAATTCTGTCCAATACTAATAATCATATTAATTAGCGAATATTTACACATTATGGCTGGACACTGATAAATGACCAATATTAAAATTCTATTCCACATTAGACAAAAACTACCAAAATTAAATCAATGAATAACTACAAACTAAAGATCAATTGTTTTATGTGCTACAAGCAAATGTATGCATTATTATATAGAGCAGGACTTGACATTTTATTTATTATTTTGACATTTGCTAAATATACATTTAACCCGTGTGTTATAAATTATTCGTGTTTTATATTAACTTTAAGTAGTGTAGATGAACTTTCGCTAATTTACTATGATCATTCCTTAGAAATTGATATCATACAAAACACTATATATATACACAGTATATATACACAGGTATATATAATACACCAGTATTCTGGTTCCTCGAATTGATTGGGGAGAGGGTGCAAATTCTAGTGATAGCGATGAATATGAGGGGACTGAATGCTGGTATCAGTATACTCGCTCAGTCCACTCTGCTCTACATAATACAGTGAGCTTTGAATACAGTGATACAATAAGCTTTTAATGAAGCAACACAACGTTCCTTCGTTACTAAAGTTCTAAAGTGACGTTTTCGAATTAGTAATGGAGGCTTGAGCTCAGCTGTTAAACTGTAAAACTGAGATTTGAATCCAGGGAATCTTTGAAAACTCTGCACAAAGAGGGTTTTTAAAGACACTCCATTGTTTCTTACGTATTTACTCACTTGTGCCGTCGAACTGTTGTATAAACACAATATCACACTCGTAGCCGTGAGATACGGCTGTATATCGGCACGCTGTGATTACCTACGGCCGAATCACAGCCGTGCCGTTTCCGTGCGGAAATAAAACAGACATAGCGCATGTACCTGTCATATGCTCATATATCTATCTATCTTCTAGATATATATATATATACACACAACACAACAGTATCTCACAGAAGTGAGTACACCCCTCAAATTTTTGTAAATATTGTATTCTATCTTTTCATGTGACAACACTGAAGAAAACACTTTGCTACAATGTAAAGTAGTGAATGTACATCTTGTATAACAGTGTAAATTTGCTTTCCCCTCAAAATAACTCAACACACAGACATTAATGTCTAAACCGCTGGCCACAAAAATTGAATACACCCCTAAGTGAAAATGTCCAAAATGGGCCCAATTAGCCATTTTCTCTCCCGGTGTCATGTGACTCATTAGTGTTACAAGGGCTCAGGTGTGAATGGGGAGCAGGTGTATAAAATTTGGTGTTATCGCTCTCACTCTCTCATAATGGTCACTGGAAGTTCAACATGGCACCTCATGGCAAAGAACTCTCTGAGGATTTGAAAAAAAGAATTGTTGCTCTACATGAAGATGGTGTAGGCTATAAGAAGATTGCAAGACCCTGAAACTGAGCTGCAGCACGGTGGCCAAGAACATACAGCGGTTTAACATGATAGGTTCCACTCAGAACAGGCCTCGCCATGGTCGACCAAAGAAGTTGAGTGCACGGGCTCAGCATCATATCCAGAGGTTGTGCTTGGGAAATAGACGTATGAGTGCTGCAAGCATTGCTGCAGAGGTTGAAGGGGTGGGGGGGTCGCCTGTCAGTGCTCAGACCATACGCCGCACACGGCATCAAATTGGTCTGCATGGCTGTCACCCCAGAAGGAAGCCTCTTCTAAAGATGATGAACAAGAAAGCCAGCAAACAGTTTGCTGAAGACAAGCCGACAAGGACAGGGCTTATAATATATATATATATAGATATATATATATTCTATACACTGTATTAGGGATGTAACGATTCACTAAACTCACGATTCGATTCACAATTTTTTATTTTTTACAAAATGAGATTTAAGACAAATTATAAATTAAATGTGCATGTCCTTTTATTATTGGCGGGGACATAATGCTGCACATTTCTTTGTGAAATTAAAATATAACACTATAATAATACACTAATATAGCACTTGCATATCATTGCTCTTTTTTTGGTTTGATTTTCTATTGTCCTCCTTTTTTAAGCGCTTTGGATATATAATTAAAAGCGTCTGCTGAATGACAAAATTTAAATATAATGTAATGTAAATAACAAAACTAAATTGAAATTTTAAAAAAAAGCCTAAATCCAAATAAATAACCAAATAAAAATAAATCTCTTCATATAAACAAAATAAAGCTTTGTCTGTGCTCTTTCCATTTAAATTAGAGGCAACCACTGCATTTTAATCATGATCCAAACAAAGATGCTGCATACATGCAACATGAGCAGTTTTTAATAATAAATAAAAAACAGCGGACGAGCTGAATGAGACGCAGATTCACTCACTGCCAGCAGGTGGCGCTTAAAGCATCTCCTTGGTTACCGCTGTAAATAAAGCAGCGCTGCACTTATGAACTTTAATATTGCATTATACAGAGGCAAGATGAAAATAAAATACCACGTAAACTTTTCTAAAGACGGTAAGTTCCCCTCAGACATGGATTCATATAAACTCCTACCCCTAAATGAATCGCGATTTGTTTAGCATCTCAACCGATTTGAATGGTCACATATATATATAGATAACTCAGTACTTTTAAGGATACCGACCGAATTGCGTCGGTACTACCGAGTACCGATTCACGTTAAATCAATCGGTGCCAAATTTCGGTACCTGAGAACGCATCTGGGCGCATACGCTACAGAGAGAGAAAAAGAGAGACCCTGTGACGTGATGTCACCCCTGCAACTCGTTCAAACAACACACAGGGCAAGCCGAAATGTTCTGAAGTGTGGTTATATATCTAGAGCCATATGGTTTCTGCCAAAACGCGGACGGGATCGTGGAGTCCATTCATAAAAACGTAATTTATTCTATAGCGCGGAATGCCACGGAATTCGTCAATTTTGGATGAATAAATCAAAAGTAGTCACTGCCACTTATTTCGAATCGCGATATGAACTAGTTTCTGTGAATATTAAAATGCAAAAAGATGGTTTAAATATGAATCCTGCATGTTCCGCTTGCCTCTGTATGTATGAATGGCGGAAACGCGGTTTTGTTTACTACACAAATAAGGAAGCACGCATGACGTTCGCGGTGATTTTCGGCCTCTGCATCTCACTATATGACAGCATGAACACAAAAACGTAATCCCGAGCTGCTGTGAGAGTCATTTCGCGAAAATTTTACCATTTCATTTGAGAAAACTAGCATCATCATACTGTACACACACAGAAACTTCATGGAAACCCGTCAAAATAAAAGTACGGTTTAACATGTAACAGAAATATATTATTCTTGTACAGTATAATGTACATCTTTAAATATTCCATTTTCTATCAAATTTAAAGAAAACAATTCAATGATAAAAATAAATATTACAACCAGATTAATCACTTAATTGTAGAAAAAAATAATACAAATATTAGCCTATTAAATAATGTTTTAAATAAATATTCACACAATTTTTCTTCCATGTATTCATTTCAACAGTAAACCTCAGTTTGTTTGCCAAAAAATAAAAGAGTTTAATTTTCATTTGATTTAAAATAAATGTTTAATGCCTTCATTTGATTTTTAGTAAAATTAAAACAAGAATTTTGGGGGGGAAAAAAGAAAGAAAGAAAAAGTTTTTAGGGCCCTATTGTGGGCCCTATTTTGGACTTATTTTTTCACTGAAATAAATGTTTTTGTAATTACACAGAGTAAAGTACCGAAATTCAGGTACCGGTACCGTACTGGTTAAAACGTGAACGGTACCCAACCCTAATTGGCACCCTTGGTAAATATGAGCAAAGGCGGAATGATCTTTGAATGATCTTTCATTCAAAAGTTTCATTCATTAGTTTTAAATCAATTTAGTCGGTCAGTTAAAATTTTAGTTTTGTTTTAGCTTAGTTTTTTTCTAATATTTTACTAATTTTAGTACTTCAAATTAGCCTCGGTTCGTTGCCAAAGCAACATTTCCATCAATGTAACATTTATATTTTATTCCAGCTTTTTTTCAATTACACAAAACAATTTTAATAGTTTTAGTTATAGTAAACACTAACAACACTGAAATTTAAATGTGGATAATCATGTGTAAATGAATCCATCTTTCAGAAAAAGCCATCTTCGTAGTTTCATTTCAATAACTGCTCTTTTTGGACTGAGGAGGAAGTTTTGAGTGTTGAAAGCTATAATACATCAAGCTCTTTTCAAGCAAAATTAGATCAAGGAAAATTAGATTTCTCATTACTTGGCCCTTTAAGCATATTAACAGATGAATACAGACTGTAGCTCAACCTCAAACACGCACACTGTTGTGTGAAGTTTAATGTACTGACCACAGAGTAACACACACACACACACACACACACACACACACACAGAGAGGACACACACACACACTGCCATGCCAAGGACAACAATCAGAATCCGCTTACAGTGTGTGAAGTGTGTGAGTGTCGCTGTGTGTGGCAGACAGTTGTAGGCAGATGGCAAACACACATCTCGTGAGACATCAGGAACATGTCAGCAGAATTTACAAGCTGATCAATCCTGGCAACTCTATGAGCCTGGATAATGACCGAAAAATCACATGTATTTTAACCAGTAAAGTTGGATTTCTTCAAGAGTCAGTGTTGTACCTTTTCTAACTGACATGAGCTAGACACTCGAACACAACAGTTAAAGGACATTAATTCTTGGCTCCATCACATAAATGACTTCATAGTTCAGCATTTCATCCTGCTCAGACAGACATAGGGCAGACCAGATTCGAACCTACGTCTCCCAGATGAGCACCACAGCGCTATGTATTTGGAGCATGATTTAGCACGATTAAAATCATCTGCAATGTTTCATTTCCATTATTTGACATTTCTATTATCTTCTAGCTTCCACAAACTTTCATGCTTGGGGTTGCCAGATGTCAAGATTTTAAATCCCCAAATCAAGGCTTTTCTCTTAAATTGATATATTTTCTTCCCAACGTCTGTCTTAAAGTAATAGTTTACCCAAAAATGAAAATGTTGCCATTTACTCACCATCATGTTGTTCCAAACCTGTATGACTTTCTGTATTCTGTTGAACGCAAAAGAAGATATTTTGAAGAATGTTGCTGGTAGCCACTGACTTCCATAGTATGGCAAAAAATACAATGGAAGTCAATGGCTACCAGCAACTTTTTGTTTAGCAACATTCTTCCAGATATCTTACCAACATTCTCTTTTGTGTTCAACACAACACAGAAATTCCTACAGTTTGGTTCAATGTGAAGGTGAGTACATTAGGTTACGTTTTTGGGTAAACTATACCTTTAAACTTGGCAACCATGCGCACTCGCTCTCTGTGCACGGCAAAAGAAAGAAAAAGCACTGATGACCTGAACACAAACATCTATGTTGAAGTTTATTGATCTCCACTGCCATATGCTGCTCAAATGAAAGTGTAATAAAGCCAGTCTGTGTATCTTCATAAGGCCGTTGTGCTACTTGCTGCAATTATATTTCAATCAAACCTTCTCACTCATGGACTGTAATAAATCCTATTAGGAATCTCGCCTATGTTTTTTGCAGTTGTGGTTGCTGATTAAAGGCACTTATGCAACCTCTGTGCCACAATGCGAAGTCTTTTTTTTTTTTTTTTTTACTGTATAATGTTAACAGAATTTGAAAATTATTGGAGTTAATATTAGGAACTTCACGGTTTCAGCTTTTGAGAAAAGCTTACATGGAATGTCACAAAATCTGACAAAAATTTGGATGGATAAATCAAAAGTTGGCCTGTCCACTTAATCAAAACATCATATTAGAGATCTTTGAAATCGGTCTCATTTTTTCCCCAAATTCAGTGTTTTCCGTTTTAATATTTCTAGATTACATTTTTAATGGTTTGGTTAAATTTTGATAATTAAAAAATGACAACTGAAATCAATCAGGAAACTAGGTTAAGTAAAATAAACTTTGCATATGAGCTGAAATTATCTTATTCTGTGCTTACATGAATGAGCAATATTTCAAATGAAATGTAAAAAAAATAAATATCAAATGAGAAGATTCATAATTAATATTCATAACTACAATGTTTGATGATCATTTTAACCATCATGAAGCTGTATGTTACCCTATAGCCCTAACTAACATGATGTTTCTGTCTCATCTGGAGACCATCAGATGAGCGTGACCTCTGTTGACCCCCAGGACCTGAAGGAGACATGGGTTTGTGCATCCTCAACCACAAATAAAGACCTGAGAGCTAGTTAAGAGCCCCAGTTTCACAGGAAGCACATTGCGTACGTGTGTTTCAGGGTAGGAGTGTTGACCTCTCATCACCCTGTGGGCCCCTTTTTGAAGGTGGAGAGTCTCTCCAGATGTCAGATCTCCTTCCCACAGTCCGGTTTTCCCACCTCCACCCACACGGAACTGCTTCCACCAACCTTCTCCTCTCTTTTTACCCTCCTACTACGGTTTTCTTCAGCTCCTCGATCTCTAAACTACATCACTGTCCTCTACTCCATCTCTGCCTCTTTCCTGAACTCAATCCTCCAAAATGAGTTCCTCCATCTCTCATACCCTCTCTCACTTGTGAGTCATGCAGTCATCCTCCAGATACAGGCATATGACGCAAATGTGTAATAGAGATTAGGATTAGCCTGTCCTGTCATGCACATGCGCATAAACACACATACGGACACACACACACACACGCACACACCTGGTGATGAGTGTAAACAGCTGCTGCCAAAAACCCATGTGCCTTGATCATCTCACTTGAAGTTAAATACGGTAGTTCTTGGCATTGGAGAAAAGTTCATGCAAATATAACAGTAAATATGGGGGGTGCGCAGCCTGTGTGTGTGTGTGTATGTGAGAAATAGAGATAAAAAGAATGACTAAGTGTGTTTGTGGTGTTCTTAGACCTCTCAAGGAAGAGGAGGATGTCTGGAGCTTCACCTCAAACACATACCAGCACTTCCTTCTTGCCCTTTAGAAAAGAGGTTATCAAACCACTGGATTTAACCAAACTGAAAATTCACCCCAGCTTCTGCTTGTCTTAAACGCATGTCCAGTTTGTTACATAATGGGCATATGTCAAGGATTTTTTTTCTTTTTTTTTTTTTACTTTGGTACGCATTCATTTCGCAGTGTTTAAAATCGTATGGATATTTGAAAAAAAAATAATAATAAATGTTCGCCAAATCGTCGTGTGTTCAATTCCCGGGGAACACGCATACTGGTAAAAAATGTATAGCATTGAATGCACTGTAAGTCGCTTTGGATAAAAGCATCTGCTAAATGCATAAATCATTAATTATAAATCAATGGGTGCGAGCAAAGTCAAATGGTACAACTAATTTGCAAAAACATTGTGTTAAAAAAATAAATAGGAAGTATCGGTAACACTTTACAATAAGGTTCATTAGTTAACATTAGTGAACTACTTTAGATAACATGAACTAAGCATGAACAATACTTCTACAGCATGTATTAATCTTAATGTTAATGTCAACATTTACTAATGCATTATTAAAATCGAACGTTGTGCTTGTTAACATTAGTTAATGCACTGTGAATTAACATGAACTAACAATGAACAACTGTATTTTCATTAACTAGCATTAACAAAGATTAATAAATACTGTAATAAATGTACTGTACTGTAGTAAATGTTCATGGTTTGTTAATACGTTAATTAGCATTAACTAATGGAAACTTAGTGTAAAGTGTTACCGAAACATCATGCAAAGCACCTTCATATGAAATCAGTTATCTATAAAATATTTCTACATTTAGTTTTAAATTAATGACTGATGCCTACACTTAGTATATACAAGATTTAAAGAAACCATTATGTTTTACTTGATGGTTACACCACATGACATTTTTAGTCATTAAATTGAATATTTCTTGAAAGCAATTTAAAAATGATTCAAAACCATATGAAAGGATCATGAATACTAAGTGTGCATTTCTAAGAACTTAACATATACATTTCAAAGCAGATTTGTTTGTTTTTTTTAATTATCATTTTCTTCATCTTGAAGACTCTGTCATTGACCCATCTAGACTTGACTAGTAAACAACCACCTAGCAATCTTCCAGAACACCCTAGCACCCACAGAGCAATGTGTTACAACCACTCAGAAAACCTTAGCAACTGCAAAGCAATGCCTTGCCAGCCAGCCACAACACCCTTACTTTTCTTATGCAAGGGGTCACCATATTGCTTGTTTTTGCTCTATTTCGCCAACAAAAATCATTCTGAATACAGCCACAGTGCTGTTTTGTGTCTCTGAGCAACATGACGGTGTTTCGTTCTTGAATGAATCAACCGTTTAAATGATTCGGTTCAATCGCAATAACTCACTTATTAACAGTGATTTGCTGCCACCTACTGGCGGTTTTAATTTCAAATTTCGGCTTTTTCTTTCGTTTCTTTTTTCCATGTTTTAAATCATTTCAAATATCAGTATTCAACGTTTTATGTTTAATATATCAAAACATTATTTATGCATTTGTAATTGCAGGTTAAATGCATTCATGTCTTGCATTAAACAAAATACATGTGTGTAAATACATCTAAATGCCACTTCAGATGCAGCTTCTGTTTTTTATTTGCTTGGTAACAGCCCAAATGTCTTATTATTCTAATTCCCTGATTAAATGTAAGAATTTGACTCAAAAGATAATGGACACTTTTAGAAAACGGCTTTATAAAGGTAAAAATGCCCATAAAAGGCAAAAATCAGTTTAAACTTATTGGAAAAGATTCATTTCTAGCAGTATGAACTGACCACCACACAGAATATGAAGAATATTAAAAACATTAGGAGTCAGCTGTCTTCGGCAGTCCTTAAGGTACCAGCACAATAACACACTCAGCAAAATATCGTCTAATTATCGTTATCGATAAAATCCCAGAAAATATCGAGATATAATTTTGTGTCAATATCGCACACCCCTAACGTACATATATAAATTTAGAAGCTTTTGAAAATCATTTGTCAAGTGCAGGCAGCAAGACTCTATTGTTTTACTGACATATATTGATGTATCTCTAAGCAACAGCTTGTAAATTCTGTTCTAATTTTTCTCCAAGTGGGCCATAAAAAGCTCTTGTTTATCTCAGACATGTAATGAATAGAAAGCGGACGGCTATTCCGTCATCGCACTTCCTGTCTTCTGTGTTTAGAGTCACCAAGGTGGCTCTGTTTTGACTGCCACTCTGGTGCCTGCACACTGTGCACAGAGAACAATGCGAGCATGTGATTGTAAAACATGTGGCCCCAGAAAGCTGAGAGTCATGTGTGAACCTGATACAGCAGCGCTGAAGTGACACCACATTGATAATTGTCTTTGAAGTCAGAGAATGAGGGGAACTGTTGTTCAGTTCATTAAGGGGCGGCTACGGGGGACTGAACGCGATACTGTCCTGATGGGAATGAGTCCATTTAGAGCCAGAGAAACCAGATATTATTCTATTCACAGCTTTGAATCCTGAAAATAATGTACTGAAAAAGGGTGACTTTGAATGGTTTGACTGTGAATTTCCAAGGGAGCTGGAGGACAGAATGGCTGATTCTGTAAAAAAAAAAAAAAAAAAAAAAAAAATACTAGTGTGAATTCAAGTTATAACAAAAAATACATTAAAAGTAATGGTCAATAATGCTCAGTTTCATTCTATCATACTAGACAAATAAGTCAAGTCGAGTGCATTTCATTAGGGGACACAGTACACTAACTTTTAAAGGTTTGTGGTCGGTGAGATTTTGTTCTGCTCACCAAGGCTGCTGCATATATTGGATCAAAAACGTAAAATTTAAAAGAACCGTTTTCTATTTTAAAATGTAATTTATTCCTGTGATGCAAAGCTGAATTTTCAGTGGCATGTTCCTTCAGAAATATATGATTTGCACGATTGATGTGAAAATAGTGGCTTCTGCTTTTGTGTCACAAATTTATTTTTCAATATTCTTTGATGAACAGAAAGTTCAAAGGAACAGTATTTATTTGAAATATAAACATTTTGTAACTACAGATGTCTTGATGAATAAAAGTATTAATTTCTTTAAAAACTAAAATCTTACTGACTTTTAACAGTATTGAACATACTACTGTAGAACTAGCATCACATGCTATTCCAAACATAGCCTTTTTTCTTAAATAATAGAATGAATACAAAGAATAACATAATTAATGCCATAAATCGGTTTTAAAAGGTAGTTATGATTTCGGCTTCATAGAAATGTTCACCATCAATTCTAAAAATGCAAGGTTTGGTCATCAGAGGCCTAAAAGCCAGGCAATGTTTTAAAAATGAATTCAGTAAATGGTCATTGAGTCTTTTAGTCTCAACGTTTCTCTCTGAGAGCTCGTCATTTCCCCATGGCATGCAACCATTATTGATCACACTGGGATTTTTACGAACAATATTTACTCTCAAAAGCACTTAAAAATAAAAATAAATAAAATCACAGACGACATCATTCACAGTATTAAGCGCAAGGACTAAAAAAAACTTGTGCATGCTTATTGGCCCCAATAGGTTCAAACCTATGCTGGCTAACATAAACTTGACCAAGTTTCCAACAATAATTCCAAAGCCTCGACTTTCCACAATGTGTCTATCCACAGAGCCTCTTGAAGATCAAGAACGGACGCTAGCGGACCATCATATGGTGAAACGGGAGATTCTGGCTTGGTTCTCGAGTCCCTTTGTGATTTTGGCAGACTTTGGGATTTTCAGCTGCGCCATACTTTACCTGAGAGAAAGTGAAAGGATGGGCCGCAGCAGGGTTAGTATTATTAAGTGTGGGGGGTGGTGGGGGCTAGCTTATAGGACTTTATTGTGCAGGCAATGCATTCTAGTTTCCCACCCCCCCCCCTCAACAACCTAACATGATCTCACTGGGCACTGAGATTGTTCAACCACTGTGCTGACTATTACAATCCATGTATACTCCATGTAAACTTACATAATATCCATAACAAAGAAGCTGTTCAAAAACCCAGTGAGTGGATTTGCTTAAGCAACATAATAAAATAAAAAGGAACCAGTGAGAGATTTGAAACACTAGGTGCGTTTCCATTACAAATTTGCGCAAAACTTTTGCAATATTCTATAAATGTCGATTAAAAAAAGTATTGTGAAATGGCACCGTTTCCATTCACCGATGTTATGCGACTAAAACTTAATTTTTTCCTCTCTCAATAAATTAATGGCGACGGATGTTGGTAGGTTTAGTACATCACAGCCACCGCACTAGCCATTATTTTTAATCAAAGGAGACATAGGCATGTATCTTTAAGTCGAAGCGCACGGAGAACCGGTCCTAAAACGTGCCATGGCGCATCGGCTATAAACACAAGCATTGACTGATGTCGTGATCAGTTCCGGTGGCCGTGTCGGAGCCGTAATGCGCTGCAGAAGTGTGCAGTGTAAATAAGGGGTTATCCAAGTATTAACGGCAAGGAAAGCCCCTTATACTTGAGAGCAGCCACGTATGAGGTGTTTCTTGGAGGTAAGAGTAGGTTTGGGAATCGAAAATCGATTCCAGAATCGGATACTTAAGTTCAGGAATCGGATGCTTGTTGTCAAATTAAAATTTCGATTCCACGCTTCTTTTTTCTTCATCTGTGAGGACCGGACCTAGCAATCTGCCAGGACCTTGCTCGCTAAACTAAGCGCTCCAAAGTTTGGCTACATTTGGGGTCAGAAGCCAAAAAAGCTAAGTATAATATATGTGATAGCTAAACATGTTGCAAGAGAGGTGTCACCACCAACATGACAAAGCACTTTAATTAATAGATCGTTATCAATTTATCCAGAATCATGCAGTTATATTTTGCACACAAACAGCTCTTAAAGTGTCCAGTTTTTATGTAGCCTGTTGATTTTTTGTTCATGGTATTCAGCTCCAAAAATGGTTTGCAAAAAAGAGACACAGGATAAATGATTGATATCATTATTAATCACATGGGAATATTTTTAATCGAAACTGGGAATCGAAAAGAATCTGAATCGATAAGCAGAATCAGAATCGGAACTGATCAAATTCAAACGATACCCAACTAGGTTGAGCACATTAAAGAATGATCATATGACGTTTTACATACGCCATGTGACCTGTAAATGTGAAAAAAAAAAAAAACACGTTTCCATTGCAGCTTTGCAAAATATTACTTTTTCTAGTTGCCTGAAAAACCACCTCTTTTATGCGGCTTATGATGGAACCCATTCCTGTCTTCTTGCCTATATGTAATCCTACCATGTTTAGTATCTATGAAATTCGCCTTCTGATGATCTAAACGAGAGTGTATATTATATGTTGGTACATAGGCATATATTAGTGTTCTTAGAATCTTGCGTAATTTATGATTAGAGCCCATTTTTTGTTACACCTCTCTTCATCTCCTTGCACTGGCTACCGGTTGCGGCTCGAATCAAGTTCAAGACATTGATGCTTGCATATAGAACAGCCACAGGCTCAGCACCCGCCTACTTCCACTCACTACTACGAATTTACATCCCCTCCAGAAGTCTGAGATCCGCTAGTGAGCGACGCCTCGTGGTACCATCATTGAGAGGCACAAAATCACTTTCCAGAACTTTTTTGTTCACCGTTCCTGGCTGGTGGAATGTTCTTCCCACCCTATCCGGAATGCTGAATCCCTGACAATTTTCAAGCGACAGCTGAAAACTCATCTTTCGAAGCTACTTGTCTTCATCATAAAAAAAAAAAAAAAAAAAAAAAAAAAAAAACATTCTTTTTCCTCTCTTTTCTAGCTTGTACTTATTTGAACAATGTCTAAGAACTTGGTATTACAACCACTTCTTGTGTCTGTTTGCCTCTCTTAAGAAGAATCGCTTTATGTATCCCCCAATTGTAAGTCGCTTTGGATAAAAGCGTCTGCTAAATGACTAAATGTAAATGTAACGTAAGTTCGATTCATCATATGCAAATTACCATGCTTCACACAAGGGTCATACAATCCCCATAGTCGCAACCTCCGCTTGGCCGTCAGCCTTTCTCTTGGACAAGCCCAGCTTGAGAGGCGGGAATCTTCTCTGACCTTAAAGGCCTCACACCATGTGACCCCCCCAGAGTCGGTGGTTCTGTTTTTTTGAGAAGATGTGAGCTACAACGCTCCAGGACACCCTAAGTTTGTGCCAGGCTTCTGCCTTGACTTTCCATTCACCGGGATTTTCTGACTCAAACTGGTTCTTTTTCTTCAACCAACTTCAGCAAAGATCAATTTGAGCCTTCAGATTGCATCAGGAATCTGTCAGACAGACAAGTCATGCAAGTATCAAACTTAGTTTTATTGATACATTAGGTATCATTTGCACCTTTTTACAAAGGTGTGTTTGAATAAGAATCTGATGTTTCCTTCAGGCGATAGATCTGCTGAATATGCAAATGGTTCCATAACTTCATATTCTTATTCTCTCTCCTCTTTACTGATTTAAGCTTTAACCCTTTCCTATACCAACTGATTCGTGTGTGGTGTGTGGGGGGGGGGGGGGGGGGGGGGGGGGGGGGGGGGGGGGGGGGGGGGGGGGGGGGGGGGGGGGGAGAGGGGGTTGTGGTGTTTAGAAGTTTATTTAGTATGTTAGACATTTAAGTGTTTATGTAGTTAATAGAGTCTTACTTGTATCACACTTGAGGTTGTTCATTGTTTGTTCATAACTGGAGTCCCTTAATCATGCAGATTTTTGCTACATGCTACAAGTTGTATTGTACAGTAAGAAAGTTATTTTCCCTAACCAGGAAATTAACGTTCTTAGAATTGACAGACAGTTGACCCTGATAGGTCAAGTAAATATCTACAGTGGATCTAAAATATTAATAATTAATCATAATTAGTTATGTTTAATTATTCATATTTCCCCATGAGCTTATTCGTCTACACATGCTAACATCAAACTCTATTGGAATCAATTGTCGATTTGCACTTCACTTGAATTGCACAATTTGCACAATGTGCAAGTGAATGAACATGAATGAACAGAAGATAAGTGCTGATGTTTTCAATATACAAAACGATTGTGTCGCTTCAGAAAAGCTTTTTGGAGCATGAAAGTTTTGGGCTCCATTGACTTTCACCATATGGAAAAAAACCAGCTAAAAACACTTTCGCAAATATTGTATTGTGGTTTTGGAATGACATTAGGGTGAGTAAATAATGACAATTTTCATTTTTTGGATGAACTACTCCTGTATAAAATATTGTCAAGGTAGGTGTCTCGCTCTATTTTTTGAACAAAGCGGAGGACTTAATTCACCCCCATGCTTATAATCTGAATGATCTCTAAGCAGGGTTCCTCAAATCTTGTCCTGGAGGTCCAATGCGCTGCAGAGTCTAGCTCCAACCCAGGGTGAGTACATGACAATTTAAATTTTTTGGATGAACTTTCCCTTTAAAATATTGTCAAGGTAGGTGGCTCGCTACTAGGTTTTGTAACAAAGCTGGAGGACTTAATTTCACCCCCATGATTAATAATCTGATGAGTCTCTAAAGCATCTACAGCAGGCCCAATTAATGGTTCACAAAGACCTTGAGATCTGATTCCAAAACTCACGTTCTCATCTGGACTACAACTCCCAGAGAGCCGTTCAGAGATCTGTAAGGCCTGCAGGATGGGATTACCCCCATTACAGAAATCTAAGGAGGGCTTTGCGAACAAAATAGTCATTCGCTGGCCAGTCAAGGAGGCTGAGGGGAAGAGCAATAAAAAGCAGTAGAATACTCTGCCGAATAAACAAAAGAAAGCAGGGTCATCAGGAATATTATTAAAACTGTGCGCATATGACAGCTACGGAAGTGAGGAGAACAGGTGAACAATTACTCAGTGTCTTCATCCGGAGAGCGGTCCGATTATGGAGATGAGCATTTGTGATATGATAATGCCACAGTGTTCCACCTTCAAAAAGATTCTAGGTCAATCCTCACCTCCCATTAAAACCAAACACATTACACACGCATTCTCTCTCATAAACCCAACAAACAAAGCACAACACTAAATATCATATAATATAATATAAAATATTATAAAATAAAATAAAAAAAGTTTTATTAAAATCCCAAACAGAAAAATCCAAATACAATGTTTTGAACAGAATCCTATTTTTCCATACTATGCAAGTCTTCTGTATGTGAAGTGCTCAGATGACCTGTTAATTTGCCAAAATATTTGCCACTTTACCTTCCATTTCCAGTGTGATAAATTAAACTGAAATAATACCTGCGGTGTTCTTTCTTGACACATAATTTGATCACACTGCCAAAACAAACCATTTTACACACAAAACTGAATTAAAATGCATTACAATGGTGTTTTCCTTGTACAAGATCATAGACAGCATTTGCTGAATTAAACAAATATAATGATGTCATGTGACAACAATGTAATATTCTTTTAAATCTTTGTATAATAATGTTTCACATGCAATTATAATACTAAGAAGCATATATGTGTATTAAGCCGGAATGTGCAATATGCTAATATTCCATTCCAAACTCAGACACACATTCACGCAGATGTATGTTATGGTTTTAAAAGAGTGACTTTGGCACATCGGTGGATTTCCAGAGGCTTGGTTCAGTCTCTCCTCTCTCAACACCCATTTTAAGGTCATACGGCCCGATGATCGCAGCTGGGAGCGTCAATGAGTGCGTGCGCATGTGATTGAGAGCTTATTGTGTGGTAAATATAAGTATATTCAGCGAAGTAGCAGACAGATCCTATTCATGTAAATAGGCTCTTTATAAAAGGTCACTTCTAAGTAATTGTATTCATCAGTTCATTATCTTTAAATAAAATGACTCTTCGGCATTAACAGTCACATGGTAATCAACCTCTCTGAACAGGTGAGACATTCATCTGTTCCTATTCGCACCAAGCATGAATTAAACGAGCAGCGGCCCTCAGTAACCCCAGAACCCGGTTGTGTTTGCTGGGCCAGACAGCGTGACCCAGCCTGAGTGGGAGCGAGTCCCTGGGGGGTGAGCAAGCTATATGCCATCTAATGCCTCTTCTAAGCAAATGTGTGTTTCTTACAGGAGTAAACACACCTCCAAACAAACACAGTCAGTCGCATGCTGTTTTCGATCAGGTCTGTCACCATGGCACAAGAAAAAAGTGCTATGCATGGATTATTGTCAGTGATAAATGAAACACTGCTCACACAGTCGTCACTTTCAAACCAAGCAGCATTCTGTTGGCCAATGTGGCAAAATTGTGTGAAAAATGTGATGTAAAATCTGTGTGGGGAAATGTTTCACCCTTACACAAAATTCCTGGTCCTACTGAAATGATTTTGCCCACAAAATTTCACAGAGCAATGGTAAATGTGACTTTTGTCCGTTTATAATAACATTTAACAATTTGTAAAACTTACGAAGAATACTACATTAAGTTTTCTGTTGTGTCTGGCCATGCAACACAATACTAGGATGTTGTGGGTGGTTGCTAGGGTGTTGCGAATGGTTTGTTGCAATGTGGTTGCTAAGGTATTTTTTACAATACCATTCAAAGATTTTGGGGAAAGATTTTAATTTTTAAAGGAATGAATACTTTTATTAAATATTAATTACATTCAATGGAAAAAAAATTGACAGTAAAGACATGTATATGTTACAAAAGACTTCCATTTCAAATAAATGTTGTTCATTTTAACTTTCTATTCATTTTTTTAAAAATCTGGGGAAAAAACAAAAAACAGTACAACAGTTTTCAACATCTTACCAACCCCAAATTTTGAATGGTAGTGTAAGTCTATGGGATTTTTTATTTTATTTTATTTTTAATTTAATTTGGTTAGTTAGTTAGTACACTGGTTAAATATCAAAGTTTGACTGCTTAAAAACAGCACATCTCTCTTCATCAAGTTGCAAAATTTGAACTACCATCCAAGTCTGCAGCACAAACAGTGAGGAAGTTACACGCCAATGTTTAACGAGCAATGGTGCTTGCCTTAGAAGCTGCCTTTTTTGCTACCACTAATAAGGAAGCAAAACCAATTTCATCAGAGACCCCAGGACCTATTTAAGCTCCTTACGGCTTAAGATACCTAATCACCAGCTGGTCCCTTAGATCCATTAAACAACTTCTTTATTATCGTTTACAAGCTGTGCAATGTCCAGAAGGTCCCGTGAACAAAGCAGACAAGCCCTCACTGGGTGCTCCAAAACCTGGGTGAACTGAGCCTGTGTCATTGTCCCGGCCCTGGTTCTGTTATGCTGTATGAAAAAAAGTTACTGAGGGACCGGTGCAAAGGGTCCAAACCCAATGATCTATTCATTTAATTGTCCCACAACCCCCCAATTCACAGGAGAAAAGCAGAACTATGGGTGGGGGCTGGTGGCTGTAGAGGGCAGCAGGGGGTCAGTTTGATTTCAAAGGCCGGGGTACGAGCTCACCGTGAATGCGGACCAGCATCTGAAGGAGGGGGCTGCGCTCTGCTTCGTGGTTCTGTGTGACCGCCAGGGCACAGCTCTCTGAGGACCGCTCACCTGTGGCTAAGGCAGCCAGAGAGTGCCTAGAGGAGCCTGTTGGAAGGAGGAAACAATAACGCCCCTAATGTTATGTGTACTCAGATTCACAAAAGCAAAAGCACATTGAAGCTTTCCTGGAACACTTGTTGAACTTCCCATAAAGCGGAAAAAAAAGATGTCTGTCAAGAAAAAGTTTTTGAAATACTAAATGCAAAAACATAAGTCTCTCTAGGTTAATTATTTTGAACTAGATAAGATAAACACGACAAAGAGGACACGCGGGGCATTACTTATGTCATGCTCCTTGATTCCAATTAAGTTTTGTACAAACGTAAAAGTAACGCACAAAAGTAACATTATTATGCACCTCGTCATTAAAACGTACTTGGTCCTTTTTATAAAAGACCTTTTTTATAAAGGTCCCAGTTATGTGGATGGATGCACTTTTTGACCTTCCGAAATCTCGACACCATTCACCACTGCCATTATAAAGCTTGGAAGAGCCAGGACATTTTTTTATTTAACTACGATTGTATTCGTCTAAAAGAAGAAAGCCATATACATCTAGGACGCTTTGAGGGCGAGTAAAACATGGGCTAATTTCTGAGAATATATATAATACGATAGAAAAGCCGCGTGAACATTCGCAAGACTCTCATTGCCATTCCATGAAAAAGCGACAGAATTTGTATTCTTTTACTCTACGGCTCAATGACATTGCTTTCTGTGAGGGACTGTGACATGCAGCCGTTTATTAGTGCCCTCAAAACACACAAAGTGACCTATCACACACACAAATAATTCATAAATGCCTCTCTTTGTATGCTTCCACTGAGAACTAATGTTGATTTTTTTGATGCAGCCCTTTTGACACTGAAAGAGAAAAAGACACTTCCTGTTTTCTCTTGCCCTCTCACTCTCTCTTTCTCTCCCCGCCTCCCTCCAAGCCTCTTCCCCTTTTCATTTGAAACACAACTGGCCTTTTCTTTCGTCGATGTCTACCAGAACAGCATCTAATTCACTCAGAGAGACATTATCAATTGATGCTCTCATGTCAGTGAATCAGGGTCGGCGGGTCTGGAAGAGGTTTTAAAGGGAAGCCCTGAGGCAAACGGACTACTGGGTGCATTTAATAGCACGTCTTCCTGTCTGCGAGAAACTGAGACTAATGTCACAAGTAGGTCACAGAAACATACCTCTGACCCCCTCAGCTATCACTTCATGTGCGGTGCGTTGAACTTTAACGCATTCAACTACACATAATCTACAGCCTCGCAGGGCGAACGATTTCCTGTGGAAACAGCAGGAAGGATAGTCATAGTGAGATTTTCACAACATAGCATGCAATTAGCGTCTTTAATTTAAGCGACTGACTTGCAGTGAGGTGCGTGTGATGACATGGTCTGTTCATGAAAATGCCGGCTAGTGCGTTTTGTGGTTGTGAGGTTTAAACTCACGGGACTCCGCCCTATCTGCCGCCCAGGGCCTAAATATTGCATCAGCAGGAAGTAAAGAAACAGAGATCGACAGAAAAAAGTACAGCTCATGTGGCAGTTGAGGAAGTCGTTCTATTAGTAAGCATTATCAAGTAAGAACTAAAGAAGCTACTTCGCCCTGCCTTTATGCAGCAAAAAATGGTTTAGGCCGTCTTCTGCATTTCTGTGTGCCTAAATTAATCGAAATGTCCAACTAAATAAACCAAACTCTTTTCCACACACCCATCAAAACCAGAGAAAAGGCCCATACATTCCGTCTATACGACATAAAGGTTACAAAACAGGCAGTAAGTAGGCCACCTTTACAAAGGACAGTGAGCAGTGGCATACAATTCAACTTGCATTGTTCAGGTTCCTTAATAGAGCTTAATGGATGGCCAAATGGACCAGTCTCTATTAGAAGTCAAGCAACTGAGATCACAACGCATTCAGTAAATACTGACAATCACAGAGGAAGTCAGACATACAATTTTTCAATTATATATATAATTTTTTTATTTTTTTGGAAACCATTATAAAAAAAAAAATACAAATATGCAATGAGTTTGAAATTGCTTAATTAAAATTCATTTAGATTTTTGTGGGGCATAAAGTATGAGGAATGAAATTCGTGAGAAAGTAAAGTAGTTGGCAATACTTATTCATTTTTTTTAAAGTAATTCACTTATTTGAAAAATATCATCCACAAAATCGAAGTCATGTGGTGCAAAACACATGATGCAGGGGGGGGGGGATGGAACTGAGGTCAATAAAGTTTCTTAAAATCTCTGAAGGTTATTAAAATGCAAGGTGGCGGAGTCTCCACAAAACCTAAGATATTTATATTTATAAATCTTTAAATATTAAAGGTTAAATTAAATACCTTTTTAAATATTAAAAAATAAACTTTTTTGAAAATAATGATTAAGGTGTACATTCTTGTTTTTAAGAAGTAAGGAAAATATGTTACAACTTTTAACTTGGTTATACCACATAACATTTTTGAAGTCATTGAATTTACATTTTTCCTACGAAAAATGCCATAAATGTTTTTCAAAACCACATGAAACCAACATGAATTCAACGGCTACGTTCACACTGCGAGCCTAGTGCTCAATTCCGATTTTTGCTCCTAACCGATTTTCTTGTATAGCTGTTCACATTGTTGTTTTAAATGTGGCCAATATCAGATTTCCAGTGTGAACGGATCATGGTTCTGAACTGACCCGCAATGCGCAAAAGAACAATACGAACAGGGTTGCCAGGTTTTCACAACAAAACCCTCCCAATTGCTTCTCAAAACTAGCCCAAACGCATTCCGGGGGTAAACATTGCGTTAGTGGGGTCGCTTGAAAAACAACCCGCGGCAAGAGTGAAAAAGTAGCCCAATTCCACGGGTAAACTGTGGACTTGATTTTTCTTTTATCTTCATTATGCACGCTGTCATTTGTGATCACCTCCACCATGTAACTCCTGGGGGTGCCAAGGATCTCAAAAGACCCAAAATGCTTTACCCTGAAGTCTTGGAGGATGCTATTCTCATAAACAAAGCAATTACGAGTCTAGTTCCCAGGAGCCTCAACTATTAATATGATCCCCCCACAAACCCCTGCATTCTCAGCCAGACCCTTGAGAAAAGATCAAGTCATGTCAGAAGGAAGCAGACTGGACACATAAACAGATCATGCATTTCTCAAACTGTCAGATGCCGGCACTTATCTGGCAACCATTAAGTTTGAGCTCAGTTCAAAGAGAAAGGAGACTAAGAACAGCTAGCAATGTTAGAACATTCCTAAAAATATAAAATCATAAGACGCGTTATCTCGAGACCCTGAAGGGATTCCTAGGAGACCCTCCAAATACAGACAGCCTGCCGCCTCAGTATGGATAAACTTCTTTTATCAGGCAAGAAAATCATCAGCAGAACAAATTTTCGCTTGGTGTTTAATTATACCAGCGCTGTTGAGTCAACACTCCTGGAGAACGTCTCACTCGTCTACAGACTCTACACCAGAAGGATGGAGGCAAGGAAAGATGGCCTCCAGATGACATACACCCATGGACGACACACACACACACACACACACACACACACACACACACACACACACACACAATACAGATGCAAACTCCCACCCACAGAGGCACAAACATAATCAATCTCTCAACTACAGGCCTTGATAGTGATTAATAGGAAATGAGGGAGAAAAAGGGTCCACTCATGAGAAGTGAAGCTGAGCTTGCTACATTGAGATCACATTCTCACTGTGGCAAGGACATTCTGTCTCTCAATAATGATGAGGAAGTAGTTAATTTCCCAAACGACAGCAATGACATGACATACTGTAAATGCAGAACAGTATAACCGTTCCCAAGACTGTAAATTAGGCTACTGGTTGGGATTTCAACAAGAAAGAACTGAATTGTTAAGATCCGTCATCAGATCTTGTGTGTTGTTAAAGTGAGCATCAAGGAAGATACTAATTGACTGATGTCCTCAATTTCTCACCGTCCCAGCCCAATCACATCCTGTCTGCCCTTATCCAACGGCTCTGCAGGGAAATACCAAAAAAGAACTGCCAATGATGAAATAAATGGCATTTTGAGGATTTCACTGCTTCCTAGTTTTGACTTCATATGTCGGGTTTGAGGAGTTTGTCGCTCCTCAAGAGGATTGCATATGATAGACACTAGGGTTGGGCGATGTCTACCAAATCGGCATCGGACAATGTCTACAGTGAAACGTTGTGATGGACGATGACATCGGTAGGCGGGGCGGGGGGGGTTTGGTGGGGTTAGGGCTGTGCGATTAATCGAAATCGTCATAAAAATCACGGTTTGAGCGTTATTTATGTTGTGTGCAGCGGATTTCTAAATCGCTTTATAGCATGATTTTCCTCACCCTCGACCTCCCGCAGTATGCTATCCGAAGCAATCAGAATGCAGCGCGCCTAAATGGAGCACGACAACAGAACAGACCGGGCGGGCATACAAACGTAACGCCAGGTTCACACACTCAGGCTGGTTAATACGTTCTGGGTCAGTGCGCGTGTCCGCAAGGGTCCGCAATTGGTATGTGTGACGTAAAAATCGGCATCGGAGAGTGGCCCATTTTGTGGGACCGTCAGTAGTGCTTCCGAACCGTAAAAATCGGTCGATAAAACAATATAAAAGACAGCCAGATGTGCAATAACTCTGGGCAATTGTTTGTTCACATGTTTGTTTATTGTTCAAGCCGATCTACTGCACATGTATGGAACACGTCCGCAGAGCGGACCATCAGCGTATGCTTTCAGTAGTATAAATACAAGTAGTCCTCGTACACAGACATCGCAGACTACTTGTATTTATACAAGTCAGGATTGCTCACGTAAAAAAGTATAACACACCATCTGTGGTGCGTATTTTTTCCGCACCCATGTTAAAGGTCCGGATCAGAGTGTTCACACTGCACGCGATTGCGGTCCGGTGTCCTGACATTTTATCCTACCCGTCAGATTGTCCTACCAGGGTTTACTGCGCATGCGCACATCAATATTACGTCCTTTTTCTCATTCTGAACAACAATATTTAATGTATCTGCATTACTGTAAGGGTAGGTTTAGGGTTGGGGTAGACTTTAATAAAACACAATCTAATAGGTAGAACTAATTATTTATTGTTGGTTTCCTGTAGCTGTATCCCTTCTAGCTACAACTGCGAATATAACACATAATTAGTGTATTTGCATTACTGTAAGGGTAGGGTTTAGGATTGGGGTAGGTGTAGACATTAATAAAACAATTTTACAGGTAGCATTTTTCGTTGTCGAATTGTACTACCCAAAATCTATTTCTGCTGTGCTGCACGCGCTGATTTAAAGTGACAGCGCATTATTCGCGGTAAAAAAAAATAACATGGATTGACACTGAAATGTAGTAATAACACCATAAATTCATATAATTAAAGTCTACTGTTTCACAGTCAACACATGGCTTTTTGGCTAGATTTAAAACAAGCAAAAGTGTACTTTTAGATAAACAACACAATAATAGATGGCACTCGTGGAGGAAGGAAAACAAAGTTATATTTATTGAGTTTAAACGTGAATATGTCTATGAAAGTTTGTATTACTGTACTGTGATAAAAGAGATCACAATGCTGAAAAAACATTTCACAAACTTTGAAAACAAAATAATGGATAAATGTTGTGTTTGTGGTAAACAAATCTATTTCAACATCTGAGGCAACGCCACAAAGAGCTCTATTACCAATGCATGGCAAAAAAAAATTTTTATATCCTCCCATCTCGTAGGTATTATTCCTTTAGGGTTTCCGTAGTAACTTAATTTCCTTCCAAAGGGGGGGGGGGGGGGGGGGGGGGTATCACGATGTCAGCTTAACATCATGATGTCTGTCAGCCATCGGCCCAACCCTACACCACAGCAAAAGTAACCATTGGTCAATACTTTTCTACACCTCCTCAAACACCTAAAAAATGACAATGAAACACAAGTACAGCTAGATTACAATACACAACTTCAGCCCAGATCTGGGGAGAGTCAGAATCAGTCTGTGGATTTTGGCTAGTCAGTGTTAAAACTAATTTCACAGAAAAATTGCTTATGATTGGAGCGGACTCCAGAATTTTACCCTCAAGACTATCACTTCATCTAGTTGGAGGATATTAAGGAAAGACTGCATCCAAATGCGCTTGGTTCATTTTTTCGCAATTTCTCGCGATATAACGGAGAGTAGCAACAGATTTTTCTTTCGTATTGTGATGTACACCCAAAAGAAAGAGAAAAAAAAAAGTATGGCAAGTACTGGACTCAATTCACTGGTTGTTGACTCTTATCTAATTCCTAATTACAAGTTCCAAGCACATAAATGACCAAACAAAGTTGTATTTACAAGTGGGAAACTCAGAATTCTAGATGATACAAGAGTTGCAGAGTTGTGACGCTGAAAGGGGTGTGTCAATTTGAAACATGGCCGAAACACTCATCTATAATATAGATAATACCATATATCTATCATTTATATAGATGTCGGTGAACAGAAAGCAAGTTTGTAGTGAACGGTGTAAAGTAATTCACTCAACTACCACTGTTTTCTTCATGTAACAAAGTGGTGATATTACATATCATTTGTTTATGCTGCTTCCTTGTTATGTTTCTGTCTTGAATGCGTGACATGTCATAATAACAAATGCCTGATTCGGAGTTTCCCAAGTGCACTTGAAGGCTGGCATTTCACTGGATGATCGAGTTATGATATTGTGATTAAGAATAAAAGTTTACATATAAAAAATAAACATGCATGAATGAATTGTTCCCAATAACATGAATTTTGAAAATTGTGTGATTTTGTATTTCATGCAAACTTTAACTAGATTCTAATTTCTAGAAATGAAGTTCAAAACATAGGTTCGGGAGGAGCCTAATCATTCAGTCCTGTCAATCATCATTACAAGCATATATAAGCAGCAGCCACTGAGCCTTCGTGGCAACAATTCTTCCACCATCCCTTCACCTCTGTAACATCTCTTTCTATGTGTTGAGGGGGGTTAACTCAGAGCTCAAGCCGAGCCTCGGGATCGAGCCTCCTTCAAGGTCAGCAAGCCAAGCTCATTTACCGTTACCCATTAAGACTGAATGGGCAGGCAAACTGTATGATTGGTGCAGACTCTATACTTTACCCTCAGACTATGAATCCATGTTATCAGTTTGATATTTTGAGCCAACATTCAAGGAAAGCCACACATACAAATGCACTCGGTTGCACTTGAGTCAACTACAGCAGCCAGCTACAACCTTAACTAGATTAGATTTTCTAGAATGCCATATTAAGTGTTATGATTCTTCTCATGCATTAACATTAGTCGATCACCTCTGTAATAACATCTCTGGTGGTGGGTCACTAATTTTGCCATTTTCAAGCTGACTTTTCTCAGAAGTTTCCAATTATCATTGAAAATGGATGACACTCGGTCACTTTGTTGCTCCACATCGCTGTCAGTGGGAACACCCCTTTATGTTAAGCATGTGCAATACTAATAGTGATGCTTGACTGACCAAGAAGCACGGATGTTTGAGCAATATCAATCCAGCCCTGCCTTGCAAGCATTGGAGCTGGATCCGGTTAAAGTATAGCTTTAAATAACAGTCTGTCTTTGTGATGCTCAGCAGAACACGTGGGTCCACTTCATTCATTGATGTAATGCTCCCCCTCCCATCTGCAGGTGTAACCCTGAGTGAGTAGCATCCACAGTAAAGCATGCTCACTATGCAAAATCAACCATGCACCTGCAGCCACACTTCCTAATACTGGACAACACAAAAGATCCACTTTAATCTTGCATTACTGCAACACAGTTCCATTTATAACACCACACAGCACATGCACACGAGCTCACCTCAGGGCTATAACACACCCAGACAGTTGACTTGATCTCGATCTTCTTCCATCAGACTGATCGAAAGAGGATCCAGACAATGCTTAGACCACCGCCTCCAGTCATGCTGCAGCCCACCTCTCCAGACTGCTGACACGCGCTTCAATTTACGAGCTCACCGCTAGTGAATAATGGCATTATGTGATTGGCAATTCTGATGATCACTGCAGATGAATGCGAATCGATCTGATACTGATCTACAGCGATATTAATCCTTAATGTGGGGTTTTAACAAAGCAAAGAAGGACATTGAGGGAGCGCGCGCTGGCTTTGTTCCTTTTTTTTTCTTTTTTTTTTTTTCTTCTTTTTTTTTTTCTTCATATCACTTGCAGACATCCCTGCATCATCTGACGTCTTTCAGCAGTTATGCAAAACTCAGAACGCAATTAAATGCACCTCTCCGCACACTTGTATACAATGCACGAGACGTGCCAAACCTAAATATAACTTCTGTCTCGATTTGCATTATGCATGTCATTATGCGTGCATGTAACATGTATGTGGCGGCACATGGGAACTACAGTTACCGCGCACAGCTGTGTGTTTGACACTTGCAAGCAATTTTAATTTTAATTTTGCAATATTGCATCTATGTGCATGTGCCCACCCTATCACCCGGGTCTTACCTAGCGCGGCACACACCCAGAGAACAGCAAGAGCCCTGTTTGTCCTATAAACTCTTTGTTTTGAGTGTAAATAAACAGTGCATGATCAATAAAGCGCGTAAAATACAACGAAGAGTGTGCTGTAGTACAAACAATAGGAAATGATGGTTGCATAGGGGTACAGTCGGGCTTACCTTAAAGAGACCTTGACACAGCAGTCGTTTTGTGTCGCCATGCTTTGTGCTGCCGTTTCACCTCGCCTGTCAAAATGAGAAGCGATGCCGTGAAGTTCTCGCAAAGTTTGCGCACGAACTGCAAACACTCTTGTGCGTTAACAACAGGCGAGCCACCGATCCGGTCCGTCAATCAGCGTTACGCAGCCAGACATCGCGGCTCAGCTCTAGAATACTGCTGAAAGCAGCACAGTGGCGTAAACATCGCATGAAACATGACGGAGCTCGGCATATTTTCTTCCTCCGAGCTCGTATCCTGTCATATATGCGAGTGGTGCTACAGCGTGCATCCGAAACCAAGCACAGCGCCTGTGTGCCGCACGTTCAATGTGCAGCGCTCTCTGAGAGCAGTGTGGGCGTGTCTAAACGCAGATGATTGGCACGCCTCACGACCACACATAGCTGCTGTCCCCGCCCACATATGGATGTAATTGGCCAATTAGAGCTCAGCGGCGGATTACCTTTAAAAGCAGATTTAGCGGTCGTAGATTCAACGAAGCTTCAGTTGACACGTCTGAACGTTGCTTTGGGAAATCCGATTCATGCAAAACAAAACAGAAAAATGATTCACTACTACTTTACTCAAGGGTACTGAGAAATAATTGAGCTTGTAATCTTACGTTGTTTTAGTTATATAAATGTGTTTCTGTTTTTACATGATTAAAACTGTTAATCTGAACAAAGAGTGAAATTAACGTAAAACTGTACATGCATGTCTACTCATTATGTGAAAATTATTTATTCATTTTTACACAAATGATAACTGTCACTTTGTTGTGGCGTCATTTCCATCAGAACCACAAACCCTCATAAATGTATTTATTTTTGTTACAGTGAAGTGCATGCTTGATATGAAATATGGGGCATGTGATGTGTAAGAATGTGATGTGAAGATGTGTGCCATCTCCAGTCAAGATCATCTCTTCTCATGTAAATTATACAAAAGTCTTAAGTTTAACTGTGTGCATTTTTAGCCTTAGAAGACGAGAAAGGACAAAAGGGTCTTTCATTTTATCCATTGTGTTTAAAGTGTCAGCCTTTAATGTGATCAGACAAAATACAACATTTAAAACGTGGTGGAGATGCTCCTGTGATGCATTTAAAGCACATATGTCATTTTTCCGCTGCTTGAGGGCGTGGGGGTATTCAAAATGCACAAAGGCATAGTTTTGATGCCGCCCGTGACTGCGTGGGGAATCAGGGATTGGTTGTCGTCTTCCATCCCCACAGCTGATGCATCCGACGGACTCGGGCATAAATCATGATTCATGGATTGAGCTAATGATTTTATTAACGTCTGTAGAATGAGGCGAGTGAGGCGTAAAGGCCGTCGAGTGAAAACAAGGCCGCTTACGAGCTCTACACACAGCTCGAAGCAGCGGAGGCTTTTATTCTGCACACTTTAGCGCTTCCGCGCGTCCGTTCGGGCTATGTTGGTTAAAGCAGCGTAGCTTTTTTATGCCACACTTTATCGCTTCCGCTGCCTTCCGTTCGTGCGTATTTGGGGTAAGCAGCGGAGCTTTTATTATGCCACACTTTAGCGCTTCCGCTGCTTCCGTTCGTGCGTATGTGGGGTAAAGCAGCGGAGCTTTTATTATGCCACACTTTAGCGCTTCCGCTGCTTCCGTTCGTGCGTATGTGGGGTAAAGCAGCGGAGCGTTTATTATGCCACACTTTAGCGCTTCCACTCCTTCCGGTCGTGCTTATGTGGGGTAAAGCAGCGGAGCTTTATTCGCCACACTTTAGCGCGTCCAAAAAAATTTTTTCCGCTGCTTCCGGTCGTGCGTGTGTGGGGTAAAGCAGCGTAGCTTTTATTATGCCACACTTTAGCGTTTCCGCTGCTTCCGGTCGTGCGTATGTGGGTAAAGCTCGCTGTTTAATCATACTAGACACTTTTGAAAGTTCTGTTTATACTGCTACTCTGTGCGGTCGTTCACCGTTCTATTAAACACACACCATATTAAAGTGTGTTTTGGTGTTTCCGGTTTTTCTACAACCGGATCGAGGGGTTATTACGTCATTGTCAGCGACCCGATGACATATGGACACGCGCTTACTTTCTCTGGATTTAAACATTCTTCGAAACATTTGGGATAATGTGAGTACAGAAGTCAGCAAAATATATAACTCTGTTCTAGTGTTTTTTTGGATATTTTAATTAAAAAAATCTTAGATATTGTGCCTTTAAATCCATTTTCGGACAACGTCAGTAGACAAATTGCGAATCGGTTCCACTGAGTCATTAAAAAGAATCGGTTCAAATGAAAGATTCATTCGCGAAACGAAAGTCACATCTGAAAAGCATCTAAAGGCTGCTAACGTGGAATTGTTCTGGGTTCAAGGGGCATGATTTATGACACCCCATTAGTCACAGATCATACACAAGAGAGCAAAGTCAAAACAAAATAATAAAAAATGTACTGGATATAGCCCACACTACCATAATAACAAGCATAGCTGTAAACGGTTGAGAAACAAAGAGAAACTTTCACAACTTTACTTCTGCATTAAAAGTGGAACCATAAACTGTGTCAGTTCAAACAGTCGCAGACAACTGTGAGGAACAAAAGCATGCTTTATATCCTTTAATTTTTAACAAGACTAGAAATATGAAATGCATTTGTTCTCAAATAGAAACCCAATGAAATCGTTTGAGCTTGTAACTTCAATCTGACATTATAATAGCTCAGAGTAATGAAGCAGCTGTAATGGGAGCAACTGTAGCAGTTTTTCTAAGATAAAAAAACAGCCCTTCGTCCAAATAACAACTAAATAATTTCACAAGAACACCAGATTCTCATGAGGATTATGTTTTGCCTGTGGAAGTATCAGATGCAGTCCTGTAAAACCTAAAGAAGCTGTTTCATATAAATTAATGCATGTTGCATTATGCAGAGCATGCAGCCTCCCACAATCCAAAGCAAGCAAGAGGGATTCTGAACCCATTCAACCAGACGCCCCCATCATAAATGACATCTCAAAGGAAGCGAATGTTTAAGAATATCCTCGAAAACCTGTCTTCTGGATTATTGACTTATGTAAGTGTTAAGTTTATGCTATTTTAGAGATTTAGGAGAGGTTTTTGTGTTAATCTTGGTTTTGTAAGCCGATGTTTTTGAAAATGCCTCCTTCAATATGAGTCTTTCACCTTTCACCTTAATTTTATCATAATTAATCAGATTCTAAGATAAATCTACATATGATTTCTCTAAAATACATAAACAATCGAAGCCAAAAAGAAAACATACACACACACATATGTACGGTAGCCGAGAAGTGCAAAACAAATCACAAATCTGAAAACAAAAAAACAATTATAATCGCAAATGCAAGCCTACAAAAAAAACCCAAAAACTAACAATTCATAAACACAACACAATTCAGAAACATTATACATCGAAAAAACCCACGACAATCCGCAAACAACATTACAAGTAGAAAACAACAACGACACTATCACAATCCGGAAGGGTAGGTATAGTTTGAGACAGGCGCCATTGTTTGGATTACTCACTTAATTTTATTGAAAATAAATGCCTTTACGATGTGATATGAGATTTGAAAAGGGAGAAAAAAAATTTCGGCAAAAGACGGGATCGAACCCGGGGTCGATCGCGTCAAAAAGCCAACGACAAGCACTTATCCATCTGCGCCACTGAAGCTGATGTTTCACAGCCACTTTTAACTAAATGTAAATTTACACTCCTTATTTTTTATTCCATAGTAAGGGCAATTCATACAATACATTTAAACTGAGCTACTTTAATACCATCTCCGAACTTTCTACCACGACTCTGCTGTTCTTCAGGTGGTTCTTCCTGTATACGTTTGATTGACAGATGTCTCGTCCAGTCAGAGGTGTGTAATCCCAAACCAATGGCGCGGTCTCAAACTGTACTTACCTTTTCCGTTTTGTCTGATTTGTCGTTGTGTTTTCTGACTTATTTTGTTTTCGATTTTGTCATTGTGTTTTCTGACTTGTTATAATGTTTTCTGAATTTTTTGTTGTGTTTTCTGAATTGTTATTTTTGTTTTTTAGACTTGCATTTGCATTTGTAATTTGTTATTTTGTTTTCAGAATTGTGATTTGTTTTGCACTTCTCGGCCACCGTACATATGTGTATGTCTATGTTTTGTTTTCTTACTGTTTTCCTATAAATACATAGCAAGTTGTACACACACACACATAGGCTATACTATATTCCATATATTCAGAATGACACAGATTGTGACGTGCATTTTCATTTGTCTTTGATGTTTCCTTAATCCCTTTTGCGCAGTTTGCTATATTTAGTTTTGAGGTCATAAGCTGATTCAATTTCACATTCTTTAATCAACCTTTTGCATCCATATTATTGTGCATCCAGTTTTTGCTAACTCATATCTGCCCATGGGTTACCAAAGGACTAATCCTGATTCATTCAACTCTGCACTGTGCAGATGAATTTGAACAAATTAAAATTGCAGTAGAGTTTTTGATGACATGGCTCCAGTCTTTACAGATCCCAGCACACTTCACTCTAATGGTCGCCCCACACTAGACAAAAGCTTCCATACAACAGCCAGGAGAAGAGCGGTGGTGGTTGACCTCTTTCAGTGTGTGTGTGTGGAGTGTGTGGGGGGCAGATTAACCACAGTCCATGTCTGTTTCTATCCTGTGAATACAGCAGCCGCACATTTGGGTAGAGAGCGAGGGAACGGCCAGGCACAGAGTCAGCTGACAGCTCTGACTTCATCTAGGTCAGTCTGCTGCATGTGTGTATATCTGTGCCCCTGGGCTACACACACACACGTTGACACACAGACTCCCTCATCCATTCCCAAATTTCATCCATCCTCCCCCCAGCAACATCACCATCTGTGTGCGAAGGGGCTTGCCAAAGCGCCCAGGTTAGAGCCCAGTGTTCACTTGATCTGGTGTAACATGAAAAGTCAACTTGCAACACGCTGACTGTGTGTATTTCTCCAGTAAACAGAGTGATGAGGGATACTCACCCTTCTTTGTTCCAAACCTGCATGCCTTTCTTTCTTCTACGGTACACAGAAGAACAGTTCTGGTGCCCATTAACATTGTATGGACAAAAAAATGGAGACATTTCTCAGAATATGATGTAGATAATTCAATCTGGGTTCTTCTTTTTTCCTTGTCCTTTTTCCCAACTGCAATCTGTGCATTCAGCTTTTGTCCAATCTGCGGCACACAAAGTCATCCCAGAGGCACATATGGTCCACAAAAACGTGTTCTCTTTGAAATGTCATTGCTTTTTAACAGCTAAATAACTGTGTTATTGCAATAGCATATTATAGCTGTTCTGCCAGTTGGATTTTTTATAGAATATGTTGCATTACAATAGCTAATGGTTTTGTTTATGGCCGTACGTTGCATGGTCTCCGCCGTGGAGAAAGAATAGACCCCCCCCCGGATACATGCAGGAAGTAGTCATAGCAGTAATTATGTTAGGACTGCATGTGAATTACATTTCTGCAAAGCGCCCATCCACAACACACTGACTATTAACAGTCAATGAAAACGCACATATGCATAAACAGAACAACCAGTTCCACTAATAGAAAGCCACTCGGGAGATGTTACACTTTCATTTCTGCAGCTTTCTTCTGTGTTGTTTTTGTGCATTGTTTTACAGAAGCCTGAAATATTCAGTTCATTTGTCTCGCTGGCCCTCTAAATGAAGATTAATGTCATGCTGGGCATCTAATGAGCACCATAACGCCGTTCCCATACTGCTACAGCAACAGAACGTTAAAATGCACAATAATTGGCTCGATGTCACATTAGCTCGGAACTTAAGGGTCATATGATGCGATTTCAATTTTTTCCTTTCTCTTTGGAGTGTTACAATTTCTTGGTGTTTAAAGAAGATCTGTAAAGTTGCAAAGACTCAAGTCTCAAATCCAAAGAGATATTCTTTATAAAGTTCAGAGTCAGCCACACCTACCAAAAACGGCTCATTCTAACACCCCCCCACACGTCTACATCACGATGTGGAAATATTTGCATAATACCGCCCAAATGTTCACGCAAAGAAAAAGGCATAACTTTTATTCTCGCTGTAGTTATTGTTGTTGTGCCATGTCGTGAGGGCGCTGTGTGTGCTTCGTTTTGTGAAAGCGAATTTACTTTGTTTGGTCTTCCAAAAGAGGATTATATCTGCTTTGTCATGCCTGGAGCTGATCCTTGCTGGTTGCTGAGGAAATACTACAACTTTGCACTGTGGATCCCGGACGGCTTTCACCGTGGACGAAGCGG
>JADLZN010007833.1:0-18519 GCA_018155175.1 Sinocyclocheilus anophthalmus
CTGTTTAGAACAATAACAAACAAACAAAACCAATAATAATCATATTTTGTGACATTAAATTTTTTAATATGTATCTTTTAATTCCTCCCAATCACACCTCTTTTGATTTGCTCGAATTTTATTATATTATATCTTTCTTTTATTCTTTTTTATTACTACTTTTATTTCCATTACATTTCTATTTTTTATTACTTATTATATCTTAACTTAGTATCTCTTTTACTTTTTGATTCCTCATCATTGTTTCTTTCTCCTGGTAACGATGATAATTATGTGTATATTTGTTAATTTGAATATTTTTTAAATGTATATTATATGGCCAGGGGATGCGGCGATAGGGAAGACGGAATGGGCGCTCATCATAAAGATGGATCCTGTGCACAAAATCCTTTGCCTCTCCACAATCCAGTTTATTCTTGGAGAAAACATCTTGGTAAGACACAACAAGAGCTGCCAGTTTTCTCTTCCACATTTCTGAAACTTCACATCCATCAATGCCAATGTCCGTCAGACCATAGTCTTTCAGCAACTGCACGGGATCAGTGGGCGAGGCAGTTTCGAGGGAATCTGAATTAGGAATGTCACAATGTGTTCTACTCAATCCCTGCATAACAGTGAGGTCTTCGACAGCTAGACAGGAAGAAACGTCAGCCAGTTTAGAGTTGCGGCGAAGTGTCACTGATGTTGGATTAGGGTTAAGTATCTTCATTGGCACCCATCGATCACCCCACATTGGTGTTACTACTCGTCCGACAAGAATGCTTTTAGGTGCTGAACGTGCAGTGCTTGGCTCAACTATTACAGTGCTTCCCGGGGAAACTGGGGCATTTGCGGGCAATTTCCCCAAACAAGGTACTCATGTCTGGGAAGTAGAGTGACTGCCTGACAGAGTTTCACAGTACCAAGTTTATCAGGCTGCTGAGGGCCAGACCATTGGGAGATGCAGCTCAGAAGCTCGAGGAATTGCTCACACTCAGGATTACCGTTACTGCAGGAAACAAGTTCCCAGTACTTGTCATGAGATTTCATCTTCTGTAGAATGCATTTGATCACGTTGCTTCCAATTATGAACTCGACTCTTTGTCCAGGCACTACAAGAGTTGGAACAACAAACTTAAATCCATAAACTTCAATCTTCAAGACGTACACTTTGGCTGAATTGTAAGGCCACCACAGCCAACCAGAACCACATTACTTGGAATCACTTGAGGATGTGGAAGAATACCATCAGCTTGCAGCATGGACTCACACTCTTCACTAAGCGTGCAGGACATACTACCAGAATCCAGTAACCCCTTTAATGTGTAACGGCCACAAACTGTCACAGGAGCATAAAACAACTCACTTGCCCCATCAGCTCTCTGAGACCCCACATATAACACGGTTTTGTCTTCTGGCAATGACTCGCAGCTGTTCACGAAAACATTTTGCACATCTGCTGCTTCTGTGAGGGAGGTTTTATTAAAATTGCCCATGTTACCGCTCTCATCACATGGGCTATTCAGTTTAACTGAGCGGTATCTGAGGGAGTCACAGGGCATGCTGCTTTGGGACAGTCACTCTTAAAGTGGCCAGGACTGAGACAGTGACGACATAGCCTGTCACGTCTACAATGCGAGTACGTAGTGTGTTCCTTGGATCTACAGACCCTACATGCAGAGCCTAAACTGGTCTTGAAGTCCGAAGTTTTGTCTGCATGAACCTGACTGTGTGAAGTTAAAGAGGCAGTGCACAATGACAGGACTCTATCCATCATGCCAACCACATGTTGAAGACTGGTGTCTGGAGAGAATGGAACAGCATTAGGATTAAGATGACTTACAGGAGGCAGAGACTGGGCTAGCATAGAAGCAGGCTGCTGAGGAGAACTGGACACAGAATTGGGACATGCTGTAACAGTGCACTGGTTGCAAGTTGACAAAGACATGGTGTGCTGCGTCCTCGATGAAACTCTCTTTAGATCCCTCTGATGACTATCCAACTGCTCCTGGATCTCAGCGGTGCTCCACTTCTCAGCTGGTTTAAACTGAAAAGACATAGCAAGACTTGGGTCTGGACAATGCAAAATAAACATCATGACAGCATCTGCAGCAGGATCCTCGACGCTCTTAAAAAGGCACAAATAACAGTCGCAAGCGAATCTATGGGCGTTGTTAAGGAGACATTATCCAGGGGGATATGCTACATGGAACTGTACTATCTCTGCTCTATGGGAATAGACACAGTATATAAAGTCGCCAAAACTGAGACAGGAGACATGCGCATGTAGCCAGGTAAGAGGCTCTTTCCATACACTGCAAGTTGATGCCTCTAATCATAGCCATCACCACACGCGCAGCTTGAAACGAAACTGGGGGGGGTGGGGGGGAAAAACCCGGATATCAATAGGGTCCACTGGCATTCAGTTCAGGGTGGCTTCGTAGGGTCACCTTGACAACATCTCTCGCTTTTCCAGCTAGTCTGCTCATGATGAGATCAGAAACATCAGTTTGCGTTTTGGATTTCATTCTGCTTAAATAACTGCACATCATATCCTCCCATTCATGGACCGTAAACGAATCACTCTTATCGCCCCTGAAGAATGGTGGAGGTGCTGACTCTAGCTGAACTATCACCTTCAGACTAGATGCATCAGTACACTCACTGGAGTGCTGAGACTGGCAAGGAGGATTAGGCTGTACTGGGCTGGGCTGAGCTGGTGCGCAAGATTAAGGCTGGCTGAAATACTCTCCCCTATTTTGTGAGCCAAATCTGAAATTATGCTTCCTAATGCCTCGGATGAAATGACACGTTCAGTATCCGGGCGTGTGATTGGGGTGGAGCTAGCTGTTGGGCCTACAGAAGCACTGATTGCTGAATCAACTGCGTGCATATAGTCAAGACCCACATTAGCTAACGCTCTCCCTCTCCCATAATAACCATGAGATGTAACTTCAGACATCTTCCTGTTGTGATAAATTTCAGGCCCACCGCCCCTGCCCATTGGAAAAGTTAAATTAGGTTGTTTCGTAGGGCTGAAATCGTCATTATCAATATCCTCAAACATGTCTCAAAAGCAAAGTAAACACATATAAAACATGAAAAATTACTACAAATGAATATGCCTCAAACAGCAAAACCTTAACTGATTCACAAATTTTCATATATTTTTCATATATGATCCTGGAAATTTGAAATCAAACCAACTCAGTTAATTATCAGGATGAATACAGCTCAGAGAGAAAAGATTCTTCTCTCTTTTCTTGATGGAAGTAAAATATTTTTTAAAATGCATCAACAGTCAATCATTATATACTGTTCAGATAAAGGATACGATGCTCGAATTTCAATGAAGCGTCCCGCGGTCCTTATCACACAGTCTCTCGATTAACATGCATCAACGAAGAGGAAAGATTCCCAGAGAGAAAAGTTGTCGATCAGGAAGTCAATTAAACTCTTATCCGTTCCTTTAAGATGAAACAGTCTGACCCGTGTTATCACGCGCTGTTCATCTCACACACGCGCCCTCCTTATCCGCGAGCACGGAGCCGCTGCGAGCGATGGCGGTGAGGAAGACCGGGAGAGAAGATCGGTGAAGCAGGCGAGCCGTCATGCAACCACGGCGATCTGCGAAGTGCTGATCTGGTGATCCGAAATGGTCACGGGCACCACGTGTAACCGGTGTAATCTGCGTTGTGTTTTTTTCTCAGAGTAGTAACCAGACGGACATCAGTTGACGGTTCGACTCTTCATTTACTGATAAAACATAAAACAGTCTTTACAGTGTGTTTTCGCCCTTCTTGTCTTTTCTCTCCCATGCAAAGACAGTGCAGAAAGGGAAGAGAAAATGGTATAAAACTGGCATACAAAATTAATTTAAGGAGTGAAAAAACAGCATACCTGATAAAACATAAAAGTCTTTACAGTGTGTTTTTGCCCTTCTTGTCTTTTCTGTTAAATGAATGTAAAGTGCAACGCAATTAGCACGTGCTTCAAGTGCATTGATCGACAGAAAACTGATCAAACTTAGTGAAAATACAGAAATAAATCAAATATACATATAAAATAATGTCACAAATATGATTTAAACAGAGTATAAAAGTGCTTTTTAAAGCAAAGATGAAATTAGATTAATCAGAGCTCATTAGAAACCCACCTCTCCCATGCAAAGACAGTGCAGAAAGGGAAGAGGAGGTGCAAAGACAGGAAATTAAGACTAACGCTGCTGTCAGAATTTTAAAGGGCAAGGTGCACACACAGAGACAGGCATATCAGGTATACATTGTGAACATTTGTGTAATTCTACATATGACATTAACATTACTTTCAATACCTGTTACACTGGTAACGGAATAATTGAACTGAGAAAATTGATCCGCAGCAACACGTTCATTTTGACACTTGCTATTCTAGCGTGTAATGATAATGGCATCAAAGTCCATCTCTGGAGATCTTGTTCCACCCTGGCTAGAATTTGTAGATAATTGGCATCTGGAATAACATGCAGGCATGGATGAACGACAATGCCCAGGTATGTAATTGAAGACTGAATGGGAATATCACATGGCAGTCTGACTGCTTTGGCCATACTATTAAATGGAAGCAAGCAGGATTTTTCCCAGTTAATTTTGTAACCGGACAGAGTGCTAAACTTTCCAAATACCTCTAGAATCTGCGGAATTGAAACTTGAAGGTCCGAAATAAAAAGTAATATATCATCCGCATAAAGAGATATATGTTGTTTATAAAAATTAACTGGGATTGAACAAACATTTTCCTGTCTTATCAGTTGCGCTAGAGGCTCGAGCGACAACGCAAATAACATTGGGGATAAAGGGCACCCTTGTCTTGTGCCTCTTTGTAAATTGAAGGGTAAAGAGTGCACCCCATTAGTTACTACAGAAGCCGTGGGGTTCTTATATAAGACCTTAATCATATTCACGAAGCCTTCGCCAAGTCCATATCCATCCAAAACAGACCAGAGGTAGTCCCACTCCAGCCTATCAAATGCCTTCTCCACATCCAAGGAAAGAACTGCAGCTGGAGTGGGACAGCCCTGAGTCTCATGTATGACATGCATAAGTCTCCGAATATTATCCGCAGCTAGTCTGTTTGGCATAAAGCCGGTCTGGTCTGGATGCACTAGTTTATTTATATACCGCTGTAATCGCAAGGCTAGGATTCTAGCATACATTTTAACATCTGTATTTAACAAACTAATGGGTCTATAATTAGCAACTTATTTCTCTTATTTCTACGTTTTTTTAACTGAGTCGAATGATTGTTGACTACAGCGGGGTAAATGAGAAAATTTGGAATTCCTAGCGCATGTAACTCCTTCTGAATGCTTCCGAAAGCCTGTCTTCTACGGGAAGTGAACCCACCTAATTGTCTAGCCGAAAAATAGGGGGACAAAAAAAAAAAAAAGAAAAAAAAAAAGACTCTGAATCTTTTCCCTTTTTTTATGTAATCAACGAAATCAGTGCCTGTTTTCTTTGCGGAGGAAAAATTCAGCCTCTACCCGGCCTAGCCCAACGCCAAAATGTACGGATGTTAGAAAGACAGGCCCCAGTAAATCAAAATATTTAAGAAATAGCTCTGCTGGGATTTCGTCTAAGCCTGGCGCTTTGCCTTTCTTAGCGCCTTGCAAAGCCTCTTTAAGCTCCTCTAAGGTGACAGGCTGCCCTAAAAGTTCAGCTTCTTCATGACTAAGATGGGGTAGATTGAGAGACTGCAGAAAATCAGTATGGCTTGGATTTGAAGAGTTAAGTTCAGAAGTGTAGAGTTTGGCATAGAAATTAGAAAATGTTGAGTTAATTTCTTTTCCATCCCTGACCAGCCCTTTAGATGGGTGATTAATTATGTCAATACAGGCTTTCGCCTGACTTTGTTTCAGTCTTAGGGCTAAGAGTTTGCTGGGTCTAGCATAGGGGTGCCCAAACTCGGTCCTGGAGGGCCAGTGTCCAGAAGAGTTTAGCTCCAACCCCAAGTAAACACACCTGAACCAGCTAATCAAGCTCTTACTAGGCATACTAGAAACTTAAAGGCAGGTGTGTGGGCAAGTTGGAGCTAAACACAAGTTGGACACCGGCCCTCCAGGACCGAGCTTGGGCACCCCTGGTCTAGCACCTCTGAAATAATAAGTCTGTCTCGTCCTGAAAATCACAAATTCAGCTTTCTTTCTTAAAAGATCATTCAGTTCTGCCTTAAGGGTCTGAAGTGTCTTGAATACCAAATTAGAAAAAGAGGAGTTTAGTGACAATTCAAGCTTTTGACATTCTTTTTCTAAAAAGTAAATTCTTTGATTTTGCATCTTTTTTACATTGGTGCCAAAGGCTATAGAGAAATCTTTAATGAAACCTTTTGTAGCTTCCCAGACAAATATAGGGTCATCAACAGAACCAATATTAAATGAAAGAAATTCAGACAGACCGGCTTTGAAATCATTATCGAACTGGCTATTCTGCAAAAGAGAAATATTAAAACGCCACCGCGGAGATCTTTCAACCAGCGGATTGCACTTAAAGTCTGTCATTATAGGATTATGATCTGCGAGAATAGCTGGAAGTATTTCTGTATGCTCAAAAGAATTCAAAAGTTCTTTGGAACACAGTAAATAGTCTATTCTTGAAGATGAAAGATGTCATGTAATTCCTACTCAAGGGGTTCTCAGATCTCCAAACATCAACCAGATTCAGTGCTTTCAGAAAATCGTTAAGTGCAGCAGAAGAGTTAAGATGAACTAAATTGGAGGAGGAAGATCTGTCCAGTATTGGGTTTATTACAGCATTCATATCCCACCGGTAATCAAAGAATAATTTGTTAAAGAAAGCAGATGACTAGTTACATGCGAAAAATTTTTTGCCTCAAATATTGTAGGAGCATAGACTGATATGAATGCTATGTTCTTCCCCTTAATATCTGTGCAAAAATAGGCAAGCCTGCCAGATTGGTCCTGGCTTTCTCTATCAACTTTGAGGTTACAGCTGCGAGAAATAAACAAATTAGTAACAATAAACAATGGTACCTTTAGTTTTAGTATTATCCGTAGAAAAAGCAGCCACTTTACAAAATTTATTCTGTAACCTCTGAACGTCCATTCTCTTTAAATGCGTTTCCTGAATTAACGCGATATCTATTGCTTTTCTGCGCAAATACATTAAAAATGTGGCTCTTTTATTTGGACTATTAAGCCCTCTAATATTCAGTGATATAATTTTGAATTGATCCATAATCTACTAAAGTGGTACAAATTCAATATATTTTGCAAAACAAAAATGTTTCTGTTTAGCCTGTGACAAGACCACAACAGTGTAAAAAATAAATAGAAATAGCACAAACAAATATCCCCTATCAGAGACCGCTAAAACCCCCAATACTACAAGGGTCCGTGACAACATCAACTGTTATTCACCAGAGCATCAACGTCATCCACCCTCTTCCACTGAACATGAAATATGCAATGCATTAACAATAAGTAAAGATAACAACCATATATGCCTACATGAACAGACTATACACATCAAACCGTTTAACTGCATATAATTAAAAAAAGAAAAAACTTACAGGGCTACCATCACTCCGAACCGATGCAACTTTATTGAGAGAAGCCCTCACTCCCTCGCTTCACTTTCCAAGGCTCTCTTTACTCATCCTTGACCTCTGGAGGAAGGTGTAGGCCCATAACAATGACTAGCTTTGTTACCGCCTGGCCAACCCGATCGCACTGCCATGACGAGCTTGTGGCCAAGTATTTCCTTTAACTCCGAGCGTCGTATACCCGATGTTGTTCCGACGTACGAGTCCTAGCGCAGGGGTACTCTTTGAGACAACATTAGAAATTTGCCATAGCGCTTGACTCCTTCTCGTACTACTTGTCTACATCCCCAAAGCCTGTTCCTCTTCTACGGATATTGAACCTGTCCTGTTATATTCAGCGGAATGACAAACACCGCACCAGCAAGGTTGCCTTCTTTTACCTGATCTCTTATCCTGATTGGTCTCTGCCTTTATCGCTTCCTAGCACCACTTCTAATTGGCGGAATCGCGCCTGTTCGGTCCTCGGAGTTAACGTAAGTCCTCACCTCGAATTATACGTCAACAGCTTGCGTCAGATTTTAACGTATAGTCCTCTGGTAGAATGTGCCTTGTTCGCGGCTGCGGTCTTCTCCGTCAGATCCTCAACTGCTACCTAGTTCTTCTTCAACGCCGGTGTATTCCAGATAGGGAGCATTTTTTCCTTTGAGAAAACTACCTACATTTGGAGTCCATCCCCTTCCACTGCCCTGGGGGCAAGTCCCTATTCAGCTGCTCCTTAGCAATTTGTTTTTACTGTGGAGACCTGTCTTCTCCTAGACTCCCGCGCCTTTTTCAAGGTGAGCTTCTAGGTCGTCGCACCTCTGTTTGTTGCACTGTATTTATACTTTTCCTTCTTTTTTCTCTTGTTTTTTTCCTCATTATAATGTACACACACACATGCATATTTGACTGAGACAAAACCACGAATTGTCTGACTATTTTTTGCAGACTTTCCACTAAAATCCAAAGTTCAATGACCTCGAAATACATCACACCATGGTCCTAAGTATTCCATGACCCTTTTGCTCTGGTCGACACATCTATTATTTCATTCAACTCAGGTTGCTTCTCCACCTTTCCATCTCTTCTCGATCCATCTCGCTGTTGCAGATGTTCACTTACACACTTCGATTGATCCAGCTGTGTTTGACTGTATATCTGATTGCTACCTGGATGAGACAACGCCACACACCTTCCTATTAAGCACCTTTACCCGCTCACCTGTGCATGGCAGCAGCACATTGACATCAGAGGTCAAAGGAATTTCCTGAAGAGCTCAGAGACAGAATTGTTGGCAAGGCACAGATATGGCCAAGGTTACAAAAAAATTTCCTGCTGCACTTAAGGTTCCTAAGAGCACAGTGGCCTCCATAATCCTTAAATGGAAGACGTTTTGGACGACCAGAACCCTTCCTAGAGCTGTCCGTCTGGCCAAACTGAGCTATTGGGGGAGAAGAGACTTGGTGAGAGAGGTAAAGAAGAACTTAAAGATCACTGTGGCTGAGCTCCAGATATGCAGTCGGGAGATGGGAGAAAGTTCTAGAAAGTCAACCATCACTGCAGCCCTCCACCATTCGGGGCTTTATGGCAGAGTGGCCAGACAGAAGCCTCTCCTCAGTGCAAGACACAAGAAAGCCCGCATGGAGGACTCCAAGATGTTGAGAACAACGATTTCCTCTGGTCGATGCGACCAAGATGGAACTTTTTTAGAGCCTTATCTAACGCGGGTGTGTGGAAAACCAGGCACTGCTCATCACCTGTCCAATATAGTTCCAACAGTGAAGCATGGTGGTGTCAGCATCATGCTGTGGGTGTGTTTTTCAGGTGCAGGGACAGGACGATTGGTTGCAATTGAGGGAAAGATGAATGCGTCCAAGTACAGGGATATCCTGGACGAAAACCTTCTCCCGAGTGCTCAGGACCTCAGACTGGGCCGAAGTTTTACCTTCCAACAAGACAATGACCCTAAGCCCACAGCTAAAATAACGAAGGAGTGGCATCACAACAACTCTGTGACTGTTCTTGAATCGCCCATCCAGAGCCCTGACTTAAACCCAATTGAGTATCTCTGGATAGACCTAAAAATGGCTGTCCACCAACTTTACCATCCAACCTGACATAACTGGAGAGGATCTGCAATGAGGAATGGCAGAGGATCCCCAAATCAGGTGTGAAAAACTTGTTGCATCTTTGCCAAAAAGACTCGTATTGGCTGTATTAGATCAAAAGGGTGCTTTTACTAAATATTGAGCAAAGGGTCTGAGTACTTAGGACCATTTGATATTTCAGTTTTTCTTTTTTTAGTAAATCTGCAAAAATGTCAACAATTCTGTTTTTCTGCCAATATGGGTGCTTGTGTGTACATTAATGAGGAAAAAAATTAACTTATGATTTTAGCAAATGGCTGCAATTTAACAAAGAGTGAAAAATTTAAGGGGGTCTGATTACTTTCCGTACCCACTGTATATACATATATTTATATATATAATATATTCAAATTACTCACTAAAAAGTGAGACCATAGGGAATTTTTTGAAAATAAAAATGATAGAAAAATGTTTGTTTCTACTGTCTGGGGTCTGCCATCAGGAGTTACATGGGATGTTATTGTTACAACTTTTCTTTTTCTTCTTTCTCACTTTTTCCCCCTATGGATATTAAAAAAAGTTGACGGGGTTCTTTTTTTCACTCCTGGTGAGTTTGTATCCTTCCATGCACAAGCTAGTTAATGGGCTTTTGGTCATTGACTTGCAGAAAGTTTTCTGCGCAAGTTAGTGTTAGCGGCTACTAGAATAGAGGGGGGGCGCCGACACTGATCTTGCATACCCCTTGGCAAATGTGCAGTTGCGCCCCTGCTCTTATGTAGTGGTGAACTAGTGCGGTATAAGTTAGGTTAGGTTTTAGGTCGCCGGACATTCGCTTTCGCTTGACACTGTTCTATACAGTCGACAGTCCTAAAGATATCACTACCACAATCAGTTTTAACAGTATGCAACCACTTTATATCGACATGAAAAAAATATTTCAAAACCACCTTCGTGTATTCTAGCAGTAAATTTATACCAGAGAAAGCTTTGATGTGCTATCGCAGCGCTTGATGGGCAAGGGACCAAATGACAATTCCACTAACTGGGTTAACGTCCGATGTGTTTTAAATAAAATGACTTTTAACATTTAAATAGAAAATTTAAATATAACAGATCAGGAAACTGTAAAGCTTGTATTAATATTGGTTTTACTATAGACCTGCAGTGAAAACATTAATTTGAATGAATTATTGAACTTCGTTTTGTACTGTGAGGTAAATTTGCAGACGGCCCCTAAAGCAGCCTAGACGATTATGCAGCGAATTAACAAACTTCATAATAAATGCCTACAAATGACAGTCATGTGGTACGTAATCCTATTTTGTTAAAATGTAGTTTTTAAAATAAAAAAGTATTACATCAAATTATGTAATTGGCCAGCGAATAAAGTCCGTGCTGCTGGAGATGCAGCTGGAAGTGCTGCTGCGAGATGCCGATGCTGCATTTTGCGCCAGCCCCTGATAACCGAGAGGAGAATTTATTTCGCATAAATCAGCTAAAGCTAACAAATCATCCACAATCCCTCTCCAAACACGTTCAGATTCCCCTGACATTTTGCGTCACTTGAATCCATCTTCATACTCCCGCTGTAATGACGTATAGCTTTTCTCACTGTCCAATGACAGTGCGTGTAACATTTACAAGCGAGAGAGGGTTGGCTCTTCAAATCCAGGCAAAAGTTGATTGGTTGCTCCCACGTGTGTACTGTCCAATGGCCAGTGTTGGGAAGGTTACTTTGGAAATGTAATAGGTTACAGATTGCAAGTTACCCAATTTAAAAAGTAATAGTAGTGTAGCTTTTTCAATTACTTTATTAAAGTAATGTAACTGATTACTTTTGATTACTTTTCTAAATTTCTAATGAATGTTTTCAACTGTTAATCATTTTCATACATTTACACCATGCAGGGTTAACCTGGTCAACACTGGTTACTGTCAGACTTTCAAAATCCTTCATGACTTGAATTAAGATGATCAAATTTGATCATCCACCACAAAATCAGACTTTAGTACGCCCTTTTACGTTGAGATTGTTCATGCAGATAAATCAAAGAATAGTTTTATGATACTGTTTTTGAATAAATACAGGAAACACTGCATCTAACAATGCTTTGGATTAAAAAAAAAAAGTACAGTAGGCCTAACCATGTTTTTTTTTTGGCAAATGGATTACCATATGTCTTTATTTTTACTACAAATTCCATGGTTAAACTATGGTTAGTGTAGCCAAAACCATGGTTAATAATTTGTGGTTACCATGGTTAGGTAAAATCATTGTTAAATTCCATAAGAGTTGTGTTGTTTTCTGCCCTAGCTCCCCCTAAACCTATTATAAACTATATGATCATTTGTCTGCTAAATTACTACTTTAACTTTACAGTAGATAATAATGATGTCCTTTAGTATACAGTATTTTGAGTGATGATTGATGAGCAATGGGCTGCTACTGCTTAACTAAGTAAACAAAGACAAAACTGCAATAGCGTATTTACAGATGAAACTGACCTACACTTGAAATCCTGAGCATTAATTTTGCTTCTCTGCTCCACCTGTGCGCTTATACAGTCCACTCAAATCTCTTGCATTGATTACTCTGATCTAAACCGTTTGGCGGAGGCGCGCGAGCCGAAGTGCATTCCCAATCACGACTAACCGATTCATGATTTATACGAGATTTATTATTGAATGTTGAATTCGGAAACAATCGCTTTAGTACATCCGGCAGGCAATTATACAATAATAATATTAAAAATAGCGGGCCAAATCGACTGCCAAGCCACCGGGAATTGTCCCAGCTCCCGATGATCAGTCCGCGCCTGATTTCCACAGAGACACGCAGACGTGCAGGATTCATATTTAAATAGTCTTTTTGTGGCTTTATATTCACAGACACTAGTCCATATCGCATAGATTTAAGCATATTGACCTACTTTTGATTTATTCATCCAAATGTTGCATATTCCGTGACATTCCGCACTATAGGAATTCCAACCAGTCCGTGTTTTTCGCATTGCGGAAATCATAGGGCCGTATGTCTCATATTTTAGAGTAGTCAGAGCAATTTGGGAAATAAAATCAATCAAATCTGTATGTGCGTGAAAATATTCAGATGTTACCCCCTTTGTAATCGTTAACATTTTCATAAGTAACTGTAATTTAATTACACATTTTTCTTAGTAACTGTAAATAATTAGTTATATTTATTTTGTAATTAAATTACTTAACGCCGTTACTTGTAACTAGTTACTCCCCAACACTGCCAATGCCATTTTTTTAAACTCGATTGACTAATGGATAAAGAAAAGCATTTGGCAAAAGAACAAAGAAAAGCAATTGGCAAATAGAGAGAGAAAAGCGATTGCCAAATGCATTTTTAAAGGGGTCATATAATGCAATTGAAAATTTTCCTTTCTCTTTGGAGTGTTACGCCGCCGCCATGTCGTGAAGACGCTGTGTGTTTAGTTGTGAAAGCGAAACTACTCAGGCCCGCCGTGTGTGATGCTGTGCGAAACTACTTTGCTTGGTCTTCCAAAAGAGGACACGACTAGAAATAATGTTATGTTGTATTTACAAACACTGTTCCAGAACAGTTCAACCAAAAATATTCAGATGTGTGCAGCGCATTTTTTATTCGCTTAATCTACTGTTTCCTGATCCTGTGATAGTAGACTACAATGACGGCTGTTCTGACTCACAGACTGTAAGTACTTTTTTATATTTAAAGAATTTGCCACTGATGATTCAAACGGAAGTTTTGAGCAGTGTAGAGTAGCACTTTGTTTGTTTCATTTCTTCTCCGATCAAAAATGCAGACATGGTTTATGTTTACGCGGTGCGATGCAACGCAATGCGTAAAAAGACAGTATAAGTCATTATAATCCGTATTTATGTCCCCACTGGATGCAACAAATGCCTAGTTTATAATGGGTTTTAATGTTTTTGTCTGGTCGCTTTCACGGTATGGTAAGGGGCTTAACATTTCCGTCACACGCTTGAGGTATTCGGCCAATCACAACGCTCTGGATAGCTGGCCAATCAGAGCACCCCTCGCTTTTCAGAACGATGAGCTTTGTAAAATCGACTCGTTTCAGAAAGGTGGGGCATAGAGGAGAATCAATAATGTACATTATGTGGAAATAATGTGTTTTTTTAACCTTAAACACATAAACATCATTTCATTACACCAAATACACCAAATAATGTCTTTTTTAGCAACATCATATGACCCCTTAAAAAATCTTTAAAATTGCATGTTTTAAAAATATTTAATAATGTAATTTTTATTGTTTTATTAATCCACGTTTTAAAACATTAATTAAATAAACAGTTTTAAATTTGTCTATTTATTCGTTAAAAAACTATTTTTTAAATGTATTGTTTTATTGTTTTATTACCTGCATTTAAAAACACTAATTAAAGGGGTCATAGGATGCGATTTCAATTTTTCCTCTCTTTGAAGTGTTACAAGCTCTTTGTGCATAAAGAAGATCTGTGAAGTTGCAAAGGCTAAAGTCTCAAAACCAAAGAGATATTCTTTATCAAAGTTAAGACTCTGCCACGCCCCCCTTAAACGGCTCATTCTAACATGCCCCCACATATCTACATCACTATGTGGAAATATTAGCATAATACCGCACAAATGTGCACGCAAAGAAAGAAAGCATGGTTTCAGTAACCGCAGTTAGTGATGAAGCAGCCATGTCAGGGAGATGCTGTGTGTGTGTCAGTGCGAAAGCAAAATCACTTTATTTGGCCTTCTGAAGGTAGATGCATTTAGGAATCTTTAAGATATCTTACAACAGAACAGCAATGCATTTTATGGATGATTGTTTACCTAGTGAACCTAGGAGAGGAGGTAATGCTGACTTTGCTATGACAATCTGGCGCTTCTAAATCAGCTACTGTTTTGTTATTAGTTTAAGTATTTGCTATTGACTGTTCAAATGCGGAGTTTTGCACATCGTGTGTGTGAGAGAGAGAGAGACAGAGAGGGAGAGGGAGAGGGAGAGGGAGAGGGTCACATCACAGTTGAGTGGTGTCTTAAACCGTGGCTTGTGTACTGCAAACACATACCAGCTTCATCACTGTGTCTGTCACGTGACTCTGTTCCCCTTTCGGTCTTGAACTGATGGTAAAACTAATGACGTTATTTACTGTCTTTACATTTATTTTGAAAGCTGACGCTCGCGATTATGGTAAGGGGCGTTACACTTCCGACGAGTGCTTGCGGTGTTCGGCCAATCAAAATGCACTGGGTCAGCTTTTCCAATCAGATCAAACTGCACTTGTCGGAAGGAGGGACTTTGTAGAAAACAAGCGTTTGAGAGAGGCGGGGCATATAATGTACAGTATTTGAAAAATAATGTGTTTTTTTTGAACATTAAAGCATGTCAACATATTCTGTTACACCAAATACACAAAATAATGATCTTTAAAAAAGCATCATATGACCCCTTTAAATAACCCTTTAAGTATGTATATTAATTTGTCCTTTAAAGTGATTTATTTATATACATTTTTATGTTTGAATTATTAGATCAATAAATTGATTCTTCATTGTATTTTTAAGTGGCACTCTCGGTCCTCCATAGTTAATAGCTTGGTTTTGTCAAATTGTTTTAGGTTGGGTTGCTGTTGTGTTGTGTCAAACATGAGGTATCATGATTAATGAGGTATTTTTAAAAGAAAATAGTCCCCACTCTTTCTTGATAAAATCATGATGTGTCGTAATGCCATGGCAGCATATTCTGAAATTCTGCAAAATCAGCTTGGATAACAAAATAAGCGAGATAAGGGTCACCAGCCCCAGTGCAAAAATCCTGAACAATGAAATAAGAAGCAGTTGGGTTAGGAGGGGGTAATTGTACTTACATTGACTGTTAGTCAGATGGAATATAGCTCACAAACTGCTTTAAAGTGTTGTGTTAACCTTTAAACTCCTAGGTCAGCCTTTTATTCTCAGACTGACCTCATCCTTGTTATCTTAAAAGGTGTAAAGTAAAGGAATGTACAGGAAGCTCACTCAGGAAACAGGAAAGGTGTTTGCACACTCCTGCGCAATGCAGTTATTAGTAGCTTGAAGAGGTTGTTAGGAGGTTTATGCTCAGAAGTATTGTCGCGGTAATACAGAAAATAGCTGGAGCTGCATTATTATCTTTTAAAAAGGTATGTGCATTTTTAAAGATACCTTCCTGGATTTTCTAAAGAATTTTAGCAAATTAACATATTTTGTTACCTCAGACAAGTTACATGAATAGTCGGTACTGTGATCTTTCTCATGTATTCTTTATTGACATTTACAGTGGTTACCCACTGGGAGTGTCACTCGGTACTACTTGGTGAAAAACGTAACATTATAAAATGCAACTTGTCTTCAAGACTATTGCTATCTTACATTTCATGTATACATAGACAAAAATGGAAACAACTGTGTCATTTATTTAAATTACATTTTTAAAGTGGTCTAATTATTATTATGATTATTATTATTATTAAGGTAACTTTATAGTACTAAAATATGATCATATTTTTTTTTTTCTCCAAAAATTGTCTTTATAGTAAGTGAACTAAACATTGACTAACAAAAGGTTTTTAGTTTTATATTTAAATAATATTTGGGCTGTTCTATTTAAAGAAAATATATTTTTAGTACCAATTTACACTCCAATCATATAATTTATTAGTACATGACAAAATTGTGTTTCTTCTATTCTAAAATTTTATGGTGGCTTTTAATAATGTATTTTCTATGTGCATTCTACTAATATAATCAGCGTCAAAAATACTTTTGATGTTGACATTTGTAGTTTTCCCAACATGCGTGCAGGGACTAACAGAATACATTTTTGAAATTACAGTGTTTATCCGGGTACCATTGTGTAGAAGAGGAGCTTTTGCTTATGGTGATGTGGTCATAAACAATGTTTTCCACTACCAACAGTCCATCTGGGATGCCCCCCACGGCATCCTCCAGCTCACATCCACATGTGCTCAGTGTCCATCCCAGCGCAACACAAAGGCTCTGAATGAATTATTCGCTCCATGGTAACTACAACAAACACAATTCTGCACTTTCTCCAGGGGATGCGTTTAATTACTATCTAGTCTGCTCATTTAAAACCACACATTTCCAGGAGCTAGAAAACTATTAAGAAATGGAAACATCTTCCTCGTGCAAACAATGCCAAGACGTCTCCGTGAATGAAATACACATTGATTGTAAATGTACAGTAGGAGGAAGCTTGCGGTGATTCACTGTTTGTAGTTTGACTTTATTTGCAACACATGTGCTGACTTCAGGGTGCATGATTGCAAGAGTCGAGGGACAGCATTCCAGTTTGGTTTATACCGTCTAGACAGAAAAAGGTTGGGGGGGCAGATTTACCCCTTCTTCCTTTTAATTAAGAAGTCAAAATATTTAAATTGCAGTGCTCGAAATCACTTTTCCCCATCCACATCCAGTGAAAACCTAGAGGCAAAGTAAAGGACGCTTTCTTACACCTCCTCTGTCTGCTTTTTTCCAGGGCCACCAGGGCAGTCTCAGATAGGACCCCCTGGCCCTACAGGCACAGCGGGACCCCGTGGCCCACCAGGGCGGCAGGGTGGACCCGGAGTCAGAGGACCACCTGGACCTTCAGGATACTGTGACTCCTCTCAGTGTGTAGGCATCCCTTACAATGGACAGGGTTACCCAGGTAAGCACAGTACGGTTGACTGAAAACTGTCTTGAGCTCTGTCCCAAAACTTTGTGAGCTGTCTCGTTGAGGTGTGTTGAGCTTCTAAGGCAACATTCTAAATGAAACAGAAGCCTCAAATAATTTGAAAACAACAAATCCACTTTATTTTTCAATGTGTAAGCCATTTTCTGTGAATGTGCGAGACTTCCGGTTTATTAGCTGCTGTAGGGAAATAACGAGAAGAATATCAAAGTGCAATAAATGTTAAAACTGTTTGCACTACAAACCAGTGTTTTGCACATTAGCAGGCAAAACAAGCTGTTTTTTACAGCTAAAAATAGCTGGAAGCGATTGACACCAGAAGCCAGACCCATACATTTTACAAATGCCTGCACCTGCTCTTACTGGAACAATCAGGTGGATAGCATTGATTCCAATGGAATTTGACATTAACATGTTGCTAAGCTAACAATGTGACACTCTAAGAATAATTACAACACAACACAACACCCACACCAAATATCGGGTATACTGACTTGACCAAACTTGTTTTAAACTTGCTTTTCACTTTGGCTGAAATATAGGTAGAGGATAAGACAAATAATGGTTAATTATTTTAAATTGTACATATTTACCTAATAATGCGGTCATCAGCCATTTGGAAATATTTACCAATAATGAATAGAGGAAAGTTAATAGAAACCTTTGCTTAATAGATTCTATGAGCTTAATACTTTTTACAAACAAACCTTATAATAGATGTACCATACACATATAATGTTATAAGAGCATTTTGGACATTTGTTGAAATGAATTCCTTATCAGCTTGACGAATTTGAAAGCTACTTCTCATTGCTCGAATTGCAAGGAATGATTATCTTTACCTAAAAAATTTATTGTGTCCCAAAACAAAACACCTTTTTGATATTCAACATAATACAATATCACAGATTATAGAGACACATAATTAGATCAGTTAACCTAAAAACGTTTTGACTGAAATGTTGATATTCAGATAAATTGACAAAATGAAGAAGAGCATATCTATTAATTAAATGAGGTGAGATTGACAAATCGAGGTATTTTAGAAGGCAGCATCATGCCGTCTAGCTAGGCAGCTCAGCGGGGTTCGGAACAGAGCTCGAGAGTAAGCGGCTGATCATATGATTGCTGTATCTTTGCTTAACATTATAGCTAAT